>JAEQBH010002630.1:0-592942 GCA_016808115.1 Tetrastigma voinierianum
ATGAATAAATATGTTGTTTATGTGTAAATTTTGTTAATATATGCATGCTTGATATATTAACATGAATTGTTGTGAAATGTCATATTGCATTTCATATGCACTGGGACACTCTAGAACAGTAGGTGTGAGTGCATGACATGAAATTGTATCGGAGGGTTGCCTAAAAGAATTACTTTCCGTGAGTATGTCCACTAAGTTATAATCTGATGTATCGCCCAACAATTCATGTCGGAAGATGTCCAATGAATTGTATAGGAGGGTTGTCCACAAAATAGATTATTGGAGTATGTCCACTATTTATATTGGAGGGTTGTCCATAGATAAAAACGAATAACTTTGTTTTGAAAATGGTCTTCATACATGGAAATTGCATGTGTGAGGGAGTCAGCAAGGACTCGAGGCATGGGAGGATGCATGTAGATACTCGTAGCGTGCATCATTCCATTTGAATATTGTAAAGTGCTGCCATTGCTTGAGCACTTAGGTGGGAGTAACTCTACTAGAAAATTCAACCATCGGGCACGTCACCTGGTCGTGGGAATAACAATTTCAGGTACTGAAGGTACACCCGGGGATGGGATGCATCCGAGGCCTTAGAGGCAAAGAAATGGCCATATTTGGCCTTATTTCTGTATTTTGTAAGTAAACCGGCATCAATTATTTTTAATTTGTAATTAAAGACAAATTTTAATTAAACTCCCTTTTGTATAATGAATAAATTATGATGAGTTTTCCAGGTTCAAGTAGCCTTTGTTGTAATAAGGCAAATTTCTGTTAGTTTTACAGTATGTAGAACAGAAAGCAGTGCGTGGACCAAATGAGCGGGCTATCACCATTTCCAGTTGGGTCCTCGACACTACAAGTGGTGTCTCGACAGAGTTAGCTTGTTTGCAACAGCGCCACTCTATGCACAAGACAGTGCGCACCCCAAGACGATAGAGTAAATATGCACATGCGACAAGGCAGGGACCGGGCGCACGACAAGAGCTCAGAGTTTAATAAAGGAGCTTCTATCGTGACAAGGGGGGAATTAAGGTCATAGGAGACTCAGGTCGCGGACACTACCATCGGGTCGCACAGGTCAATCGCCTGAGGGAGTAGCCCCGGTCGCGAAGCACGAAAGCCTCTCTGCGTCAGGATAATAGTGAGGTGGCGCCGCACGACTGTCCTACACGCACGATAGAGCGCGCGATAGAAGAGTCCTATCGCGATAAAGAATTCTCTGTCGCGACAAATCTTTCCAAAGATCTTCTCGTCACATGGCATTCCCCCGTCTACGAGATGGCCAATTTTGGGTCTCGACCGAGGCGTTGGGGTCGTGACAGAGCTAGGCTGGCTGGGCGTGTCGCGACCGAGCGAGCGACAAAGAATGCCTTGCGCGCACGACAGCGTGATATCGCGAGCGCAGCAGGCACACCGCTCATGATTATCGCCAGGATAAAGGTAATCGTGGTTGCAGACCGTTGTTACTATGCATGAACACTGTTGAGTCACTGTTCATGGGGACACTATTCAAGAACATTGTTCATGGGCACTGTTAAAAAAATAAAATAAAAAAAAACAAAACGGTACAAAAATGACCCCTGGGAATTGAGGAGTCATAGTTATAGTCTTCCAGATACTCCATCCATCTGCATTGCCTCATGTTGAGGTCTCACTGTGTACAAATGTACTTCAGACTCTTATGGTTCTAAAACACCTCAAACTGTTCACCATATAGATAGTGGCACCAAACCTTTAAGGCAAAGACAATGGCCTCCAGCTTCATGTCATGTGTGGGGTAACTCTGCTTGTGGTTCTTTAACTACCGAGAACCATAAGCCATGACTTTAACCGCATCAAAGCACATCCAAGTCTGTCCTTAGAGGCATCACAATACACTATGTACCTCTGTCCCCTCATGGAAGTATCAGAATAGGAGCTGAAGTAAGCCTCTTTAATTCCTAGAATGTCTTCTCACACGAGTCATTCCACTCAAACTTTACCTCCTTCCGGGTCAATCTCGTCATAGGTGCAGCTAATCAGGAGAAGTTCTCAATGAACCTTCTATAATATCCTGTCAATCCTAAGAAGCTATGTATCTCGAAACTGACTTCGGTCTCTCCCAACTCATAAATGCCACAACCTTCTCCAAGTCCACGAATACACTCGAAGCCAACACCACATGCCCCAACAATCTCATCCCGCAGTTTCAAAACCTCGCACTTACTGACTCGCATACAACTACTGGCCCTCAAGGCCCGAGAACAATCCTTAAGTGACCCTCATGCTCCTCTTAAGACTTGGAGTAGATCAAGATGTCATCAATGAAGACCAACAAACCGATCTAAGTAGGGTTGGAATACCCTATGCATGAGTTCCATGAATGCCGTTGGAGCATTCGTCAACTCGAATGGCATCACTATGAACTCAAAAATTCCCATATCGCGCTCTAAAATAATCGCCTTGCTGATATCTAATTTCCTTAACTCTCAATTGATGGTAACCGGGTGGAGGTTTATCTCGGAGTAAACCCATGCCCCTCTCAACTGATCAAATAAATCATCAATCCTCGGAAAATGGTACCTATTCTTGATAGCAACCCTATTCAAATTTTGGTAGTCTATACATAGCCAAAGGGTCTTGTCCTTCTTCTTGGAAAACAGCATCGGAGCGCCCCAAGGTGAAGTACTCGGTCTGATAAAACCCATGTCCAACAATTCCTATAACTAGACTTTGAGTTCCTGCAACTCAACATGGGCCATTCTATGCGGAGTCATAGAAAGAGGCGATGTACCAGAGTGCAACTCAATAGTGAAGTCTATATCCCTCTACGGAGGTAATCCCGGTAGGTCATCCAGAAAAACGTCTTGATACTCACAAACCACCCGAGGTAGACCCAGCTCCTGTCTCGCCTTGTCCTCTAGGTAAGGCTCAACTAACCCATCAACTGGTCCAGGTCATCTAGAGTCATGCACTACGGTGTGGTAAGGCATCATGCTTATTTCCCTAAAAACATAAAACAAACACCATCTAGTGTGTAGGCAATAACCCTCTTACGATCAAAATCAATGACGACTCGTCAATTAGTCCATCCTAAGGATAACATCAAACTCCGACATGTCCATGACCCTAAGGTCCACGGTGAGTAGAATCCCTGAGATCTCTAACTCACAATCCCAACATATCTGATCAACGCTCACCCTAGTTCCTGGGGAGAATTCATATGCAGTGGCTCTACCAAGGTTTCAACCTCTAAGCCCAAATCTTTCACACATGATGCAACAACAAAAGAATGAGATACACCAGAATCAAACAACACTCTTGCCCATAAGCGAAAGAGTAGAAATGTACCCTGAATAACCGATTGATCTGCAAGCTCAGCTTGAGGTGTCATGGCGTAGACACCCCCTTGGGTCCCTGAAGTCTCAGACGCGTTTCTGGCCCAACCTCGACCCATGCCCTCAGCCCATCCGAATGGATTATGAAGTAGTAGGGCCTATACTTCCTAAGATCGAAGACACTAGTTCTCGCCCACAGGTGCGAGGAACAAACGCCCCATTGATGACTGGGACTAGGGTGTCCCATAACTCTAGGATGCTTGCCTCTAAGGGCAATCCTGCCTCATGTGTCCAGACTGGTTGCAATGGAAACATGTTCTCTGCCCTAGCTGGATAGTAGCCTTGAAGTGTCTCCCATCTTGGGATGATTGACCTTAGCCTTAGCCTTGATAACCACGACTCATTCCTGTATCCCATGGCGCGCACGGTCCTTCCGTTTCTTCCTTGAGTAGAAGAAGAAGGTTGGCTCTCCTTCCTCTTATCTTTAACACCCGCATCCCATATGCTCCATGCGTCTTCCACATCTCTCTCAATGGCCATAGCTCTCTTGACCATCAAGTCCATGTCTTACAGAAGGAGTCCCACAATTTTACCCCAGATGGACAATTTCAAACCATCCTCGAACTTTCTCACTTTGGCCATGTCCGTGGCAACATAATCATCAATGAAACGAGCTAATTTAGTGAACTTAGCCACGTATTTGAGCACTATCATCGTTCCTTGTTTCAGTTCTAGGAACTCCCAAGCTTTTGCATGTCGAGCAAATGTGGGAAATACTTGCCCATGAAGAGCTCATGGAACTCTTCCCATGTCATTGCCTCCAAGTTCCTTGAGGCTTTGACCCAATCCCACCATACTTGAGATTCACCCTCTAGTTGGAATGCAACTAGCCTTATCCTCGTGGCATTGGAGGTGATCTCCATAGCCTCCAAAATCTTAAGCCAACTCGTTAGAACCAATGATCAACTGCCATTGGTGAGGTCCGTTTTGTCATTCGAGATCTAGAAAAATTTCAGGTTTGCAACCTGTACTGTAGAGACAATTTACCGTTTTGCCCTTGTTCAAAAATTCAAATTTACTCGGGTTTTACATCTACTACTGCTACCGAACTACAATGGGTACAATCGTTGTTATCAGAACTTCTTACACCAGTCCAGTCACTGCCCACCTTGATCTCGGATAACCTTGGTGTAACTTATCTCTCCGCCAACCCTGTATTTCATTCTCGAATGAAGCATCTTGCGATTGATTATCATTTTGTTCTTGACTTGGTTTAGTCGTTTGAGTTGCGTGTTGTTCATGTCTCCGTTGGTGACCAGCTTGCTGATGCCCTTACTAAATCTCTATCTCGGTCTCGTTTTGAATTTCTAGGAATATCTAGGAATATCTCCTTTGTGCATCTTGAATTCTTCATAACTTGAGCACACTCAATTTCTTGCCAGTTCTCGCTCAAGTTTTTGTATAATTTTCCATTGACATATTGTCTCGCTTAAATAGGAAACGACCTAGAACTTTAAGACCCAATGGAAGACCATCAACATAACGTACAACAGAATCTGAAAGTTTTTCATAATCTTCTTTGGGATTCCTCTGTTCAAAGGCATGCCTACTAAAGAGCTCAATAGCTTCCTTGTGGTCTAATTTCCTAGCCTCATAAAATGTATCACTTACGCACCTCCAACAAATGCTTATCTCTAGTTGTTACAATGATTCTACTTTCAGACCAAACCACTATGATTCCAACAAGGCTTCAAGTTGTCCAAGTTGTCAACATCATCAGAACAAGAAGAACTTTTTTAAAGCATAACCTTCTTTATCATTCAACCTTCATCAACGCTAGTAATGATGTTCTTCTTGCTTGGCAAGATATCACGAAGGAGTTGTTTTTGTAACAAAGTGCACTCGCTTTTAGAACTTCAACATTGGCACAAAGCCGATAATCATGAAACGATTGGCAATTTGATTGAAACAACTTCTGCAATGGTTGTTTCCTATTCTCCAAGCCCATAAACCCAATCATACGAACATCATTTGATAATGGATCTACCATTTGTGGAATAATTTCTCTCAAGCGATCATCCTTTCCAATGAGGTGCTTTGGCCAACATGTAACAATAGTTCCCGCCTAATTCTAGCCAATGGTGAGAACAATATCCTCAATAACTGAGCTTCATGCCCGCCACCCAAGAAGGCACACATAGGGTGAGCCAACAAAGTAAAACCACAAGAAACATTTCCCCAAGCCCTTTTATAAGCAAAGTCCAAATTTACCCCTTTGCTATTTCAAATAATCACATGCTCCCAACGCGTATTCTCCGTAAGAATCAATTCAAGAAATGGTCTTGAAAATCTATGAAGTTTTTACTTTAATTAATGAAAATGTACTAGATCAGTGGGATGACTTACTATTTCAATTTTCAAATCTTGATATAATTATGTGGAACAAGTAATGAAATATAATGAAAACTAGAAATGAATAACACCAATTATTGAGAAAAAAACCAGGGAAAAAAAAAGAAGAAAAAGAACTATACACTAGATTTTAAAGCTGTATATGCCCCTGAAAACCATACAAAGCTTGATTTAACAAACGAATGACAAAGCAGAGGTACATATGTTGATTATAACTTTTAGATAGATCATGAGCCTATCAGCCCCACCTACCCCCTTTACTAAAATCCCTAAATCTTTGTGATGCCGTAAAACTTTTGGAGTAAAGAGGAACATAATTCGGGTCACCGACTCTAACAAGTTCTGTTTTAACACTACATACAAAAGGCAAGCAATTACTTGCTAGAGATGGGAAGAAACTATTTACCGATCACGTAGATCCCATCCAGAGAGAATTCCCACTTCCCTCAAAGCTGCCCTCCACCTCTGTGTCTGCGGGCCAAACCCATTTCTTTCATATTCGCAATGCATCGCCAACCGTCTCCGATGTCTCACATCTAAGTGATCCATGATAGAAAATCGGTAAAACTAATAAATCCCATTTCTATCCTTCACTCCATGATCTTTAAGGTTCCTCCAAACACCATCCGAATTAGCGTAGTTTTCGTGAGAATCACGACAAATAAGACCTCGACTCCTTCCAATAGGATTTATAAAGATCTAATACATGTCTTCTCCCCGAGAGTCCTTCACTCGTCTCTAAAGGTGACAACCTTTCATAACCAAAGCCGATACGCATGATCCTCGTGAAATTTTTATGTGGTATCGCCACCCCTAAAGCTCAAGAAAACTTCGTAATCCCATGGACGAATAGGAGGGCAAGAAGGTTAAGAATGACGCCCCGACGATTTGTTGAAGCCATCGATGTGTTGTGTGCAAAACAAACGTGATCTCATGGGATACTCTTACCATCAAGGCTCCAAATGAGCTTAGCAATTTTTTTGGTGGAAAGGAAAAGAAAACACTGGTTGGTGAAAGATAATCACGGATGTCCATAGAGGGCTGGGTGGAAGACATGTAAAGTCAACACGAGTCTGTCTTTTTGTAATGGGAACCATCGTCGATTCAACTTGGAGTGGCTAAATATTCCTATAAAATTTCACTTAAAATCATCACTTGTTTACAATTTTCTCCGATCTCCAACTGAGAACCGTCTCAAAAAAGTCATATATATTTATCTACTAGTGGGTTATCATTAGGTAGGAAACATATGTAAGTGTTTACACGCGTTAAAGCCTTCACATGTGAGTAGAACTGATAACATGGCCGTTGTGCTTGTCACTTTGACTCGATTTTTTAGATGCTTAACTTGTAAAATTGATGATTCCAATAAAAGTGTCATATTAACCTGATCCATTTCTCAATAGAAATTCATTCAAACTCCTGGTTCGAAGTTAGTTCGATTGATTCAACTAACCCAAAATTCTTTATTTCATTTTTAAAAAATAACTAGCTTAATAATTAATATTTTTAAGAAATTATCTATAAATAATTAATGTTTTAGCGGTCAACATGGAGTCAAATCTTCAGAAGACATTAGTATAATAATTATTATTATAATATATAATTAATATATTAAATTTTGTTGTTTTAATTATTTCGAATGTGAAGCCATAGCTCCGAATCGAACAATATCGGGTAAAGAGTTTGATCATTATACAATGGTATCAGATCATGATTTATGGCCGAAAAATGTGCCAACGAGGACGTTGACCAAGAGGGGTGGATTGTAGTGTTCCACATTGCCTAAAGACAGAAAGGTGAAAGTCCATATATGAAAAGTTTGAACTCAACATTATCGAGACCTTTTCTTGAGGATGTAGGCCTAATAGAGAAGCAAAATTAGGGAGGACTGGTGGGAAACCATATCCTAAAACTGAACAATATCGAGTAAAGAGTTGGGTCCTTACAAAATGGTATCATAGTATCTCTAGTTGAAAATGTGTCAACAAGGACGTTGGGCTCCAAGGAGTGGATTGTAATACTGTCCCACATCGCCTAGAGATAGAGAGTTGAAAGTCCATATATGGAGGGTTTGAACTCAACAATATCAAAACCTTTTCTTGACGGCGTAGGCCCAATAGAGAAGCAAAACCGAAGAGGGCTGTTGGGAAGCCACAACTCAAAATCGAACAATATCGAGTGAAGAGTTAGGTCGTTACAAAATGGTATTTGTGACGCCCCAATTTCCGAGGGTCCCGTTGAAAACCTGTCAACCCGTGGAATTTCTGTCTTAAGTTGTCTTGCACCTAAGTCTTGGTACCGGACCGGTACCAACTATCCATAGACACCGAGTTACTCGACACCACTTCCATACGTCCCTTCACCGGGACCTATTAATTCATATTTAAATCTAAAATATGAAAAGAAAATGAATAATTACAGTCCATTGGGGTCCGATCATGGCTCTCTTACCATAATTACATACCCGATTATTTATATAATAGTCCAAAAGAATTTTATAAAAATCATTTTATACAAAAAACTTTTACAAAAATTGTTAATTGGTTACACATGCTCCGCTTCTTCGTAGAATCCCGCCACCTCGTTGAGCTGCCGTCTTCCCGTACACCCATGTACCCGAAAGGAGGTCCCATAACGGGATGAGCAATGCCCAGTAGAAAAATTCTCCTATAAGGGCTACTCCCCATCGAAATGCACATGCAATGGCATACATACATCAAACCACATTCCATATAGAAATGCAATCCTATATGGAATATTTCATGTCATTCATGATGACTCCACCGCCCATAACCCGAGTCCTCGACTACAAATTCCTCCACATACGACCGCCAAGTGTGAAAACTAGCCATTGGTGTTTCACCCAATTACTTAACCTTTCTTTACCGGACAACCCACCTGATATTTATTTCAATTTATCAAATCGTGTGTGTTATTTACGGGCCACGCTCTTTTCGGGTCACAATCGTAGGGATCGCCGCTACGCCTTCGACATTTTTACGGGCTTTCACCGTCGGTGATAATGTCTAACCGCATAAAAATTTGGGCCTTTCACTTTGGGGGGGATCTACCCCATCTTGCTGCGCCCAAACACACGAGATTTATATTTATTATGGTTTTATACAACCGTGAGTCTTGATTGACGTTGTCCCATTTCGAGTTTCATCACACACTACCAAGAATGGTGAATAACTAATACCATGCACCCACACCCGACTTGACGCTGATGTGACCGCTTGCATATGATATTGCCACTTCATGCTATGTCATGCTACATGCACAATAAGAGTTACATGCAACATTTATAAATTCCAGATAATTATATATTTCCTACATATAATTTCCATTCATCATAATTTATGCATATGTTAATACATCACGCAAGCACATATTAACATGAATTTTACATATAACAACATATTATTTATTTTTCCAACAATAACACACAAAATGGCCTAAATCTCGGACCCATATAAAACAGGGCACCTCCCGGTTGGAATACGCTATGCATGAGATCCATGAAAACCACTAGCGCATTCGTCAACCCGAAGGGCATCACTATGAACTCCAAATGCCCATACAACATCCTAAACGCTGTCTTAGGGATACCAACCTCCCTAACTCTCAACTGATGGTAACCGGTGCAAAGGTCTATCTTAGAGTAGACTCACTTCCTTTCAATCAAGCCAAACAAATCATCAATCCTCCTGTAATGATACTGATTCTGATCGTAACCCCCGTTCGACCAATACTAGTCACGTACGAAGAGTCTCGCCCTTCTTCTAGCAAACAAACCGGAGCGCCTCTATGGTGAAGTGCTTCTAGCGACAAAGCCTTTGTCTACCTCAGAATGAACTCTCGAAGTTTCGCAGAACTCAACCGGTGCCCATCCTATGAAGAGCTACAGAAATGGGCTGGTTTACTAGGTGTAACTCAATGACAAGTCCATCCCTATGCGGAGGTAATCCTTTGAGCTCGGGTCCTAAAACGTCCTCATACTCACAAATTACCTGAGGTAGACTCAAATCTTGTCTTGCCTCGTCCTCCAGGGTAAGGCTTGCTAGCCAACCCATCAACTGTCCACTCCACCTGGAGTCGTGAACGGTCTAGGGTAAAGCATCATGCTTCTCCCCCTGAAAAGTCACACGAATACCGTCCCATGTGTTGGCAGTAATCCTCTTACTATCATAATCAATGACGACTCAGTGTGCCGTTAACCAATCCATGCCAAGAATGACATCAAACTCTAATATGTCTATCACCCGAAGGTCCACTGTGAGCAGAATCCCTGAGATCTCTAACTCATAATCCCGACATATCTGATCAATCCTCACCCTAATCCCTAGGGGAGAACTCACATGTAACGGCTCTTCCAAGGTTTCAACCTCTAATCCCAAACCTTTCACACATGATGCAAAGAATAAATATGAATACGATGCATCCGACCAACAATATCTTCGCCATAGGCAAGATAACAAAAAATTATCACTCTGTGATCGTCAGATCGATCATTTGATCAATTAGAGTGTGATGGCGTACACGCCCCTAGGGTCCTCGGGTCTCTGGCCGTGAGCTTATCTCACCCAACCCATACCCCGACCTATCCGCCTATCTCGTATAGCGTATACGCCCGAAAGAACCGAGATTCACACGTCCCACTGCCCGTACTAGCGAAGGAACAAACTATGTCCACCCATGTCCCACTGATGACTGGGACTATGCCGTCCTAATACCTTGAGATCCTTGCCTCTGAGGGCAATCTCGTCTCACATGTCCGGGCTGATGGCAGTAATAACATGTCATCTTCCCCGTATGGCTAAAAGCCGCGACTCGCTCGTCCCCGATACGTCCCATCCCTGAAATCCGCACGAAACAAGTCTCTACTTCTTCTTAGAGCTAAGAAGATTGATTCTCATTCCTCTAAAGATCTAGCACCTATATCCCGAATGCTCCATGTGTCATCTACTTCTTCCAATGGCTAACCATTCCGAATTTCATCGGCAGTCCTCTCCTCCTACGTATGTCCGAGGTGACGGGTCTAAAACCCTTGGAGGTTACTCGTCCCTTCTTGGCCCACCATTGCACTAGTCCCACGTAGCAGCCCACTGCTCAAGCCAGGCATGATGGTGATCGCAACACTGTATCCTTTCCGACTAATCTAAACAGCGTGACCCGCCACCTCGGTATCCTTCTCCTCAAATGAGGATGATGTGCCTAAACCCTTAGAGGTTACTTGACCCCTCTTGATTCCTAATTGCACTAGTTTCTCAGGCGATGGTGGCAAAGAATAAATACGCCCTCGCATAAGGGTAGCAGTTGCAACAACTACAACCTCTATGAAGGTCTGTTAGTCAAAAGCCTAAGTGGTCGTGGGTTGTTTACTCCGCCCCACCATCCGACGCCCTCTTTCTCGCAGCCATCTACACGTGTTAGATAGCAATAGAGTTCTCAAATTTCTATCTCAGTCTAACTAGTAGTGCACATGCCAACCACTAATAGACTTTAACATCATGAACTACACCGTTCATCCCTTTTTCCTTAGTGGTGCATAATGCCAACCACTAATACACATCAGTTCCTGAACTATCATGTTCATTTTGTTTTCCGAACCCCTAAGATTATGTTTTCTAACCCTAGTGTTCCATATAAAATCCACCATGTATATTATTCAGACAAATCACCACACATGTCACACAACATGTTAAGCATAAAACACGCAACACACAACAATGCATGATCTAGACCCATGCCCATCAGCCCTCGGTACACGTGTACTTAGAATCTTCATACCTAGTTGAGACAAGCTAGTATTAGGACCATACTTGTGGATACCAACATCCAAGCTCCCTAGAAATCGTTTACCTGTGCTCGATACTCGTTGTGATGCCCCACTTCCTCGGATCCGATTGACAATCCGCCAACCCGCATAATTTCAGCCTGGGTTGTCTCAGACTAAGTCTCGTACTGGACCTACTCAACTATCCATGGACACCAGTTACCAAGACAACTTCTATACGCCCTTTCAATCGGACTCCATTCATTCATATTTAAATCTAAAATATGAAAGAAATGAATAATTATACCCGTAGGGTCTACCACAACCCTCTTACCATAATTACATACCCGACTATTTATACAATAGTCCAAAATAATTTAATAAAATCATTTTATACAAACACTTTTACAAAAAATTGTTACTCAAGGCCACATGCTCCAACTCTCCTTCGCAATCACGGCCCGCCGGAGTGCCGCTCCATGTACACCCGCACCGAAGGGGTCCCACTATAGGATGAGCAATGCCCAGTAGAAAATTTTCTCCTACAAGGGCTACTCCCCACCTAAATGCACATGCAATGACATACATACATCAAACCACATTCCATACAGAAATGCAATCCTATATGGAATATTTCATGTCATGCATGAGATGAGACTTCTCATGCCCATAACCTGAGTCCTGACCGACCCTCACACTCCGCGACCGCTGCGTGAAAACCAACATCGTGTTTCACCCAATGACTTAACTCATTGGACAACCCTTCGATATTTATTTTAATTTATCAAATCGTGTGGGTTATTTATGGGCCACGTCTTTTTCAGGGTCACACTGCAGGATCATCGCGCGCCTTACGACATTTTTACGAGCTTTCACCGCTGGTGATCATGTCTAACCGCATATAAATTTGGGTCTTTCACCTAGGGGGTGATCTACCCCATCTTGCTACGCCCAAACACACGTGATTTATATTTATTATTGTTTTATACAACAAAGGAGTCTTTACTTGACTGTCCTACTTCCGAAGCTCACCACACATTCACCACGAATTGTGAATGACTAATACCATGCACCCACATCCATCTACTGACGTGGACTGTATATGGAAAACAAATCATGTTATTTCATGTTATGTCTTGCCACATGCAGCAATAATGAGGTTACACAAATATTTGAATTCCGAATAATTATATTTCCTACATATAATTTCCATTTATCACAATTTCCATGTTAATACATCACGCAAGCACATATTAACATGAATTTTACACATAACAACATATTATTTATTTTTCCAACAATAACACACAAAATGGCCCAAATCTCGGACCCATATAAAACAGGGCACCTCTCGGTCCCCTCACAGCCATAGACCATTTTTATTTATTTATTTATTTTTTCCATTCGATGCCAAATCACTGTGACATCAAAACATACAACAAAACTTGGAGACTAGTGAAAATGCTATTGGAGTTGGTTCGTATCAACTTCACTTGCACTCTAGTCGCACTCTACTTCTTCATGACGTGCATCATGTCCCGGGAATCTAGCATAACTGCTATCCGTTATCGCTTGATTAGTTTTGGTTTTTCTTTGAATTTTCGAATAATGGTTTGGTTATATTTTATGATGGAATTTTATATGGACATGGATCATTTATGGATGATTTTATTAAATTTGATTTAAATGTTTCTTCTCACTAATCTGCTAATTCAGCTTCATCATATGTGATTAGTAGTAATAACATTGACTCGCACTTGGCATGCCAGGGCTAGGGTCACATAGGAGGATGGGACGACTCGGTCATTAGAGAAGGCCTTTTATGCTCACTCACCAAAGTCGACCTACAATTATGTGAACTATGCCTAGCAGGCAAAGCTTTTAGAAAACCTTTTGGAACGACAAAAAGAGTTGCTTACTCCTATCAGCTAGTCTATCTCGCATATTTATGACTAATGAATAAAAAGGCACGTCATGGGGCCTTTATTTTCTCACACTTATCGATGACTATTTGCACACGGTTATGTCTATTTGATATCTCATCGCTCATGAAGCATTGATCGCTTTCAAGCGCTTTGTGGTAGAGGTTGAGAACAAGCATAAACAAGGCATAAAACTTTAGGACTGATCATGGATGGTGATGGTTTCGATTAATTCAAGGAATTTATGTGAGGAAAAGGAATCCTAAGACATCTCACTATCTCTCGCACCCGCAACAAAACAGGTGTTGTAGAGAGTGAGGTATGCACTCTGTGATATGACTAGGATCAACGATGCAGGTAGCTAACTTCCTATATCCTCGGGGATGCTCTTTTGACTGCTGCCTACATCTTGAATAGAGTGCCTTCACAATCTATTTCCTTAACTCCCTATGAGCTATGATAGGCGTTTATGGATTTAAATTTCTAAAGATATGCACAAGAAAGTAAATTTCCTAACCGCGCAATCGTACACTCACCAAGTAATATATCAGACTCAAGGTACCTGACATCGATCCATAGGAAAACCAATCTGTGGGTGAGCTAAGTACCAAAATTATAATACTTATTTAATATTCAAAATAGCACCAGATGGCTACAAAAGTAAAAAAAGATTAAATTTACTAATAATGTAACAAGGTGCTCAGACGTGAAGATGATCAAATGGGTGGTGGTTAAGGTGTTAATGTTGTCGACAACCCCATTATGTAATGCGAAGTCTTTCTTAATTCCTCTTCCAAGATAATCTATAAGAAGAGAGTGACGCTGGGAAGTGTTACAAAGTATGTATAGTTTCATTAGTTAGTTATAAGTACTGTGGGAGTCTTTCTTCGTACCTATTCATTTATAATCTATTAGCAAAGAGTGATTCTTATGGCGTTATGGAACGTCACATGTTTCTTTAGTTAGTTGTGGTACGTGTTCTTCTTGTACCTTTACCTTTATAATCTATAAGAAGATAGTGACTCTTGTGAAGTGTTACGAATGTTGTATAGATTCTTTAGTTAGTTATAGGGTATCAAGGGTCTTTCTTTCAGACATCTTCCTGTATAATCTATAACAAGAAAGTGACTCTTGGGAAGTGTTACAAACGTTGTATAGTTTCTTTAGTTAGTTATAGGGTAACAAGAGTCATTCTTTCAGACCTCTTCTTGTATAATCATTATGTAGACAAACTGGGAAGTGTTAGAACGTTGTATAGTTTCTTTAGTTAGTTATGTGGGTATCGTGACCCTTTCTTTCACTCTTCCCGTATAATTTATGCTGCAGAGTGACGCTGTAAGTGTTACGAACTTTGTATAGTTTTTTTAGTTAGTTATCAGGTATCAAGTGTCTTTCTTTTAGACCTCTTCCTGTATAATCTATAAGTAGAGAGTGACGCTTTTCTGAACTCCTAAGGTTATGTTCTCCAACCCTAGTGTTGGATGCAGTCATCTGTCCGGTGTCCATGATCCCTGTAGAACTCACAGTATTTGGTATTGTCCCTTTTTGCTAGGTTTGACTTCATCTAAGATGGCCACCTCATAAATTTTTCATGTTGCACTTCGCTTAGGACCTGTGACACTGAGGCTGTAAGGGGGGTGAATTGCCGAGGTGAATACCGTTGCTGCAGCTAGGGCTAAGGTGGTCCCAGGTGGTCTATGACATTTCCTCGCCTCTTTGGGGATCGTTCTCGTTTCTCTCTATCTCTTCGTGGGGATATGTCTCTATCTCCTCATCTTCTTTGGGCTTCTGCTCTCATTTTTCTTGCCCTTGCTTCTTTCCTTCTGTGCACTACAGAGTTTTCCCGCTTAGATAGAAGAGCTTCCTCGCCGTTGATGTACTTTTTTGCTTTGGCGAGGACCTCGGCCATGTTTGCTTAAGGGTTTTTTGAGATGGAAAACATCAGGTCTTTCAACTGCACGCCTAGCCTAGCAATGAAAATGGTGATGGCAAACTTCTCGTCTGGGATGTCTACCCTTAACGATTCTGCGTTGAACCTTGGACGTAGGGACCTCGTGTCTCTCCCGTGGGCTCATTATGGTCAGCAAGTGATAACTCAGTGCCATGTATGTTTGAGCTCCGATGAAGTGAGACGAACGCTGATGGATAGCTTATCTGGCTGATGAGGATCGATGATGACTCCGAGTCTCGCTGGAACCAAAGCAAAGCCAGCCTTCTTTTGCAAATAAGTGATAGCAAAGGCTCGTGATCTCACGGATCCCCGTATCCGTAGCTCCATTCGATTCTTGTAAATACTGGTAGTCTACAGGTCTTTGTTCCATCGAACGCTTCAACTGGAAAGACTCAACTTTGCAGGAGGGGAAGAAGACCACGAATGTGAACGGGGACTCTGTTTGCTGTACCAAAGCGTCTATGGAGACTGGAGCTCGTCCTTTTACAGTTTCCTTCATGTGGCTGAGCTCTTGCTGGATGTCCCTGAAACACTACTCCCGTGACCGCTCCCTTGTCTCCTGCTAGTAAAGGATGGGTCCATCGCCTCTGTTGTTCCCACCTTGCCTTTCCTCATTGCAATCCTCTCCAGGGGGTCTATAAGGGTCATGCTCCCTGGCTTGGCTAGTTTCTCCTTCTCCATCTGCTTCTCGAGGAGGGTCGAGGTGTTGGCCGTTCTGCAATGGTGTTTCGCCTTCTCGAAATTACGCGCCTCCTGTGGCGTTGTATTTGCCTAATGAAGTCGCTTCTAACTCTTAGCAAACATCGGGTCAGGTGAGACGGAGCGCCTCTATCTCGTTAGTATTAGCGTGTGGAGTTTCTAATGTGCCTCTAGGAGGTCGGCTATCTACTTTGCCTTCTGGTCTTGCATACTTGGGGGATTGGTGACTCCTTCTTGTGTTCCAAGTTGATACCATCACCACCGAGAGATCATTTTATTTGTAAAGGAACCCGCTGCTCCTACGCATCGCGCCTAAATTGATGATGCTTTTTCAATTGGAATCAACCGGGAGGCCGGAATTGTCAATGGTCTCACACTGATGCCCGGTTCCCCGCGAAAAACAAGAAACAAAGATCGACGGATCACCCGTTGCTCTCTCTGATGCCAAGTCATTTCTTTCCTAAAGGGAAGAAGATCAACCCGCCAGTGTTTTGGATTTTTGTACACCTTCAATCACGGGGTGGCCTAGTATTTATAATGAGTGATCATGATAACTTTCCTAGTTGGATGATGATGATTTAATGGTACCTTCTCCTTATCGATGATGATACGATATTTCTCCCATCGATGAGAGATTTCTCGTTCTTATCGTTAACCGACACAAGTGATAATTGATGAGCAATTGTTAGAAATATCCTACTTCCTAATTGGTGGAGTTTTTAATTTAGGAAATTGCATTTTCCTTTACACGGATTCTTGGCCGATCAGATACCACTTTTGAAGGGGTGAATTGGGCTCTCGATTTGGGCCTGCGTTTGAGGGATATCATCAAGGGTCGAGCAATTGTACTGGGCTTGCTCCTTAATCTCCTCTTAAGCCTGACATTTGGGCTTCTGTTCTGGGCCTACGCGCCTATTATTTTAAACTCAATCAATTTATACATTATAATTTGATTAGTTACTTGATTTTTGACTAGATATATTTTTTAGTATTTTTATAAAATAAAATATTAATGTGAAAAAATAAAAATAAAGTGATAATAAAAAAATAAAGTTAGCGAAGACGTTGGGAGCGGCCACCAACAACACAATAATTCAATTTCTAGTGGTCCTCAATCATACATACAAATTTATATTCCTATAAAATATAAAATATCACAGGAAATTATTAAAGTTGTAGAAAAGGAAAAATAAAAAAATTGATTCCTTTTTATTTCCCTTTAAAATTTCATGCACGATTAAACAAGAGCAAAACATAAATCGGTAATGACGATAGCCTAAATTGGTATTAATGGAATGAAATATAAAAATGGAAATATATGATAGTGTAAAATCCGTTTTATAGTATAGTAGTAATTGAATCACAATTTAATAAAGTATTGTGTATTTATATAGAATGTATGGATTGTCATTTAATAATAAATTGAATATAATTATATGGTAAACGGAAAATAAATCCTAATTTCATATTGTCATAAATAATTCTTATAATTATTTAATTTAATTTTTAAGTGCGAAGTTTTTATTATTTTTAAAGAATATTGAATTATAATTTTTTATAATTCATATAATTTATTTTTTGTTGTGATCCTGTTGATCCCACATCGCTCCCAGACGAGGTCCCTGAGCGGTTTATAAGCATGGTGCCCCTTTAACCCATTAGACGCGTTTTAAACCCGTGAGGTCTGCCTGAAGTTGGGCCAAAGCGGACAATATCTGGCGGGTGGGTGGAGCCCGTTTATAACACGTTATCAGCATGATGCTCGCGATGTGGGGGGGTGTTGTGATCCTGTTGATCCCACATCGCTCCCAGACGAGGTCCCTGAGCGGTTTATAAGCATGGTGCCCCTTTAACCCGTTAGACACGTTTTAAACCCATGAGGCCTGCCTGAAGTTGGGCTAAAGCGGACAATATCTAGCAGGTGGGTGGAGCCCGTTTATAACATTTTTATAATTGTTTAAAATTGAATATATTTATATGGTAAAGGGAAAAATCAAATCCCACTTAGGCCCTATTTGGGTAAACAGGTTAATTAAACATTTATTTTATAAGAGCTTATTAGATGAGAGTTTATGTTATAAGTACTTTATTTAATAAATTATTTGTGTTTGGATACATATTTTAAAAAGCGTTTATGCATTATTTTAAAGTGTTTGGTTGCATTACAACATAAACACTTATAACAGTTGAAATTATTGAAATGACCATCATAAAAACTTATAAAATTGAAATGTTTGAATAAATAAGCACTTGTCGTAATTTCTTTTTAAAAATTAAAAAAACAAAAGAACTAAAAATTAATATTATATATATATATATATATATATATCATGAAACCATGATAAAAATAAAGTAAAAATTCATTATATACTGAAAACATTTATCATTCAAATGTAATATCTAGTATAAAAAATAGCTAATGAATCATTATCTCATCTTCACTTTGTTTCATGCATCAAAGAGATTATAAAAACTAAAATATTCTAAGTTTTTTTTTCTTTATTAAAATATTTGGGACGCTTTCTATAAATTGGAACATGATGTACCATGAACTCATAGTTATTTAAGGTGCACTGAGGCGCAAAAGCCTCTTGGAACCTTGAGGCGCAAGGTAAACTTGAGGCGCGGGCTTTTTTAAGTAATGCGGACCCTACCTAATATAAATAAAAATTATATATCTCACTAAATATTACCTAATAATAAAATATAATAAAGTAAACAACATCAAACATAAAAATCAAACATCACTAGTGCTTCCCATCATCACAAATTAACATTTTCAAAACAAAATAACAAACATCATTAATTTTTCCCATCATCACAAAAACTCTAAGTTCCAAAACAAAATAACACTGTAGATCCGTGATCAAATTCTAAATCAAGAAAATCATCATCCATATTATTCTTCCCATCATCAATAGAAATTTTTTCTATTTTTTAATTATATTTCAAAACAATTTTCCTATTTTTTACATAATTTTCCGGAATTTGTTTTCTACTTCATATTTTTTTTTCCTATTTTTACATAATTTTTCAAAAAATTTACCTATTTTTTATTCAAAAAATTTACCTATTTTTTACATAATTTTCGGAATTTCTTTTTTTATTTTTCAAAATTTTTTCCTTTTTTTTTTTTACATAATTTGTTAGAATTATAGTTTTGTCATTAAGATGATCGATTTTTAGGCTTCCATATAAGCTTTTTAATTTTCTTTTGATAAGCTTCTCCCTGAAGCTTATTGAAATAAGCTTATAGGGGGTCATAAGTTATTTTTATAATCTCTTCCAAACACCTATAATTTTTATCAAAAGTACTTATGCGAGAAGATAAGCTCAAATAAGTTTAGACGATTCCCAAACGCAATCTCTTTAATTATATTCCCTTTAAAAACCTCACTTCATATTATCATATAAGTAATTTAATGAGATTTAGAATGATTTTTAAGTGTTAAAGTTTTTATAATTTTAAAGATTTTTATTATAATTTTTATAATAATTTATTTTATACTTTCAAAATGTTTAATATTCGCATTTGTGGGTTATTTGATATGCATATATGCCTTGGGACTTGAAAGAGTTAGAATCATGGGGAGTAATGACTGAGACTAATATTTTCATTCCATGAATCACAAGCCTCAGTCAATTAATTCCTCTGAAAACAAGATAATCAACGAAAAAGAAGACAGAAAAAATTGAAAGAGATGACGATAGAAAGGTTTTGAAAGAATAGGAAAAGAAAATTTCATGGTTATGTTGGTCAGTGGTGTTTGTTTGGAAGAGTGAAGCAAAGAGGATTTTTAACCTTGTGCTGCCATATATGCAGATAAACCATGTACAAGATTATTGAGGTTGATCACATTTGTATTTTCACTTGGGTGCAAATCACGCACATTAGTGATTAGAAAATCGAAGATTTTGGTTTTAGGTATCAGTGTTAGAGAGCTTTTTTTTTTTAGTTATTCTCTTATTAAGAAATTCTTTTAGTTTATTCTGAATCTCTCAAAGTAAAGAAATCACCACCTCTGAATCTTTAAAACTTCCCACGCTGATTGGGGAAGCATGCCACCGTTGAGGATATTGAAGAACTGGTGAACCTCATGAATTACTGGAATACAATGGAGAGATTTCTCTCACTCAATTAGGAAGGAGTTAAAGAAAATATTAGTCCCTTGAAGGACTTCAAAGTGAGCCTACAAATAAGTTGGAATGAGGATCTGGATTTATTTTTCCTAGAGCTCAAGAACAGCCAATTACAAGAATTATAAGAAGGAAATCAAGCTATTTTTAAGCTTTTAATAAAAAATAAAGCCTATAAAAAGAAAAAGAGAAAAAGGTGGGTTTGTGGTCAAATGAATTTCACTTAATCAACTAAAATAAGGTCATTGACCCTTGACAAAGAGGACCAGAGTTCAATTATTTTCCCCATGCCTTTCACAGAAAAATTATTTCATATACACTACAAGAAAAGTTAGATACGGCTCATTTATGGTAAAAATTTATGACCAAAAAATTTGTAGACCGTTAGAACGATTTTCTTTTGAAACTATTTTAACTCGACAGACGTGATTTTAACTGTGGATAAATCGCATGCAACGCAAGATGGTTAATGATCCAGTCCGACTGATATGACATCTCAACCGCCGACGGGAGGTCAGCCTGGCTTTAGTGACGGCGGATGATTAGTCGTCGTCAGACGTTGGTAGATAAATTTAATGTTTGCTCCAAAAAGAAAATGGCAGCAAATACTCTAATATATCATGACTATGTTTCTGAAAGTCTTAAAACTAAGAAAAGATTTAGAATGTTCATGTCATCTCTGAAATCTCCAAAATGAGTTCTAACCAGTTTCTTGAAGCTTGAGATCATCCTAGAATCAGTCCATCCCCTATGCGTAGTTGAAGTATTGTATGTACGATACTTCAGGTCTAAAATCAATGCCAGGTAAACTTGACGAAACACAAAGAGAAGCTGAATATATTATATGAGCCCTTCTCTTCTCTCCAGAGATCGTGGCCGAGATTATTCAACAAGCGCTTATATATTACTGTAAAAATTTTTTAGCACAACTCAAACTTAAGTTATTAAGCCAAAGACCGTACTATGTAATCCAGCTCATTTAATGCTTACATTTTGCTGATACTTAAATCTATATATACGAGGAGAACATCCCACATATGGGAATTGAGATGAGAAAATGCTAGTAATTAGTCCAATATTGATGACAACAGTATTTTCTTATGTTGTTTATTTTCAAAGACTAAAATTTTCAAAATTTAAATCTGAAAAGTTGTGATTTTAAGAAAACTTATATTTTTAAAGCCACCTAAATTAAGGGAGAGAAAAAAAGAAGGGAAGCTTGAGGTAGTGATGTTCATCAGAAAATAAGGGAAAATTCAGAGAACCCGTCTCTCGATTCATGAATAAAGACTTAGAGTCTTTTGTATATTTCAAACTGAGGTTATAAGTGGTACAAGATGATGAGGCCTTATATGCTTAAGCTATACAAACCCAAATATGGAAAATATAATAATTTAATATTATAATAACCTATCTTACAGATAGGTTAATTCATGAACACATTTAATTTGGAATCTCTCATGCATCCTTTGTTTTATCTTTTGTCTAATTTTCTCAGATGGAAGGAGGAAAATGGGAAAATCTTAAAGTACAAACCTTTGTGGGATATCTTTAAAAGAGTTGGGATGAAGTCGCTGTTGGATGTTCCCTTTGTATGGTAAGCTTTGTATGGGGCAAGCCGTGAACCTCAATGCTGGAAGTATCTTATTTTCCTACTTCCACTAAATATAATCATATATTTGACTATTTAGATCACTTTGATGATATATTTGAGGATGAAAAAAGTTTAGAATCTTATAGTGACTTTCAGAGATTCTAGCAACATAAATTAAGAAAGAGTTAATTTCATTTACAACCTAATATATTTAAGTTCAGAAGCTGATGTGGAAAGTCGCCAATCATCAAATCAGATTGCAACCGAGGAGGCAATTTGGGATTAGGTGTTGGTAAAATTAAGGTGACCCTTTACTTTCTGTATTATTATTATTATTATTATTTTAAAAGATCTAGTATTTATATTTAATATTTCTCTTAATCATAACACGGTTTGTCACTTATCATGGAAAATGATTTTCTCATATATTTTTCATGATGCAAAGAGAGATAAAAACTAAATATAATTTTAACATTTTTAAAATTTTTATATTTTGAATTTTGTTAAAGGTTCTTATGTATAAGAAAACAATAAATGAATTTATAAACAATTAATTAGACTTTATTGGTTTTGAACCTTTTTTTTCCTCCCACTTTCCTCACTATTGTTAACACCCCGTCCCAGAGGAAATATGATAAGAGTGACAGACAGAGGGCAGATAAGAGTATCAAGTACATTGTAGGTATTTTGAGACTAAAGAGAAATGAAAGTTTACAAAACCCGGATGCACTTTAACAATGCACAATTGTTGTTCATTTATAAAAGGAGATGGGAATCTCAAATAAATCAGAGATGGCCAGTTTAAATATGGTAAATAATAACATGTTTATAATTTCAATATTCACTGTTTGATGACCAAAGCTGCAATCAATGGTGTGTTTGAAAACAGTAAAACTGAAAAACAAAAAGCCAAATCATATTTTATCTCAATCCATAGGGCAAACTAGAGAAGGAGAAGAGAAAGAAATAGAATATGGAGAAAAATGGAATGATAGGCTGGAGGAAAGGATATAATTCAAAATTTATGATAATCCTTATTTGGTTTTGCCACAATCTCAAATGATAATTGATGTCTTAGTCTAGGCTTGTGGAAAGATCACAAACTTGAATTTTATGTTATGAGAGTAAACTCAATTTATGTGTGGTTAAGGAATCAATTAAAAGTATGGTTTTAAAAACACCAGGGATCTAGTTGAGTTCTTGATTTTCACCTAGGTTCGGAGGTTTGAGGTCCCCACTAATTCAGCGCTGTTTGCTTTGATGAATCTACGTTTGTTTGGAGGAATCATAAAAATGAGAAGGTTGGCTTAAAGAAATTCTGTCAAATTTGTAAACCCTGTTTTGTTTTGTTATAGATTGGGTTATAATCAATCCAAACAGAATTGATCTAATTGTAAATAACCATAAGATATAGGGCTATGAATTGTATAGAAGGAAACCAGAGCACCATTAGAAGCTTATGTCTTCAACAATAGACTGAATGTGAGCTGTGGCTCAATTATTATGTTTCAGTTTTGTATGGCTGTGTTTTCAATATGGAGTTTCTACCTATCCAAATTGAGTGATTCAAAATTATGGGTAAAACAGACTTAGGGAATAAGTTATCTGAAGGAAGTTTATAAACAGAACCTAAAGTGCCCAGAAATATTTCTATGGAGGTGCCATGTGCAGATTCTAGTTATGCCAATTTGATAGACTAGATATAAAATACAATAACTTGAGTTTTGCAATCCAAATTGGGTGATTCTAATTGAGAAGAAACCTTAGAAGTTTGCTAGCTGCTTTAATGATGAAGAAACCATTTCCACTTATGGATTTAAGATCCCAGTCAAGGGATAATGAAAAGTAGGTGATCTAAAGGAGTTTGAATCAAAAATGATGTTAAATTCCCAGTTATGTATGAGGCCTAGTAGTGAATTTTACATTAAATTTTGGTGAGATGCAGTTGATACAGGAAGGACTGATCTAGAGAAGCTTCATAATTTCAGAAGATCTTGAATAATTTCTTAGTAAATAAAGTCCATAAAGTAAGTGTTGAAAAGGTTTACAAAAAATGAGTGGTTTTTTTTATGGGTTTTGAAAAAGTCAGTTACAGTAAATTGTTAATTTGACTTTATATTAATGTTAAAGACTTAAAGTGACTTGCGTGGTGAAGTAATGCTAAGTTTATACGCCATACGAGGTGATTTGACACGCTGTCGTATTCGCTGAGCATGTAGGCTGCAAAGCAAGGAGGCAAAGAGGTGTGGGATTTCCTAAAGTCAAGTTCAGAAACAAAGAGGAGAAAATTAAACTGGTTTTCCAAATACTAGTGCATGAGTTAAGGAACTGTTTACACCGCATTTAAATAGTTTGATTGTAAACTATGTCTGAGTGGGCAATGAGTTTAATACAAGCAAATGGCTTTGATTTAAACCATATTTAGTGCCAAATAAGTAATGGTTTAGATCTATTCAACCATACTTTAAAAAGGTTAACAGAGTTTAGCAAGTGAATATGTTTTTGAACTATAAACTGGTATTTCAAAGAGTGCTAAGCAAAACAAAGTCTATTTGTGGTATAGGGGGCTCACCAAAATCCCTTAGTCTTAAGTGCAAGCATCCCACGAGGTATTCTATTGCATGATGGTAGCTAGGGATTTCATACATTTTATTTTGACTTGCCCTGCCTGCAAACTCAGAACACATACCATTGTTATCAGCGAGACTGTGGCACTGACCGGGAGAGTGAGGCGGTTAAGAGCCTGACCAAATTCATGGGTATGGAGACCCAGTCAGAATTCCAACTATTTACCGCATACAGATGGGCCAAGGCCCTCCACCCAGGTGAGAACTGTGTCCTCAATCAGTCACTCATTAATGCCCAAATCCCTAAGTTCACTAGGTGTAACCATTAGAAAGGCCCGGCTGATGATTTATAAGCACATGATACAGTTTTAAAAAACAAACCACATTACATTACACGGTTGAATCTTTTACAGCCCATAAGCCTGAGCCTTAAAGCAAGCCTGGTTAAAGCTCAGTTCTGCTTTATTTAAAAATAAACGTCGGAGCCAGCCCTGCGCTTTATTTCGGTGCTACGCGGCCGAGGTCGCCTCCCAGGTTTATGAAAAGTTTCAGAAACTTTTGAAACAAAGGTTTATGAAAAAGTTTTGATAACTTTTGTACAAGATCTGAGGTAAAGTTGAAACTAAAGCAGATAAAGTGCGCAAGATTTAAACATATAAACTATGATACAGATAAAAGTTTCAAACTTAAAGTAAATAAAGCAAAGAAAGAAATATTTAAAGATCATAAACTAAGTTTATAAGGCTATGATGTTTTTCCAAAAACAAAACATTTTCTATAAAAGCATACACTCACCGAGCCGTTTAGCTCCACATTTTCCGTTTAAAACTATTTGTGTTGTGCATCGCCAGACACTGAAGGCAATAGGAGTCCTGACATCAGATAAGTAATAAGATAATAGAATTCTTGGTATGGAATATCTTGAACTTGTATTGAACATATACAGGCCATTGGAATGGTGGCTCATGAAACATGTGGAGGTTGTTGCCGCCATGCTCGATATGAGCGGCAAAATTCATACAGTTTTGACATGTCCCAGATGAGCAATACAGGCGCGAAATTTTATGAAATCACAAGTTTAGAAAAGAAAATCCTTTTATACTAGATTGGCTATAACATGGCCATTTCACAGATTTAGCTCCATGAGGGTGAATCACTGATACTGGAGGTCACAATCGGTTGTAGGTGGGGGTGTGATTAATTTTCTCTCCTTAGTAATTTTTCTGTTCCAACCAGCCTTGTAGTTTAAAAACTTCACCAGTCGGTCATTTTGAAGTAACAGAAAGTGGAGGTAACCCATTGAACACTGATGCAGATCAAACGATTCATGTATCAGCCTATTATCCAAAATTTCAAAGTAAGTGGAAAATTTTTAGTAGCCGAACCAGGAGTCCAATTGTTGCTTGAAGGGAACTATACCACGACGGTCTTTCAATCACAACTTGAATCTCAATATTTGGCCCATAACTACTTAGTGAAATAGTTGGAAGCACTAAGCCTTATAGTTGCCTTACCTCCAGAATCTTCAAGTACTTGATTTACATTCTGGTGGCACACTGAGAGGGGAAGCTCTTGTGACATTATTGAGCAAGTTGCAAACAAGTTCCTTCATTTAGACGTCAGTTATTGCTTTCATTGGTTTCTTGAATAATGATGGGTGAGACAAAGCCTGCTTCAAGATATTCCGTATTCTATGCAAGTCAAGATTCCTGTCCATTTTATATTGAAATATCTACTGTAGGCTCTTCATTTATTCTGTCCATTGTCGGCTTGGAATTGTTTGATTATCTAGACTTCTAAGAGATAAAGCACTGACTTGAGAGGTTTCAAAACCAAACATTGTGACCCCGTATTTTCTTTTATAAGTGTATTGAGCATGTTTGAATTTGCCCATGATCAAATTAATCACATCAATGCTTGAACTATTCTCTTCCTTTCTTCTTTCTTCAAGGCGTACTGTAAGTGTGTATGCATTTTACTGCAACAATTATGCCTTCATCCATTTTTACCCAGATTTGTATTGAATTTGGGATCAGAATTATCTGGCAACAGAATAGGAATTATTTTTCTAGGTATTCTGTACAGCCAATATATAGACATTTTTGGTTTTTAGGATCTTTTTCCTCCACATGTTTATATAAATATTTTTTCTCTCCAAGAAAATTAAAAATAAACCAAATAAAAATGTAAAATTATATAAAAATGGAAATTTGTTTATATTTAAAAAAAAATTGAATTTGAGAAGACAAAAATCTTATAAGCCAGATTTTTGTGGCAATATGGTGATAAAATTTAGAAAATAAAAACAGAAGATAATATACAGAGCTGATGCAAATAGACAAATGTATACATCCAAAAGAACTATCAGTTCGGAATTTTCTAATAGTATTTAATGAATAGATTACGTATATGGCAGGTATAAGAACACCCAATATGATCACTGCAGGTATTATTTATATCAATTTATAAGTACCATGGTACTTTTCTTCCACAACTCCCAACCTATTATTTGTCCTCTAACAGTGATATGCATGAGGGCATGTTGTCAAGCAACATTTTATTTTCAAATTTTAAAATAATTCTACAAGGTGACTTAACTTTCTATATTAGATTCTCAGCTCTTTTAAAAGGTTTTTTTAATGAAATTTATTCAGAAACCACCTGAATTTAAACTGTTGCATCCAAATTCTTTAAAATCAAATGCAGATAATCAATCACTATTTCTGATAGTTTCCTTTTCCTTTCCTATTCTTCTTTTTCTACTCTGCTTTTCCTCTTATTCCTTCCAAACAATCTAGAAAAGAAGCTTCAGCACTCACTCCTGGCTTATGAAATTATGTTAACCATAGAAAACATAGCTAAGCTGGATAAAGTGATCTATAAAGAATCAGAGAACTTTGAACTTTTCACATGCCTTAATTGCAAAGAAAATTCTCATTTTCTTTCTCTAATTCATTTATGGAAGTTTTGTTGAATACGCCTATGTATTAATTCGGCCAGTAGTCAGTTTTTCTTGATCTTTTGAATCTTAGCTTCAGACAGGTTTAAGAACCGGTTATCTTTAGAGCAAAACTACAATACTTCTGGATAATTAAACTAACATGGTAAGTCATTATGATTCATGAATGATTTCTTTGGGAAAATACTTGAAAGTTTGTTATGACTTGGTGTGAATGATTTTTGAAAATATTTCTAAGTTTGGTTAGTATGTTTAATGATCACTTGCTTTATATTCTTGAAGGAAAATCTAAAGGAAATAGATGTGTACCAGTGGTTTTGATGACTTTTTTCTTCAATATTTCATTCAAACTCTACTTGTATAATTTGTTTTCTAATATTGTGGCTGTGGATGATAGACTATGTATTATAATAGGGATACAGGTACACAATGTCTCTAATGTTTGTGTATATGCCCACGGCCTTTTAAACTTTTTGTCCAATACTGCCCTAACTTTGTTTCAGAGTTTAAATATGCCCTTATCATCATCAATGGAGGAACAACAACGGGTGTTCAACGCCGCTGATGTGTCACTGTTGATCAGCATGATTTGGTCGACGTGACACTCCATCTCGTGGATGACACGTTGAGAGTGTGATAATAACTAGCTTCATCCTGCTGGAGATATTTGATTTTGGACCCCAAAAGTAAGGGCCAAGTTAGATATATGACTAAATAGGTAGGGGCATTTATATACCATCTTTGAGAATTACACACATTCCCTTATATGACAAAGTTAGAGAATAAAACAAATAAATAGTATATAGCGATAGCCTATGGCAGAGCACTTGGCTCATTGCCAAATAGCAAAGGGCATGAGGGGGTTTAGTAAGTTTTGAGTCACATTGGTGACAATTTACTACCTCGAAACTATTAAAGTGTATTAAAAAATAAGACAACACACAAAATTTACGTGGTTTCAAAGACATACAGATTTGCTTTACTCCACGATTGTTGCAATAGAAAAAGAGAGATATAGTGTTTACAAATGAAGAGATAGAAGGATGAAAAGAATGATTTGTATTTCATTATGTCATGAACGTACATATATTGAAGACACGCATTGTGCCACTCCTTGGACAAGCACAAAGGAAATACTATTAGAAAACATACAACTATCCATATATAATGAGAGAATTCCGGCAAATGATAAAAATAGATCAACCTAATCAAGTGGAAGGTTCATTGAGAGAAATTATTCTTGCCATTGACTTTCCTTATATCATGAGAGAATCAATTGTTGAGGAGGATGATGGAGCAGCGTACTCTGATATTGACTTTCCTTTATCATGCCCCTCAAGATAGAGCCCGAGGGTGAGTCTTGAATCATGCTACTTAAGAAGCCAAAGCAAACGCGAGAAGAGGCTAGTGCTTATCAAGTTAACTGTGAGAGGCGTGAGTTACTCGCAGTGAGTCCACTCGAATTGAAACCATGAATGAAGTGATAGTCAAGAGCACATGCTTCATACAGAGTGAATAAATGGATTAGCACAAAGTCTGAGTTGAATTGAAGATATTTACAATAGAGCTTATCGATTGTTACTGAGAGACATAACAAGCCTTAGCTTAGCAGTGGTATCCACTAATTCCTGACAACTCCACGGCAACTAACTGCTGAGAAGAATCAGTAACACTCAATGTTTCTTAGAGCTCCAAGAAATGGGATTGTGACCAATATAAACAAGAATGAACGCACAAAGAAGGTGAATTATTCTGTACTCCTGTCAATCAGCACGAGAATACATGAAGCACGAGTGGAGAGTGACGAGCAAAGAACACATCAAGGGTCTAAAGTACTATTACAGAAGGAGCAATTGCTTAACAACACCAAATGCTATGAAGGTTATTAGCATGAACTAAGACAACTTTAAGAACTGGGACAAATATAAAGAATGCATTTGCATAAGTATTGAAGATTTCAAGCTATACACATATTTCAAAGGATTAGAGAGGTAGATTTCAATATTTACATTAAGTTTGAAAGGAGAAGAGTGTGATTGTTAACTGATTACACTTAGCCTGGGCTTGGTCTGGTCAGAGATCTCAAATGTATGATAAAGAGACAAGGAGCGGAAGTCGGGTGGAGGTAATAATGCTAACGCTTTTAAGGAAGAAAGATCATCAAGGTCCTGATGGAACTGAGAAAGAGGGTGATGAAGTCTGATCAATGAGTCAAGTTAAAGTAATAATGATATTATCAACATAGACTAGAAGATAGATGGTAATCATATTATTGTAGATGAACAAAGAGGCTGGGGTTTAACAATGAGTGTTTCTAACAAAAGTAGGCAATTAATGGGAATTCATGATACCAAGCATCGTTTGCTCGAGGCCATAATGGCTTCGGTTGAAGCTGTAGAAGGCTAAAGAGAGAGTCTGAACAACAAATCTACATGCTGAGACACACAGCCAGTAGATCGACAATGCACCAAAACAGATTATTCACACTGGTCGACTGCCACCTAACCTCACTTAATCCTGAAGGACTGGGAATGAGACATACGAGGTGGCCTTGAAAATCATACTGGGCAAAGGATGTAACTCACACTCGATATCATGAAAACCTTTGAACAAAGACAGCTTGATATCATCAACGTAGCCATTGATAAACGCTCAGCAGGAAACACCCACTGTTAAACCAACTAGATTTGCAGAAGAATTCATTGGAACAAGTCTGTTCCATTCTTAACCGTATAATCATACTTAAATACATGCTTGATTTAATCGGGAGCACGAGAGCCAGCGGCTGCTGGCAGGTCCAAGGTTGGGGACGATGAATATTTAGCCAAGAAGGTCGGTTTCTGCGAGGGTTTGAAAAACGTTGTTCGGCTGGGTGATAGTCAATATGTTGAGGAAGGAGCAAAAGTTAGGTTTCTAGAGGTGAATCTAGAAAAGAGGCTTAGGGACAGAAGTTATATAGGCACGTCAAGAAAAGGCCGCATCACCATCAAGATAGAAGTGAGGTTTTCGTAATTCATTGTTATGCTGTTGGAGTGGGAGTGACCAAGAGAAAGATCGATGAAGCCAATGGAGACAGAGTTTAGAGAGAATGGACAGCTAAGAGACAAATGGAGAGACTGGGGTGCGAACAGGACTCAACAAATTAACACAAGCGCTGGCTGTAGATATGATCGGCTGAGGGTTCAAGACGTAAATAGAGCATTTCTGAGTCGTGAGAGCATCTACAAATACACACGAGGAGCTTGGGGTCTAATTTATGGAGGGTATATGTCAAGGTCATGGGGTAGAGACACCATAAAGATTTAGAGAGTTTACCTTAGTTCGAGGTTGACCAAAGAGTTTAATGATAGAGATCAGTCATGGTGAGTTGAAGATGATTTGATAGTTAAACATCCGGTTGAAATGCACAGACCAAAGAGGACAGTTGCATCAAGTATGAAAGTAAAGATGTAGAACTGATCGGCCTCGGGACTAAGGTCTTTATCCCATACCCATCCTGAAGATTGAATATTTCCATTCCCTGGCTCCCAAACCCGAGATTGTATGGGTCCCATTCCCATCCCTGATTGACTAAGCCTTGAATCCCATACCGTCGTTTCGCCCGCCCACCCGGAGTCTGTGCACGAGTTCATTATACAATATACATTTAAACAACCCAAAAATTCATTCTCATAATAGGGAAATCACATAACACAAATAAAAGAGGAAGAAGAAACTGGGGTATCAGATAATTTTTGATAAGATGAGATCTGAAGGACATCCGAAATCAATTATCATAGCATTATACAAATGCACATCTATGAATCAAACTCTTATTTCCTGGTGATAGATAAACACATAATATAAATAATATTAGTACAGAATATCTAGAATATAAATCATGACATGATATTCGAACAAATCAGAAACAAATATTCTGGTCATTATGACAAATACATTTCAATAGTTTCAAAAATTTCCAGAGAAATATTAAACACATATTGACAAATTAACAAGAATAGGCTCTTCACTTGATATTCAGAAAAGGCATCAAAAAATCAACTTATCTTAATAATATGCCAACATATTTCAAATAGCTAAAATGTATCTAATGTAAATATAATATATAATTTCGCTTAAGGTAAGAACCTCGAATATAAATAACGCATTACAATATTGCTTAGACTATCCAAAATCAAAATGTTCTTTCATGAATGACATCCCAAAGTGCATTTTGTTACCAGTTTTAAAAGAGCCTATAGCAATTAGTTCCATTAATATAAGAATATTGAAACAAAGGAGCGTCAAATTATAGTTCTGTTGATAACACTCAACACAAAAAAAAAACAAAATAAAATAAAAATAGTCAGGTTCTTGTGAATCACAGATCTCAAAATGCATCTCCAAGACTAGCTTCATCTCAAGAAAGAGCTTCCATAACATGAGTGTTTTCAACACTTCATCCATATTTAGTGATACTAAATCTCCAAATTTTAGCAATCAAAGAACTACCCAATATAAGCAAACAGCATTGTATAAGAGTATAATTATATTTAAAGAAGATGAGAAAATACTAGTTGAAAATAAACGCATTACCTTTATCTCAACAAAGAGCCTATAGCATGAGTGTTTCTTCATCTTTCATCCATACTTGTGAGATCAACCCCCTAAATTAAGAATAAAAGAATTATCTAATATACAACATAATAGAGATAGAAGTAATTATATTTAAAGAAAACTAAACATTCAAAGTTAAGATAAGTAGTCAGGCTACCTTCATTTCTCACTATGTAACTAACTTTTAGTGTTATTATTGCCTCCAAAGTATGGGGTGAAGTCTCATACGATGTTTTATATACATCTCATTGAATTGGTACTTAAAAAGTTTCGATGCAACTCCATTCGAATGCAGATATCTCAACAATCTTTTTTGTGTTGGATACTTAATCCCATTTGTTTTCCTAATTAACCCAAAGATTAAATCTCTGGAAATCTTTGCAAAGGATACACTGGCTGCAATAGTCTAACTCAGACTTCACACCACTTTCTAATAGTACTATGAACAAATAAAGTGATCTTGCTCATCAGGTAATCGGGTGTCAAAGAGACTGAACTTGATTCAAAGTTTTTCACTAGTTTTAGAGTTTGATTGGAAAATTCTAAAAGAAAAATCATAACATATTTGACGACTTTTTCCACTACCTAAAGTTTCGATCTACACATTATCTGGAAATAAAACTCTAAAATCTTAATTTGGTCGGTCCAATACAAACCCGCCATCGCCATTACAATATGACACCTATCTAATATTTCATTAAATTTTCCAATATACTGATGCCATAGTGTCGACAACTTCATTTGAGCATAATAACCAATCATATAATAAGTTGTTTAATTCACACACTTTGGATGAAAATATTTTAGAATGATAATTTTGGTCCCGAGAACAACTTTGTTATATTATGCGGTTTCAATCTTCCACAAATTTCTTTTTCTAGATTCCTATTCTTCCTCCTGAGTGGCACTATAGTAGAGTTTTCGTTTTGCTTCAAAACGTGGAAGACATCTCTAAGGAAGAAGCTATCACAAACACTGCATAGGAATTCCATCAGGTTCTACAATCAAGACATAATTCTCTGTCATATGAATTCAGAATGACGAAACAAAGATCTTCAAACTTTTTCACTTTGATAGTGTCACGCACTAAATACAACACCAGTTTACCGACTTTTTTATTCCAACCAATGACATCTGGGACTTTTCCTCATAATCCAATTAAAATATAAAGCATGATCGGTTTTGAAAGACTTTCTTCATCATCAGTTGAGCAATATCAACAGTTATTAGTGGATATTTTTCATCCATATTCCAATCCAATAAAGTTCAATAACACATCGTAGAAAAGAATTTTTGAAGGAGGAGAGGTAATGAGAGACAATCTAGAAAACAAATATAAAACACAAGATAAATAAGTCAGTATCATCAAATGACAAAAATAAAATAAAATTGAAAGTTAAACAAAGATTTAGAGTCTAACCCATACGACATGGTTCAGCAACTAAGATGATCGCATCTAATGTACAATATGAGCATTAGCCTCTTCGCTGATGTCCACATGAGTCGCTTGTTATAGCACTCGCCGTAGTTTTGGCACCGCCATTTTCCTTCAACCCTATACTTTGCCATGTCATCCTTAATTGCATTGCGGAGACCATTTTAAACAAGGGTTGTAAGCTACTGGGTAAAATCTTAATCATACGATCAATAATTGAGATATATCATGTGAAGGAGAATTGCAGAGTAAGCTTTTCTCTGAGATATTTTGTTAGATCAACATGAAACCAGAATTTGCACTCGTTTAATGTCCTCTTCTTCTACTTCTAACAATTGTTATGGAGCAACAGGTTTTTTCGTTTTGGTACCATTCAGTCAGACATGCAATGTTAGTCTATTCTTTACTCCAATCTGAAGTCTTGAATTACAATGCTTCACAAATAGCATAACTGGTCAATCCACTATGACTTTCTCAAAACTATTCCATAAACAACTGGATGTTATTAATTTTCTTTTCAGATAGCAATGTCACAACTGTAAGATGAGTTATTCACTTGTAGTTAGATTAGAATCTGGGCTTATACGACACCCTTTCTTACTTCATGATGCCATCTGATCGTCATTCCCAAATAATTTGAAACACTTTGATCAAAACTGCTTTTTGTAGTATTAATGTCAAGATGAAAATGAATAAATGCATGATTTTAAAACACCACCATAATACTTTCAATAGTACATTCAAAGTTTATATTCATAAACAATAACATAAAGAAACCAATATGAACAAAAAGAAACAAGCAAATGAACACAAAAATAGGGCTACAAATATAGAATACAATTACATTTTTCCTTGAGGTAGTTTTAAAGTTATTGGTTTGATAAAAAATCAAAGCAGTAGTAGGAAACTTAATAATCGAGCAAATGTTGTTGTTACAATCTCGCCCTAAGTTTGGCGGTGGATCAGTATGCACCAGCTTATAAGAAACAAAGTATCAAATAAAAATACAAACCAAACAAACCCTTGCGATACATGGCTTATACAAGACAAATTTTGATTCAGATTTGAACAGAATTAAAAACCCTTATTAGTATCGGGAAACATATTTCGATTTGATGAAAATGTGAATAATAACTCAACGAGTGAATCGTTTGGTTAGGTCCCCTGTGGTTAAGAATTCTATGAACAATCTAAGAGGAGGTCTCGCCCGATTAAGCTCCCAGATAAGATAAAGCCTCATTTCTTTGAATAAATCAGTCGATACAAATCATCTTCTTGAGTCGTGGAGGTACGGCCTGAAGCCTCAAATGATCCTGATTCTCGAGCTTTTCGCTGATCGCACGGTGCTTGTGTGTTCATGTTCTTGACGTAAATTCTCGATCCCGATTGTGGTGAAGATGAAAAGGATGTGCAACCCATTCCTTCGCTACCGTCAGAAACTGAGAAAAGTAAGTTTTGGAAACTGAGTTGCTCATTGGGAATTACATGGGGAGGTCTTAGAGGGGGAAGCTAACCTATTTCTTGGTCGTCGTAAAATTCCATGTTTCCCCAAAGTCAAGTTCCTCCAGATCTAGAATAGGAGGTGACTCTTTATTTCATTTCGATGCACCAAATTCACTGGCTTGTAAGTTTTTACTTTATTCGAAAATTTCGCTTTTAGAAAGGGGCAGCTGCCACGCTTTGGTCTTCGATCCTGACTTAGTTGAAAACCAAAAATTCAGAGAAAGATGAATAAGAGTCGGGACTTATCTCAGAATAGAGCAGATTAGGGTCAATGAAATGAGAGCCTGTTGGGATGGAGAAAGAACTAGAGGAGGTGGATAGGTAGGTAAAAGAGAAAATGAGTTTACAGCATATATATGAGGTGAGGAGATATAGAGTATTATGGTCAATAAAGGAGAACAGTGTATATTAGTAATTAGTATTCTGTAGGGTGGCAACAAAATCCCATACCCGCCCCAAACCCGAGTCGGGTTTTTGTGAGTTGCACCATACCCATTCCATGACTCTGACATAACATTTCCATACCCATCCTCAAACTGGGCAGATCATGTACCTGACTGGTCTTCACTGAACTCGCTGATCCCATGTTCAAGGAGAGAAAGGTTTGTTTCCATAACATGACCATAACATGACGCTCATAATAGTTTTCATTGTGCTTAGGTGTGAGAGCAGTAAAAACGGTACTTCATATGCAAATGATTTAAGGGCTGATATTTCACTTCTTGGTCGAAAAATACAGTGAAAATTTTACTTTTGAAATTTTCAACCAAAGTTCTCATAAACGAAGAAATGCTAAGAAATATCAGGTTTTGTTTTATGATAAAACCATATATTGAAATGATCCTACCTAAATAATATAGATAATTCATCAATATAATATAATAGATAAGGAGAGGTCCAAACATCAGACAAGATAATTTATAAGGGGGAGTGTGAGACAATATATGAAGTAGAAAATGGTAATTTATGACTTTTATTACACTGGCAAGAGTTACAGTTAATGTTGAAATTGGAAGACTATGACAATTCAAGACTAAAAGTAGAAATAATGTGTTTTATAGATAGATGATAAACTGACGTCCTATTCCTATGATGTTAGATAGGGGGAAGACCGTACTGAGAAATAATTATTGAGATTTATCAGATGAGGAACCGCCACTGCACTTTGTCTTTACCACTTTAGAGAGTTGTCCTCGTGGTGAGACTTTACAAAAAGGAAGAAGGGTAGAATTAATGGCAGCATATTTTGGTGACAAAATTTGGAAATAAATAATAGTTCTTTTTCGGTCAAGGAACACAAAGAACATGGCTGAGACTTAAAAAGAGTTGAGGTGAAGAAAGAGTCTTAGAACCGGTGTGGGTGATAGAGAGACCTATGCGAATACCTCACTGGGATGTCGCCAAAGCTGCATTATAAGGAGAGGAAGAGAGACGCCTCAAATCATGGTAACAGACGAGAGGCCCCACTATCATAGCTAATCGATGGTCAAGGGTATGGAAGTGATCACATGCGCTCTGCTGGTTGCAAGGGCATGTGGTTGCTATCAGGAGAGAAGCACGTGGCGCTGATGGTTGGACATTTGAATGAGACTGGCCGGAAGAAAGAGTATTGTAAGGGTTCAGAAATTTTTGAATATTACATTTACTTGAAGAATCCACTCAAGAAAGGTCGATGGAGATTTGACCGCCGAAGATCGAAAGGGGGCTGCGGGTTTGGTGCTATGGTGCGGGTGGCCGGAGGGCCTTGGTGGTGAGGCTCTGATGACAAGGACCATGAAACACCCTACGTGACGTGGATCACTGTGCGTGGGAACCACAAAAGGAAAGTGAATTTTGTGCGGCGTGATTCCCTTGTTGATTAGTTTCTCATGCAATTAAGTAGCGAAATTTGAGTATCGTGAACGTTCATTAATCAGATCAATAACATATTGATATTCATACTCCTGCCGCCATCAAGAATCCTCTTCTGAAAGATCTCACGGATCGTGTAATGCCGAGATATTACCAGTTCACGCCATGCTTCTGATTGAGTCGCATATATCTCAAGATAGTTTGTGCTTTTTTCTGTTTGATTTGTTCTTTAATTCCTCGACCGCCTTCAAGATGGTATGGCATAGGTGTTAGCAAGGATATCCCACGCATCCTTGGCGTGCATGAGATTAAGAGATGAGAGAAATGAGAGATAGGGTGAGAGACCCAACAAGTCCACTAAAATTAAGCTTGTCCTGGACGTACTTCATGACTGAAACTCCAAATCATACCTGACATTGCTGGGATTCATGATAGTGATGGAGGAGAAGGATTGAGACCCCAGTATGAACTCATAGAGAGATTCAGCCTCAATTTTTGTATGAGGCCTAATTGAAGTCACTTCAGAGACAATCGCAGAGGAGCGATCATATATGATACTGATGACAACAAGGGCTTTCAGGCCCCAGAGAGCCTGGAGATTATGACTCCTGTTCACTTTTGGTAAACAGTAGTTTGTGTGAGATAAAAGAGAGTAAAGAAAATAAAAGCAGGATTTAGATTTTCTTAATCCGCCTTCCTGATATTATGAAGATATTGGGGATGAAAAGAAATGGCTTGTATTTCTCTATTATGTCATGAATTGCAACATATACACGGCATAAAGCATCCTTAGATTTATTGTGTTGAAATACAATTAGTAAATATATAAACTATCCATATAATGAGAAAGAATCAAGCAATATAAAAATAGATCAAATCAATTGTTGGAAGGTTCTAATTAAAGAATTATTTTCTTCGCTATTGACTTTTCATTTATCATGAAAGAGAATCAACCAGTAAGGTAAATTGATGGAGAAGAAGTATCTCCTATATTAACTTTCCTCATCATACAACATTCACAACTGGTGGGAAAATGCTCTCAATTTTCTCACTTCAACCTTTTGCAGACTCACAACACTTTCTTCACCATCTCTCTCACCCATCTTCAAATGCCTCTTCCTTATCAGATTTGGATTTGGGGATGCTACCCTCAAAATTACTTTTTCAGGCGTAATCTAGAGCAAAGAGACAGGTGCCATGAGAACTGATTCTCTAATCTTGAGGTTGGAAACACCAATTCAATCACAAAGCATGAATGCCTTCCAAAATTTTGCCCCAACCATCTTTGGGTCCTCATTAATTATAATCTCTGAATCTTGATATTAAATATTCTCAAAGCCCTGGTTTTTCTTCTACTTACTACTTTTTTTCTTCAAAATTTCTACCACCATTTTCTTTTACTTTAAAGAATCCTAAACAGAGTTTCAATAAGTCAAGCAAAAACTGATGATCTATTCAGCTAGACCTCTAGAAGAAATATGTTATATAGAGGTATTCTTGCAAAGGGTCCATGGGACCACATGGTAGAGGTCTGTAAAAGTGATTAATTATTAACACTAAAAGGACAACAAAGGCTTTAAACCTCACTCTTTTTTACTATATAGTTTATTATAACTTTTCAATAAGTTAAAACTTACGTTATGTTTGGGGTTTAAATATTTTGAAGAAAAAGTATAAAAAGAAAAAATATAATAAAAGAAAAAGAGAATTAAAAACAAAAAATATATTAAAGTTGTTAAATTATTGTTTTAAACTTATTTTTATTTATTTTGTTTCTAAAGAATCAAACAATAAATTTCTAAATTTAAATTTTGTAATTTTAGTAAGGTTGGAAAACAAACCATCTAAATTTAAAAAATAAAACGACTTTAACTTTTTCAATGGTAGTGTACAGAATACACATGGCTGTAGTTACAAAAAGTAATGCAGAATTGCTGCAAGTGTAAACTCTATCTCAAGGCCCAGATTTTGTGAAAAATATCAAAGAAGAAAAAAGGAAAATGATGTTGATATTGGGCCATAAAGTTATTTTCTTAAAATCAAATATAATTAAAATGACTTAGAAATTTTATATGCTATGGCCTTTATATGAAATGAGCCAAAATATAAATAAGTTTCATAGTATAAAAAATAATTATTGACTTTATGTCTATTTTATTTTTCTTCTGTTTTCTTGTTCTTCCATTTGCACATTGCCCTTATTTTCACAACCAAACACAGTTTTAATTCAACTACTCAAATATTTAATTTTACTCACTCTGAATAACCTGTAGCCACGACATGTCACATTGTTATCATCCCTTACCCCTTTCGGGACTGTTCAATTCCTTTCCTTTATATTGGAAATTGGCCCACCACTGTACAAAAGGGTAAAATGTATTTACCTGTTTCTCTTGAAATCGAAGCATCCTTCAGAACAAAGACGTTTGGTTTATAGATATTCATCCGATTTTTCAGTTTTCCTGCTGCTTCAGTTTCTATCACAGTTTGTAAAATTCTTATTTTACATTTCTTCCTTCGTTCATCAAATTTTGCTGCAACTTTTCCTTCTTCTCAGCATTTTTTGCTTTTGAATGAATGACTTGAAGGATGGAGTGACAATTTCTACAGCTGAGAATCAAATCCCCATGTTGTGTTGCATCTATTTGAGGTTCAGGCTTCTATCCATTAACCACATCATCTCTTAAAGAATGGATTAGAATTAAGAATAATAATAATAAAATTCCTTAATTTTATTGAAACTTGTACTTGGCAAGTATTTTCATCATCCACTCTTGGCCTTAGAATTTTGATTCATCGCCATTCCCATTCACTCCGATTTCTGAGCATTTAAAGAGAGTACTAATCATATCTAAACTGCTTAGTTCTGTATATAGTACAGCTTATAATTCTGGTCTCAGAGTTTCCTGAAATGGACTGTTATTGTAAGTTTGTAATGATGCAGCCGAACCATGTAACAAGGGCCCTCACGGTTGTAAATTCATATTAGATTTAGATCAACTTATATTTAGATGCTTAGTGTCAAAATATCCGATAAGATGTGGGATGTGACAATTATATATCTTTCATATAGAATCAAATTTTTTCGAAAACATTCTAACAAAACCATTATGAAAAGCAAAAGGAGGGCAATCGTTGGAAGCAGATTTCGGAGAGCAGCAGATGGAGGGACGAAAATGGAGTGATTATTAAACAAGGATATTTTGGTGAATGTGCTGGGAAGAGTGGAACGGAATCGTTGGTTGCTGACAGCCCTTTGTATGCAATTCCTGGTATAAAGCTAGCTGTGAACCTCAATGTTGGGAGCATCTTATTTTTCCTACATTCACTGAAACTCGATGATATAGATGATTTATGGTGGGAACTAGAGATCTCGACAGGGTTTTATAGACAGGCTTAGAGATGACAAGGTCAGTGAAAACTTGTCTGCACCGTATCTGTGAAGTTCATAGTTACTGTAAGCTGTGGAAAGCCACGGGGCTCATCAAACTACCAGTGCTGCACCGAAAGATGAGTATGTTGCAACGCAGTAAGGCATCTCGACTTCAAATATTATTATATCGAAAACCACTTTTAGAGTTTCTGTTTGTTCAATTATTGGAAAACAGAAATTATTTTGTGTTCTTGAAACATTGTTTTCTTGTTCTCTGATTTGTTTTTTCTGCCGTTAAACCCATGAAATCCTCTTTCATCCACACTGCTATGATATTATCCACTCAGCCCAAGCCCTCTGATGGTTTGTTTTGTAGTTTTTTCCCTCTCTCAAAATGCCTCTACAATAAATTGATCTTATCCATGCTTATACATTTATAAGTTATCCCATTCCTAATTAATGGAGTCATTGTGAGATTTTCAAGCACACCTAATGAACAATTTTTTCCTTTGAAAAAGTCTAATCTTGTGTTTCTTCAAACAATGGTTTCCTCACTGTCGCAAGTAATACATCTTGTAAGGTAGCTAAATTGTCCACAAAGGGGGCCACTAAGATCATTTTGTTCTAGCTTCAACCCCACACCTGTTAAGTTTGAAACCGACTGATACCACATGTCAAAACTTATGACCATTTCATATCTACATTGGTATGATATTATCCACTTCAGGCTTTTTTCTGTAAGGCCTCAGTATACCAATCGGATGTTATCCATGCTTATATATTCAGGTCATATTATTCCAAACTAATGTGGAGTTTATGAGACCTTTGGGTGCACACCCAATATTTGGTGAGTTTTACTAAGAAAAATTGAGAATCAAACACGTTTTCCTTGTTTTTATTTTCATTGTTTTTTTATAACGTAATCCGCTTTCAAAACCATGAACCAACAGCCATTAAGTTCTAGTTCTCTATAAAAAGGTAATACTTAAATCTTGAAAATAAAATTCCTTAGTTACTCTCATGAAGTGAATCAGGATGTGTAGGTGTCCCATTTATGCCTGGGTCAGTGGTTTATGAGTTAATGAATTTATCAATTGTATCATTGTAAAATTTATAGTTAAGTGGAAATATTGAGAGTACTTAAACTTAGGGAAATATGATTTGAAAGAAATAATACGCCAATATGACTTGAAAGAAATATACCCTGGTGGACTTCATTTTGCTGACCTTATTTGGCTATCAGCTCCGCCCATACACCACATTGGGTGACGTGACTGGTTTCTTCACTTTCAAACTTAGAAGTACTTGGATCATGGAGGAGACCGGAAAACAATGGTGTGTGCAGTACGCAAACAGCGTTCGTTGAACATCTGACAGTCCTTTGGTTTCGATGATGATGATCTTTGAGATATTAGGCGGCTTCACATATTCAGTAGCCAGTGTGAAGGCTCGTCGCCTTACCAGTTGACGATGACCATAATGATCATGATGACTTAGTTTATGATTCAAGTTATTTTTGATTAATGTATAGTGTTCAATCTATATGGGGATCTATGAATACATTTGGGGTTTGTTTTGATAATAAGCAAGAGTTCTTTGTGGCAATCATAATTAAGGTGGCGTTTGTTTTTTTTACGAACTTTTTCCAGTCTAATGCTAAATAGTATTAAGTATTAACTAGTTTGTTTTTTAGCATTGGTAGTGGTCTTCAGCTCTCTTCCTTAGCCAAAGACAGGGTGGTGTTTCTTGTTTGAAAGATGACTTTTTAATAGAAAAATGTCATTTGGCTTTTTTCTATTAGATACGAAATTTCAAGCAATAATTCATAAATAAGTTGAAACCAGGGTTGAAGGATGAAGCTATTAGCTTTCGATAAAGCTGACAAATGCCACCTTAGTTTATGATTGAGTTATTTAGATAAATGATTATACATTTGAGGATATATATGAATCTGATTGGGATTCTTAGTTTGCTTGTTTATTGTTAATAAGCAAAAGTTGCTCATGAAAAACTTGAATCATTAACTAAAGGCATCATGATAAGAAAAATAACGTAAACTATTTGAATTTTTAATTTTATAAAGTTATTTGGTGATATTTGGTTTTGCTTCATACTCGATAGAACTTTTGTTCTAATATTGATTAACAGTATTAAATGTTAGTTGTTATTTAATCTTTATTTCTATTAAGCATTAAGTTTTTGTTTTTATAGGCTAGAAATCACCAATATGTCTGGTGTATTAAAAAAGATGATTCAATTTAATATTTATTTATATGATAGATAATTTAACTTTGTTGTATGATGATAAAGTAAATGTTTATATAATTATCTTTACATTATAGACATTAAATTTTATATATAATATATGAAAATTAACATATTTTATCCTAATTTAGAGATTAGATTTTAAGTAAATAACTATCATATCTCAATGAAAAGTATTTTTTAATTTTTATATCAAATTTAAAAATACGCACTTTATATATATAGGGGAAAAGAATTTTATTATGTGATTGGATTGTGAAACTTGAATTAGTTTCATAATTTGCTTGAGATATCGACGATCGAGCTTCAAGTCAGCTTAGCTGATAATTCTACTTGATCTCAGTTAGGATTTTAGGAAATTTGTTGGGTGTGATCAAGTCTCGCATCGGGTTAGAAATGGAAAGGATTATGAGTTGATAAACATGGATAACATTCAATTGGTATGAGACCTTTTTGGGAGGAGCCCAAAAACAAAACCATGAAGACCTTTGGTCTAAAGTGGATGATATCATACCCGATGGAGGATGGGTCCATAAGGTTTCAATGATTTGAAACTTTCTCCGTTCACAAAACCACAGCTTTTTAAGATCTAATGATCACAAAATCTGATTATATATTCTTCGTAATCCAAAAATAGGAAGAGTAAAAAGTTGGCCTTTACAGCATTTACAAGCATTCTTTTGGTTTCTTTGGTTCTTGCCTTGCTATTTCCTTTCAGCTTCTTCATTAGCCCTTATTCATACGACCATCATTTTTCTCGATGGTGAAGAATCTTCTCCCTCACTAGATTGTCATGCCTCCTCCTCGTCCGGTGGTCTTGAATGGCATTGATACTTCTCATATTTAATTGTTCTCAATGTCAGCACTCAAGCACCATTGACACTCACAACCACGAATTATTTCTCTTAGTAGCTCCAATTCACATATCTCAAATTCGGGTATGATTTACTTGTCTTCGTTGATGGCTCAAAGTTGGAACCATTGATGATAACTTCTACTGATCTTGCCTCCTCCCAATTTGGACCATAGCTCAAACAAGACCAATTTCATGCAATTGTTAGGTTAAATATCTGCCACCCTTACACGGTTTATCTCTACCTCCACCACATCTCGTCTTTGCATGGACTACTCGAAAGAGCGAATGCACTCTCTATTTCTGCAGCGGACGGATCATGGCCCATCATAAAAATCTTACTAGTCCTCAACAAGGTAATCATACTATTACCAACCATACTGAATGTGACGATATACTTGGCCCGTATCGTGCCATATGTCCCACAACTTATTAGTGCGTTTACGCCACGAAATAATTTATTTCGTCGGTTTAAGTTCAATTTATTTTAAGAATGAACCTTGCCAATTTATTTTTCACTTTCAAGATTTTCTCCAAAATCCGTTTTTGGGATCCACGAGCACCAGCCTTGCTGTCGTGAAAATCGGCGTCTTTGAATTCAGCGAGGAATTTGTATGCAGGTAACTAGATTTTTGAGAGCGAATCAACTGGCCCGAGGAGAATCAGGTTGTCGTCAGATCTAAAAATTTAAGGTTTGTCTGTCTTTGTATATTCATTTACCATTTGCCTTTTTAGTATTCAAATTTACTTTGGGTTTACATTCTTCCCGCAATAAATTTCATCCCCCAAAATTCACACACCACATTTGTTCAAATCACATACATATGCAACAGTCATTTAATCACGAATGACTAAAAATATACTTTCATCCTCAAATAAGAAGGGATAATTATGTTGTGGACCCTACCAATCACGGGTCGACGACTAGTAAAAAAGAAAGAAAAAAAGGTTTTCAAGTTTGGAAAATCCGTCCCGAGAATGGTTTTTGGAGTCTCCACTTACTTTTTATTTTTATTTATTAAGGGAAAATCAAGTAGAGCAAAACCTCCTAATGACTCAGTCATGGAAAGCGGTCTGTGAAAAATGAGTGAGTGAGGATAAGGTTACCTATTGGGAAGGTACCTCATTTGAGGTAGCACCCCTCTAAGCCTAAGACCTGGTCTCTATTAATGAATTGAGCACATGGAATATGGGTGAGCAATAGTTAACCACAGGTTAGACATACGACATGAATCACATAAACCTGGTGGCATCTTGCATATTTAATCTGACAAAATATAACTAAGAAGGCATGCAGCCACACAGGGTCCACAGCCATGCGGCTGCATAAGAAGTCGATCGATAACCTGACAAGCATGTATGGCAAACAAATGCAAATATTCCGCGTGGAATTCCATTATCGACATCAAAGCACACATGGTCCACACAGCATTGCTGTAGGAAGGTTAGTCACATTCGGGCGTGCAGCCGTCTCTCGAATTAAATATCAAAGCGGGAAGCCGGGAGAAAGTATCATACATTGCATCTCTCAGCCACTCATTGTTTGCCACCGCCTGTGCAACTATAAAACAACCATTTATCACTAAAATTCAGCCTTGACAAAACCTTTGCGAGACCTAATGGTGCTTAACTAACCTGCTGACCCATAGACCTTAATTCTTATGAATCTAAAATGGACCAAATTAACCTGAACTAAACCTATTTCCAAACCTAAGCATAGCCTACACACTGATGGAGTGAATGAAGTTGAATCTGAGTCATAGGCTCGATTAAGTGAAGAAATCTCGGACTACCCCTAAACCCGATAGGCCCCAGATGATCCGATTCCCAATGGGATTTGATCCGGTTGAAAAATCTCAAATTTTTAGAATATTCCTCACTGCGAATTAAGGAAACGCCTTAAAAGCAACGGTGTACAATTCCAACTCTTGGATGACGAAGCAGGCCCAGACAGGAAAAGTGCCACCAATTGCTGTCATTAAACAAAACCTAATGAATTGGTGATCAGGTTCCATAGCGGTTGGTGGTTGAGAAAAAATCTCAAATTTTGTCAGAACATTCCTCATAGAGTAAGGAACCTAACAAAAGTAACATCGTACAATCATGACTCCGAATGAGTGAGAACAAACCCCGAGCAAAGGAAAAGTTCCTAACTGCTATCCATATGAAAACTAATGAAGCTGGAAGATCCGAGTTCCCTAAATGATTGAGCAGGTGAAAAAATCTAAAAAATTTGGGAACATTCCTCATAGAGTAAGGAACCTAAAAAATAAAACAACGACCTTAATTCTGACTCTGGATGAGTGAAGCGAGTAACGAGGAAAAGTGCCACTATTGCTATCCTTGAACAAAACCTAATGAATAGGTTGATCCGATTCTAGCAAGTCGAGCTAGTTGAGAAAATATCTCAGAATTTTTCATAACATTCCTCATAAAGTAAGGAACCCCGAATAAGCAATGGCGTATGGTCGACTCGGAAGAGTGAGGCCGACCAAAACAAGGAGCTCTTTGCCGCGCATGTCATTTGAACAAACACAATATTTGGATGATCTAGTTCCATATCCGGTTGAACCGGTTGAGAACAAATCTCAAAATTTGTTAAAAAATTCCTCACAGAGTACCTAGAAAAAGCAATTGTGTATGATTATGACTTCGGATGAGTGAGAAGCAGGCCCGAGCGAAAAGACCCTTTCGCTACTATCGAACAAAACTAATGAATTGGCTAATCTGGTTCCATAACCCGGTCGGCGGAATTGAGAAAAAATCTCAATTTTGAACATTCCTCACAGGTAAGGAACCTAACAAGAAACAGCGAAATATGATTATGACTCTGGGATGAATTAAACAGGCCAAATAAGGAAAGTTTCTCTAAACGAGGGCTATGACATCGAGCGAATAGCGTTATGCAAAAGCGGGGAAAAACTTATCTGATGTTCATGCACGGCCAGGATGCTCGTAGCTCCCCTTTGTTTTCTTTCTTTTTCCCTAAAAGCGGGTATCACCTCCTTCAAAACTTTAGGAAACCCCCCTTCAAATGAGAGGGACCACTTAAACCCGAATGTAGAGAATCCATTATTCTCTTTTCTTTTCTTTTTCTCCTCATCCCCTTCTCTCTCTTTTCTTTTTTCCCCTCCTTTCTCCACGGTTTTTTTACTTGTATTTCTCCCCTTTAACCCTGAGCTCACTCCATTTTGCACACCTTCAGTCTCGGGAACTCCCAGTCGGTCTCGAGACTTCCCCGACTCATAAACACTCTTTATTACGAGGTTAGCAAGCGGCCCACATTAACTCATTGTATGCAAAAGTCAAATGGACTCAAGGTGGGTTCTGAAGCAATCTAGATATTAAACTAGACCTATTGTACTAGGAGGGCGATGCGAACTTATAGGCTTGAACGAAGTAGGATTGGGCTCACGAAAATCCTACAAAAATCGATGCGATCTGAGAAAAAAGGCTAATCTTGACATATTTTTTATTGACTTAAGGCCATCTATGTAATTATTTATTATTTTGTATACATGATGACTTTTACAATTTACATGTGACGGCTATGACATATCGTAAATTTGAAAAGATATTAATGACGCTTATGGATTATATGTCGAGATATCATGTTATAAATATGTACTAAGGTTGCTAGTGGGTGACCTAGAACACTTTCCTCATCTTCTTAAAACCCATTTTCATTTCGGGAGCTTAGGGTTTGAAACTCTTTTGTTCTAAATCCTAACCTAACCAAACTATTCCTTTTACTAACATCATTGAAATAAGAATATTGTCGGCTTCGATCACATGCTCGATGGAGGATCTTCATTTGATGTATAATCCAGCCATTATTCTGAGGATTTCATTTCAAAATCTGAAATATGAGATCTTGAGTTTGGACCTTCATAAATCTTTCATTTGATGTATAATCATATGTGCATGAGATTTCGTTGCGAAACTTTGAAGGTATTAGATTAGAGTTTGGGTTTCTTAATATCTTCTTGAAATGGGTATGTTAGTGTTTAGAAACTCTTATGAACTTAGTAGGTTATGGCTTTGGATTCTCACATTTGTATTGTTTTGGAAAGACATGTTTAGGTTTCATATCAAATGGAGTTTGTTCTTCTTTGACATTGTTAACTTTGAATGGGTGTCTTTAATAGAAAATAAAGAGGCAAAAAGAGGCAATTTTTTTATTTTATTTTTGTTTGTTCTTGGTAGTTAACTATAATTTAATAATACATTTTCCTCTTTTGGTCATGTAATATATCATTGATCAAGACTATGGTATCATTTTGGTTAGATGTGAGATAAAGAACAAATAAATTTCTACGTATTAAATTATTTAGTTACTAGGTATGTTTCGATTTCAATTAGGATCATGGGTTTCTAATTGTTTATTAAGGAAAATATATTGCTCTGTTGCTTCCCACATTGTCCCGAAACTTTGGTGAGATTATATCATAAGAGCTTTATGGCCATCAACAATGTTTCTTTGTCCTCAAATTTAGAGCTCCAAATGGGGGAAAACAAGCTCTTAGAGGTTGCTTAGATTTTGTAGGTTTAATGTTGGATGCTACCTATTCTCTTCCTGTTGGGAGTCTTCTATGCATTAGAATGCTTTGTGAAACTATAATTTTTATACCATCAAATAAAAGATAGCTCAAGTGAGCTTCTAATGTACTACTCATGTAGGTAAGACATTTTCTTTGTATTCCGTCTTTCTAAACATATACAAATTTGTTCTTTTTTTTTGTTGCCAATTTGTTTTTATTTTTGTGTTTGAACTTGGATTTGAAGCCAGAGAGCTCACAAATTTATTCGTGCTTCATCTGGTGGCTTGGAATGATTCGGTGAGCAGGTTTCAATGATCGTTAGGTTGAAAAAACGCAAATTTGAGAGAATATTTCTTGAAGTATAAGGAGCCAAACAAAAAAAAACGTCATGCAATTCTGAGTTCAGATGAGGGAGATATGACCAAAACAAGCTCGAGTGCTCGGTCGAGACACCCTTTCAGATAATGAACTTCAAGTGAAATACGGTGAGCACGGATGAACACCGGTTCCCAAACGATCGATCCGATTGATAAAAATTCTCAAATTTCTTCTGAAATTCCTAAATGAGTAAGGAATCCAACAAAAGAAACGGTGAATGATTTCGAGTTGGGATAAGGGAGATATGACCAAAACAAGCTCAACTGCTCCTTATTCGAATTTGTTCCTATGAACTCCAGTTGAATTGAACTTTTGGGGAGGCTTCACTTCCTTTCTATAGCACGATGTGGACAACTAGGGAAAGGGCCATGACGGCACTCCAAAATGAACCACACACTCGCACCATCGTGAACCATAGACGTACGTACACAAATCTCATGGAGTTAACAAGCCCTGAGGGACCGTAGCCTTAACATATAAAATAGCTTAAGTAAGGTGGAATTTTAAAGATCAATGCAAGTGTCAGGGACAAAATTGAGGTTTACATGCGGTGTCTTCGCGTTCCCATGTTGCCTCCTCCACTCCTCGATGCTACCCATGACCTTCACTAGCCTCATAGTCTTACACCATAAAACTTGAACCTTGGCGCTATCCATGATGCGCGTCGATAATAGCCGTACACCCTCTCGAAGTGCGCCGAAGAAATTTACGATATACCTCGGCGATAGCTTTCCTTGTCGAACTTAACCACTCCTCTCTTAGGCATCACTTTCAAGAAGACATGATCTCCACCTCAAACTCTAGAAGTCCTTTATGCGTCTGTCGGCCTCTAGCTCTTACATCGGCTCACGAGCCATGAGAAGATGCTTAAAGTATCAAATCCTTCTTCAAGGTGTCTACAACCAATCTGGGACCCATGGTGGGTCTCTCCCACCTCAATCTGACAAATTGAATGACAAGGCCTCGCATGATTGCCTCATAGGATGCCATCACGTATCGCCCTGTATTGTTGTGGAAAAGTAGGGTAAATGCTCTTCGATTACCCCCTTAAGATCAGGGCCTTTATGCCGTAGCATGTCCTCTAACGTCTGGATGGTCTCTTGTTGGCCGGATTCGTGCCGGGGATGAAAAGTTATTACTCATCGTCAAGCGTGTCCCCATGACTCTAGAAACTCTTCAGTAGGTCGTAAACACGGGATCTGATCGTGAGATACTAGCATAGTGGTTGATATAAAGCGCGTCTGACCTATAATTTCTCCCGATTAATGAAGGTCATCTTATAGCTAGAAAGTGTCTTTTGACTTTGTAGTAGGTCTCACATCACCCACCTGCCGTTTCATGCACTCGTGTAGTGAGTCTAATATCTATCGCGTAACATGTTCCATTTCCCTTTCGGCTATCTCTCAAGGCTAGAGTAGCCGGCGCTGGTGCTCGACCTTTACTTCTTGTAGTGAGACGTAAATGATGACTCCCGATGTTTTTTGCCGTCCCGATCCCGATAATGCGTGTGATATCATGTTGCACTTGTTCTCCCTGGATGAACCGCAAAGAGCAATGGAACTCTCCCGAGGGATCTCCTCTCTCGGATATGCTAACTAGAGACCCTGACCCTTCCCCTATACCATTCGGTAGAATGACCGACCTTAAATGCTTTGTATCAGCAGTGTCAGGTCCACGATGGACAATATCTCTATCTATCCTTGGGACTTGATCACTGCACTCGATGAGAGGGTGCCAGCCAGCAAACTAAAGTACCTTGAGCTAGCCTTACGTAGTGCGTGGCCCCTTGACCTCGAGCATCTGCTGCTCACAGGAAGCCACTTTCTTGACCTCCTCGTGACTTAGGTTTGTATTATGGCCTTACATTTGCCTTTCCGAGGATGTAATGCAGTGAGTTATTGTGTGACAACCGGAAAGATCAATTTTATAAGAAGAAAAGTAAGACGGTAAATTTAGTTTAAAAATCGAAATTTCTGGGATGATAGAAGCAGTTCTACATTTGAAATCGTCTAGCGAAATCCCAGCTACCACGTGATTTCGTTTGGTCGAGAGACGGTTAAGTTCACGTCTTTGAAACGCGAAATTAGCGCGGAACCGCTTGGCATGTGTAAGTGGCTCCTGACAGCGTGTAAAATCTCAGAGATAGATGAAACAGTGAGCTCAGTGGACCGCCGGAAACATGTGTGTATCGGTGGAGAAATGTGAATGGATCGTGGGGTAATCGAACTGACCAATGCTGGTTGACATGTGAAAGTGCTCCTTGGCCGTCTTGGACAAGCATGGGAGAGAGGAAAGGTGGAAATAAAGAAAGAAAAGGGCTCTACATTCTCTCACAGATTTCTAGGTGACCCGGATCGTCGTCTTAGTGGGTAAGAGGCCATGAGCCCTCTGAGAGCTTCATAGAGACAGTGAGGGGGGGGTTTCGAAAAACTCAGGGGTAGAGGTTTTTCTCACCTTGGTTTAATCTTTGACAGTCATCTGACGGTTAGGGATGTTCTGGGATTTAAATGGCCAGTTCATTCGGTTCAAAGCAGTATTGAAATTTGGGTGGTGAAATCCTAAGTCATGCGCGAGTCGAGGCGAGTGTTAGGCTGTTCATGTGACCTTATGTGTTGTTTGTGTTATTGCTGTGAATGAATAACATGTTGTTTGTGTGTAAATTTTGTTAATATATGCATGCTTAATATATTAACATGAATTGGTGTGAAATGGCATATTGCATTTCATATGCCTTTGGGACACTACAGAGCAGTAGGTGTGAGTGTGTGACATGGTATGTCGGGTTGAGCCGAGTTAATTATCAGAGTATGTCCACTAAGTTATAACGGATGGTCGTCCAACAATTCATGTCGGAGGATGTCCAATGAATTGTATCGGAGGGTTGTCCACAAAATAGATTATTGGAGTATGTCCACTATTTATATTGGAGGGTTGTCCATAGATAAAAGCAGTGCTTTGTTTACGAAAATGGTCTTCATACATGGAAATTGCATGTGTGAGGGGAATTCGTGGAACTCGAGCCTTAGGAGGATGCATGTAGATACGGTAGAAGTGTGCATCACATTTTGCTGAATAATGCGGTTGCCTAGCGAGCACTTGGGTGGGGAGTAACCATTTAGAAAAAGTTAACTGGGCATTGCCACCACGATGCGTGGAATAACAATTTAAGTCTTGAAGGTACCGGGGATGGGATGCATCAGGGGCCTTAGACGAAAATGGCCATGTTGGCCTTATTTCTGTATTTTGTAAGAATCTGGGTAGAATACCTAGTTTTTGTAATTTGTAATTAAAGACAAATTTTAATTAAACTCCACTTTATTTATAATGAATAGAACAGTGAATTTTCGGGTTAGTAGCCTTTGTTATGACCGTATTGAATTTACGGTAGTTTTACGAGTATGTAGAGCGGGAAAAAGAAAGTGTAGGGGACGAATGGGTGGGCTACTGCCCATTTCCGATTTTGGGTCTCGACACTTTCTGAGTGGTGTCATGAGGGGAAGGCTTGGTTTATGCGGCCAATGGCGCTATCTACCTGAGCCGAGTGCGTCTTGCGATAGAGAATCTTTGTAGCGTGACGCGCAACGGCGCCCACGTGAAAAACTCTGTAAGCGACAAAAGACTCTATCGTGACAGGAGTTGGTGGACTTCATGTCGTGACACCAAGTCTTGGTGTTGTGTGAGGGGAATTAGGTTGCGGGGCTTTGTGTGCGTGACCACGATTATTGGTGCGACGGGGTTGGGCACGCCTTGAGGGCGGCCGGGTGCGACGAAATCTGCAGTCGTGACAATGGGTGATCGCGGCGCCACGACCCGATCTGCCGCCGCGATGAAGCGCGCGATAGAAGAGTCCTGCTCAGCGATAAAAATTCTGCATCGCGGCGACTCGATATCTTCGCTCCCAGCGATAGGATTCCACTGTCCCAGAGATGGCCAATTTTGAATTCGCGGCGAAGCGTTGGGGTGCCGTGACAAAGCTGACTAGCGTGTCGCGACAGTGAAGCGGCAACGCGCTGCGCGCCGTGAGCGCCTGTCCCAGCCTTGGATGTCAGAACATTCATGCGATACGGCATGTGATCTCTTGTTGTGTTGTCTTTGGAGTTACTATCTTTTGGGGACTTTGTTAGTCCTTCATGAGGACACTACCAGGAACATTGTTTATGGCTATTAAAAAATAAAATAAAAAACAAAATAAAATAAAAAAACAAAGAGTCTGAAAATGACCCCTGAGATTGAGCGTCATAGTTATAGTCTTCGGATCTCCATCCATCTGCATTGCCTCATGTTGAAGGGTCTCGCGTAATGCAAGATGTTGGACTCTTATGGTTCTAAAACACCTCAAACTGTTCACCATATAGATAGTGGCACCAAACCTTTAAGGCAAGACAATGGCTCCCGGCTTCATGTCATGTGTGGGGGTAACTCACCTTGTGGTTCTTTAATCTGAGAACCATAAGCCATGACCCTCAATTGCATCAAAGCATCAGTCGTCATGCGACATCTATACACTATGTACCTCTCTGTCCCTCATGGAAGTGAGGAATGGGTGAGTAAGCCTCTTTAATTCTAGAATGTCTTCTCACCGGTCATTCCACTCAGGCTTTACCTCGGCTGCACAATTGATCTCGTCATGGGTGCATTGTCGGGAGGACAGATGAACCTTACATAATATCATCGATCTGAAGCTATGTATCTAGCCCGACTTGGTCCAAACTCATATTCTCCGAGTCCACGAATACACTCAGACGGCACACATACTGACAATCTACTCGGTGAGCGAGAAAATCGCGCTTACGAGATTTGGCATCGACTAATGGTCTCTCAGGCACGGAGAACAATCCTTAAAGTGACCCTCATGCTCCTCTTAAGACTTGGAGTAGATCGAATGTCATCAGTAAAAGACCCGACAAGCAAGATCTAAGTAGGGTTGGAGATACCCTATCATAGAGATCCATGAATGTCGTTAGACATTAAATCGGCAGATAACAACTATGAACTCAAAAATTCCCATATCGCGTTCTAAACACGAGTCTTGGGATCTACCTCTTGCTCTCAATTGATGGTACTTAGGTGTGGAGGTTTATCTCGAATCAAACCCGGTACCCCTCTCAGTGATCAAATAAATCATCAATCCTCGGAAAATGGTACCTATTCTTGATAGTAACCCTATTCAAATTTTGGTAGTCTATACATGAGTCTTGTCTTCTTCTTGGAAACAGCATCGGGCCCAGAGGTGAAGTACTCGATTACGAGTAAACCCATGTCCAGCAATTCACATAACTAGACTTTGAGTTCTGCGACTCGACATGGGCCATTCTGTGCGGGTCATGAAAGGCGATGTACGAGTGCGACTCAATAGTGAAGTACATGTCCCTCTCACGGAGGTAATCCAGTGGGGTCATCCCGGAAAACGTCCAGTGCTCACAGGCCACGGTAGACCCGGCTCTGTCACCATGGCGTCCTCTAGGGTAAGACTACTTCTTGACCATGTTGTCAGTGTCATCCTAGAGTGTACACGGCTCGAGGGTAGGCATCATGCTTATTTTTAAAACATAAAACTGACGCATCTCAGTGTGTAAGCGGTAACCCTCTTCTGATCCAAAATCAATGACTGACTTCGTCTGAATTGATCATCTAGGATAACATCAAACTCGGAGCATGTCCGCTGACCTAAGGTCCCTTTGTTCTCGTCAGGATCTCTAACTCACAATGACTCTCATCGATCATGCTCTTGCTGGTTCCCGGGGAGGTCGCATATGCGGTGGCTCTGCAGGTTTCAACCTCTAGGCCCCAGATCTGCATGTGGCAATGAAGAATGAGATACACCAGAATCAAACATCTTTGCCCGTAAGCGAAAAGAGAGTAGAAATGTACCACTGAACCATAGGATGCGCAGCTTGACGAGGTGTCATGGCGTAGACACCCCCTTGGGTCCCTGAAGTCTCAGATTATGAGCCTTGGCCTCAACCTCGACCCATGCCCTGACCCATCTGGCTTGATTATGAAGTAGTAGGAGGGCTTATCTGACGCCCCCAAGGCGTCTTAGTTCCTTGGCCCCATGGTGGGGTGGGAGGTCGCCCAGTGTAAGCGTCCCATTGATGTTGGGACTAGGGTGTCCCGCCAACTCTAGGTGCTTGCCTCTAGAGAGCTGATCTTTGCCTCATCTGTGGGCCGGTTCGATGGAAACATGTTCTCGCCTTACTGCCCGGATAGTAGCCTTGAAGTGTCTACCATCTTGGGATGATTGACCTTAGCCTTAGCCTTGATAGCGCATTCATGCTGAAACCCATGCGACGGGCGTCCTCTGCCTTCCTTGAGTGAAAGAAGGTTGGCTCCTTCCTCTTATCTTTAACACGCATCCCATATGCTCATTCGTCTTCCACGTCTCGATAGTATAGCTCTTGACCATCGAGTCCGTGTCTTCTGGAAGGAGTCCTGATTTTACCCCGGATGGACCAAACCATCTCGAACTTTCTCACTGGCCATGTCCGTGGCAACATAATCATCAATGAAACGAGCTAATTTAGTGAACTTAGCCATGTATTTGAGCAATGTCATCGTTCCTTGTTTCAGTTCTAGGAACTCCCGAGCTTTTGCATGTCGAGCAAATGCTGGGAAATACTTGCCCATGAAGAGCTCATGGAACTCTTCCCATGTCATTGCCTCCAAGTTCCTTGAGGCTTTGACTGATCCATACATGCTGAGATTCACCTTACCACAGTTGGAATGTACTATCCTGCCGTGGCATTGGAGGTGATCTCCATAGCCTCCAAAATCTTGCCAACCTGTTAGAACCAATGATCAACTGCCATTGGTGAGGTCCGTTTTTTCATTCGAGATCTAGAAAAATTTCAGGTTTGCAACTGTCTTTGTGAAACAAATTTACCGTTTGCCGCATTGAAAAATTCAGAATTTACTCGGGTTTTACATACACTCACGCTCACCAGAACTCTGATAGGTACAATCGTTTGTTATTAGAACTTCTTACGATCCGGTCGCTGCCCACCTTGATCTCGGATAACCTTGGTGCCAACTTATCTCCATGACCACATGTTCATTCTCGAATGACATCTTGCATTGATTATCATTTTTGTTCTTGACTTGGGTTGATGGTTTGAGTTGCGTGTTGTTCGTAATATAGTTGGTGACCGACAGCGATGCCCTTACTAAATCCTACATGCCGGTCGTTTTGAATTTCTAGGAATATCTAGGAATATCTCCTTTTGTGTGTGATCTAATTCTTCATAACTTCTCTTGAGCACACTTTGAATTTCTTGGTTAGGTTCTCGTTCAAGTTTTTGTAGTCCACTTTTCCATTGACATATTGTCTTGCCAAATAGGAAACGACCTAGAACTTTAAGACTGATGGGCCATCAGCATAGCATTTCCAAGCGAATACGAAAGTTTTTCATAATCTTCTTTGGGATTCTCTACCAATTCGAACGTGCCTCTTAAAGAGCTTCGATAGCTTCCTTGTGGTCCTAATTTCTAGCCTCTCATAAATGTATCAATTTTATGCACCTCCAACAAATGTATCTCTAGTTATTCTGATGATTCTACTTCCGGGATATTAAATGTAATTACGATCCGGCCCGAGGCTTGAGTTGGTCGAGTTGTCAACATCGCCGAGCGAGAAGAACTTTTAAAGCATAACCTTTCTTTTATCATTTGGGTCCGCTGTCAAACGTTAGTATTGATGTTCTTCTTGTAGCGAGATATCACGAAGAGTTGTTTTGTAAATAAAAGCGGGACCCGGCTTTTAGAACCCTCTCAACATTGCTTGATGGCGATAATCATGACGATTGGCAATTTGATTGTAAACAACTTTGGCAATGGTTGTTTCCTATTTATCCGACATTCAAATCCCGATCATACGAACATCATTTGATAATGGATCTATCATTTGTGGAATGAAGGAATTTCTTCCAAGCGATCATCCTTTCCAATGAGGTTTTTGTCAACATGTAACAATAGTTCTGTCTAATTCTTAGCGATGGTGAAACAGTATCCTCGATAACTTGACCGTACACTTACCCATTAAGGCACATACATAGGTGAGCGACAAAGTAAAAACCACGAAACATTTCGAAGCCATAAGCAAAAGTCCAAATTTACCCCTTACATTTCAAATAATCCCACGCTTTGACAACGTATTCTCAGGAAGAATCAATTTGAAGAAATGGTCTTGAAAATCTATGAAGTTTTACTTTAAAATTAATATAGAAAATGTCTGCTAGATCAGTGGGATGACACTAACAATTTTAAATCTTGATATAATTATGTGGAACAAATGTGAAATATAATGAAAACTAGAAATGAATAACACCAATTATTGAGAAAAAAACCAGGGAAAAAAAAAGAAGAAAAAGAACTATACACTAGATTTTAAAGCTGTATATGCCCCTGAAAACCATAATGAAGCTTTGGATTTAACAACGAATGATAAAGCAGAGGTACATATGTTGATTATAACTTTTAGATAGATTTCATGAGCCTATCAGCCCCACCTACCCCCTTTACTAAAATCCCTAAATCTTTGTGATGCCGTAAAACTTTTGGAGTAAAGAGGAACATAATTCAGATTGTACGACTCTAACAAGTTCTGTTTTAACACTACATACAAGGCGGCATTACTTGCACTAGAGATGGGAAGAAACTATTTACCGATCACGTAGATCCCATCCAGAGAGAATTCCCACTTCCCTCAAAGCTGCCCTCCACCTCTGTGTCTGCGGGCCAAACCCATTTCTTTCATATTCGGCAAATGCATCGCCAAAACTGCCCCTCTGATGTCTCACATCGGAAGGATCCACATGATAGAAAACTGGTAAAACTAACAGTCCCATTTCTATCTTATCCATGATCTTGCTGATTCACTCCAAACACCATCTGGAATTGGCGTAGTTTTGGGAGAGAATCACGACAGCGCACCTTGACACAATAGATTTGCCAAAGTCTATTGCGATGTCTTCTCTCCTGAGTCCTTCATCGTCTCTCTAAAGGTGACAATCCTCTGTAAAGCTGCATTCTAGATGATCTGTGAAATTTTTGCGGGTATCGCCACCCCTAAAGCTCAAGAAAACTTCGTAATCCCATGGACGAATAGGAGTGGCAGAAGAAGAAGAAGAAGAAGACGTCCTTGGACGATTTGTTGAAGCCATTGACAGGTTGTGTGCAAAACAAACGTACCAGCGATACTCTTACCATCAGTGCCCAGCTGAGCTTAGGCAATTTCTTGGTGGAAAGGAAAAGAAAACACTGGTTGGTGAAAGATAATCAATGGATGTCCATAGAGGGCGGGTGAAATATTGCCAGAAAGTCAACACGAGTCTGTCTTTTTTGTAATGCAAGAACCATCGTTGAGTTCAACTTGGGTATTCAAATATTTACTGTAAATTTCACGCCCCAAAAAATCATCACTTGTTTACAATTTTCTCCGATCTCCAAATCCGCAACCGTCCTCAAAAAATATATATATTTATCGGCTAGTGGGTTATCGTTAGGTAGGAACATATGTGGAAAAGCTTACACGTGTTAAAGTCTTCAAATGTGAGTAGAACTGACAACATGACTTGAGCCGTTGTGCTTGTCACTTTGACTCGATTTTTTAGATGCTTAACTTGTAAAATTGATGATTCCAATAAAAGTGTCATATTAACGTCCATTTTAAACGTAGTCATTCAAACTTGGTTCGAGTTAGTTCGATTGATTCAACTTCTTAAAATTCTTTATTTCATTTTAAAAAAATAACTAGCTTAATAATTAATATTTTAAGAAATTATCTATAAATAATTAATGTTTATGATTAACTTGTAGTCAAATCTTCTTTTTGCACGTTAGTATAATAATTATTATTATAACATAATTAATATATTAAATTTTTGTTGTTTTAATTATTTCGAATGTGAAGCGTAGCTAGAATCAGGCAAATGTCGGATTGGTTTGATCATTATAGAATGGTATCGGATCATGATTTATGGTAGAAAAATGTGCCAACGGGACGTTGAAGCAGGGAGTGGATTGTAGTGTTCCACATTGCCTAAAGACGAGAAGGTGAAAGATCATTATGAAAAGTTTGAACTCCGACATTATCGGACTTTTCTTGAGGATGTAGGCCTAATAAACAAAATTAGGAGGCGGTGGGAAACCATATCTAAAAGGCTGAACAATATCGAATGAAGTTGGGTCCTTACAAAATGGGTATCATAGTGGCATCTCTAGTTGAAAATGTGTGTCAGCCAGACGTTGGGCTCAAGGTGGATTATTAATCTTTTGTCGCCGAGATAGAGTTGAAGAGATCCATATGGAGGGTTTGAACTTCGACAATATCAAAAAAACCTTTTCTTCATGGCCGGCGTGTTGATAGAAGCAAAACCGAAGAAGAGAGAGTACGATTTGGGAAGCCCTGACTGAATCGAGAACAATATCAGTGAAGAGTTAGGTCGTTACAAAATGGTATTTGTGTGATTTCCGAGTCAGTTGAAAACACAATCGGCAGTGATTTACGTCTTAAGTTGTCTTGCACCTAAGTCTTGATGCAGGACCCGATTTTGACTATCCGGGCAGAATTTTCGGCACCACTTCCCATTACGTCCCTTCTGGGACCTGTGTAGTCATATTTAAATCTAAAATATGAAAGAAAATGAAAATTCTGAGTCCATTTGAATTCGATCCTTGGCTCTCTTACCGTAGTATGCAGGCTATTTATATAATAGTCGAAAAGGAATTATAAAAATCATTTACTCTGAAACACTTTTAAAGTGTTACTCAAGATCGGCCTCCTTCGTAATCCGACCTCGTCGGGCGTCGTCTTCTGTACCTCCATTGCACAGAAAGGAGGTCCAGTAACGGGATGAGCAATGCACAGTAGAAAATTCTCTATAAGAGACCTCACATTAAATGCATAAATTGTATATCAAACACATTCCATATAGAAATGCAATCCTATATGGAATATTTCATGTCGTTCATGAGATGAGACTCCTCATGCCCGTAACGAGTCACGACCCGGTCCTCCATCACGGCGCGAGTGAAAACGGTCATTGGTGTTTAAGCATTACTTAACTCATTGAATGACCCACCAGATATTGTTTTAATTTATCAAATCGTGTGTGTTATTTATGGACCACGTCTTTTCGGGGGTCTGCTGGGATCGCAGCCTTTCGACACTACGGGCTTTCCGTCGGTGATAATGTCTAACGCGCATAAAATTTGGGCCTTTCACTTTGGGGATCTACCCCGTCTTGCTACGCCCGAACACAAGATTTATATTTATTGTATGGTTTTATGTGAGTCTTGATTTTGGACGTTGTCCCGTTTGCGAGCTCATCACGCGTGCAAAATGGTGAATAACTAATACCCTTTTTGGGCACCGGCCACGATGTGGCGGGTGCATATGATGCCACTTCATGCTATGTCGTACTGTGATAAGAGTTACATGCAACATTTATAAATTCCGGATAATTATATTTCCTACATATAATTTCCATTCATCTGGTATGTTAATACATCACCTTGACACATATTAACATGAATTTTACATATAACAACATATTATTTAACTTTTCAACAATAACATACAAAATGGCCCAAATCTCGGACCCGTATAAAGCAGAGCTCAGTTGGGAATACCACATGCATGAGATCCATGAATACCACTAAGCGCATTCGTCGACCAGAGAAGAGTGTACATCACTATAGACTCCAGATGCCCGTCTGACATCCCGCGTCTTGGGGATACCGACCTCTGCTCTCTCAAGCGTGATACTTGCCGATTAAAGGTGCATCTTAGAGTAGACTGCGCCCTTTCAGATTTGCTCAAACAAATCATCAATCCTACGCAATGGATGCGATTCTTGATCGTAACCATGTTCGTATCAATAGTCAATGCACGGTCGAAGGTCACAAATCTATTCTTAGCGAGCAAAGCCTGGGACGCCTGTGGTGTTTCGGTTTAATAAAGCCTTTGTCAACAATTCTGTAGTTGGACAGCGAGGTTCCCTCTGACTCAGCCGGTGCGCATCCTGAGAGTGTAGAAGTAGAGGCGTGCTAGGGTGTAACTCGATAATGAAGTCCATCACATGCGGAGGTAATCCGTGCTTCGTCAGGAAAAAACGTCCTCATATACATAAACCACCCAGAGGTAGACTCGAATCTTGTCTTGCCTGGAAGTCTTATGGTAAAAACGTAGCCAACCCATGTATCCTCCACCTGGAGTCGTGCGGTCATGGTAAAGCATCGTAAGCACCACGAAAAGTCACCTGAATCTGAGTCCGTGTGTTGGCGATCAATCTCTTGCTATCATGTCGATGGCGACTGATTAATGCAGTTAACGATCCATGCCAAGAATGACATCAAATACAATACATCACCCAGAAGATTGCTGGCAGGCAGTCCACAGGATCTCTAACTCATGAATCCGGAGCATATCGGTCGTCTCCATACTAATCCACACAGGGAGAACTCACATATAACGGCTCTTCGAGGTTTCAACCTCAATCCGGAAACCTTTACCGCTGATGCAGCAATAAATGAATATGATCATCAGGATAAACAAATATCTTTGCCCACGTGGCGAGATAACAAAACATACACGTATCACGGTGATGGCCCAGCTTGATGCAGCCCAGTGTGACGTCGCACGCCCTAGGTCCCTGAAGTCTTGGCTCGTGAGCTTTGTCCTCGACCTCGACATACCACGACCTATCTGGCTATACGTATGTGGCGCTGGCAATGGCCCGAGACTAATGCGGTCCAGCTGCGCATTGGGGTGAGGAAGACAAACTATGTCCACCATGTCCGCTGGTGATAGACCCGAAACACGTACAAATTTATGACCTTTATTACCAAGGGCTTATTATCTAATCCGTGACGGCGCCATAAAACTTGTTGATGGCCAAAACACACATACAAATTTATGACACTATTGCAAGAATTTATTATCTAATCCCGGCCAAATCATAAAACTTGTTGATAGACCAAAACACATACAAATTTATGACACTAATACCAAAGGACTATTATCTAATCCCCGGCAACGGTGTCGTAAAACTTGTTGACATCATACTATATAAACCGAAAATCTCCTAGAGTAAATCATTTTCAAATTTTGATTTTGAGTGATATTATGAGTGCAGTCGACAAGTAATAAAGTGGATTTAAGTCCGGATATCGATCCCACGGAGATCTCGAAATTTTAAATTAACTACAGGACTACTCGATTTCCATATTTGGACCATAATGATCATGAGGATTCAACAGGTCTTTGAAAAATTAAGTAATACATGGAAAATGAATGAATAATCAATAATAGGATATAAAAAAATAGGCAAAGAATATTTAAGAAAATAAATAGTCCTTTGAATAGTTATCTTCACGAGTAACCATAAGGACCTTTGCCATAGTGAAGTATCAATTCACAGCAGTGCTGCTTGATAAAATTTTCTTGATCATTTCGAGTTTCACGTCATCCCGAGCGATTAATGAAATCTGTTGGATCTCTCCATCCACATTTCATTATCCCAATTTTTCCTGATTCTTTTGAGAGGGGAATGAGATAACTACTTTTAAAGGGTTTTCCTTAATCTGGGTATTTTCTTTGTGCTATTATTTTTAAGTTGTAAACCTTTGCTCTGAGTTATCGGTCAATAGTAAGCTTGGAGTTTCTCTTCCTCAAAATTAGAATAGATCAACCTCTCCTTGATTGGGTCTCATTGTAACACGAGTTGGCCTCGTACCGGGTGAAATTGAACTCTACGCTTGTTTAAATTGATAAGTCATTGACTCATTCTTGATTTCCAAGTGAGAAGAAGATTTATCTAAGTAAATCTGCGGGCTCATTAGATACATAATAGCAGGTTAATATACCCTTAAGAAAAATGTTCAAACTCGGGAATGCCTTCCTGCTGTGTCACTGGGAGGGCCTCCTTGAAATGTCGAGGAAGCGATGAGACAAGTCTTGCGGTATAAGACGGTATTCGGATCAAAACATCAAACCAAGCAGTAAATTCATAGCGGAATTCACAAGGCATTGGAAACAACTACGGGAAAGATAAATTCGTATAACATTTACTCAATGGAAGTGGGTTCTGATTGCCAGATACACATTCTACGGCATTCTCTGATCATAAGAATAAGCGCATTATAAGCTGAATGAATTCCGAAGAATTTAATACAAACCCCAGACATTCAGTGTAATTTGAAAGAATTGAATTACGCATTGACACGCTCAGCTTGATAACATCAATTCGAAAATTAAGCGAAACTAGAACGATAAATCTAATCTAATCTACAACTATCAGCCTCAGAAAATAAATGAAAAGAAAGAAGCGAAAATAAAAAAATGAGCCCATTTATCCGGACCTCTAAATGCGTATCATGACTGCGTTCCTCTTACGAAATATTCTGCATTATTTATAGGATTTTCAATTGGGCCCCTAATTCAATCGTCTTCCAATAAGTTCCAGTTAGTTGGCCCGTGTTACTATTGGTCGCGACTTCAAATCCCGGCCGAGCATCATCCAATAATAAGCGTGGTCTCATGTGGCGAAGGCATCGACTTTCATCTATCGACTTTGAACTAGTCATTCATGATGTATGACATCGATCTCTTATCAGCGACATCGACTCACGTCTTATGGCCTTTAAATGGTTGCTCACGATCTCGCGACATCGATCTCTTGTCACGACATCAACTAAGCGAACGAGCAGGCAGGTCTTACGATGTCACGACCTCGGTCCACTTAGCCATTGGCGTAACGCTTTGTAATACTGCGGGTTTCAATTGGTCTCTTACGATGTCGGCGACGCCGTTATCACGTGCGACCTCGGCTCGAATCTTCTGCGGCCTCAACTTGTCTTGGATCTTCGCGACATCAATCACATTGTCGCAACAGCGGCGCTTAAGTCTAGGGTTGGCCCAGTTTCTCTTGATCGCGACATCGATACATTATCGCAGCGACAACTCTGATAGCAAACTTCAGCGGAGTTTCTTATGTAGCGACAACAACCTATTGTGACGTGGTAGATCATGCGTGGCGATCATGGCGCGCGCCGTGTTTCGTTTGGTTGCTCTTGTTTTGTGCGACGTGGTGCGACTTTTACAAGCTTCATTGATTTGCGATCGTAAACATCGATCTCTTGTCGCGACATCGACATGGCTCTGCGATTTTCACTTGATGGTTCTGTTTGGCCGTGACGCCGATCAATCAGCGACATCAGCTCGACTCCTTGGCTCCAGCGTTTATTCACGACCTTCGACATCAATATCTTCTCCGGGACGCCGACTTTGAGTCTGCGGAGGCTTGATTGGGGTTCACGATGTCGCGACATCAATCTGCGTCGCGATGACATTTCCAATTCTTTACGACTTTCAGCGAAACCGTCGTGGCGACGCTGATATCTTGTCGCGTCAACTTTAGTCTCTCGGATGCTTCAATTGCGCCTTTTGGTAAGGACATCGATGCCAAGCGCGACATCATTCCCCTTAGCTTCCGTTAACTCAATCGCTTATCTCGTGATTCTTGTCGCGAATTTGGCTTGCTTTTTCCTTCACTTATCCCGATGTCGCGAATTTCATAACTGAACTCAGAACCCCAAAACCTAACATTCGCTAGCCGCTTGTTTACTCGCCCGCTATTTTCCCCTCGTATTTTTACTCCTCCGCCATCGCATTTTTCCACCGTGATTTTCTTTTCTTATACTTCCCAGAAACAAATTTGGTGAGTTTCTTCATATTTCGCATCTTAATTATTCCTTTTACATTAAAATCAACAGCAAATGGACTAAAAATAGATGACTTTAAGCCTCATCACCCATCGATGACTGACTATGCCGTCCTAATACTCGAGATCCTTACCTCCGAGGGCAATCTCGTCCCCCACATGTCCGGCCGATACAGTGTTAATAACATGTCATCTTCCCCGTATGGCTAAAAGCCGCGACTCAGCCTTGGTCCTGATAACAGCGGCCCTATCCCTGAAATCCGTACGAAACATAAGTCTTCTACTTCTTCTTAGAGCTAGAAGAAGATTGATTCTCATTCCTCTTAGCACTAGCACCTATATCCCGAATGCCCAGGCAGTCATCTACTTCCTCTTCCAATGGCCAACCGGTCCCGACCATCGAGTCCTCTCCTCCCATGTATGTCTGAGGGTGATGGGTCTAAAACCCTTGGAGGTTACTCGTCCCGCCCACCATCACTGGGCCGTGTGACCGGCAGCCCACCGTGCTCGGCCAGGCGACGATGGCGACCGCAACACTCGTATCCTTTCCTACCAATCTAAACAATGACCCGCCACCCGGGTATCCTTCTCCCCTTGAGGGCCTGAGAGGATGATGTGCCTCAAACCTCTTAGAGGTTATCGACCTCTTTGGTTCCTAATTGCACTAGTCAGGCGATTAAGGGCAAAGAATAATAGCTGCTCGCATATGGTAAAGGCCAGAACAACTACAACCTCTAAGTGAAGGTTCCATAGTCAAAAGCCGGTGGTCGTGGGTTATTACTCCGCCCACCATCCGGACGTCCTCTTTCTCTGCTAGCCATCTACATGTGTCAGATAGCAATAGAGTTCTCACTTTTATCCTGGGCCTAACTAGTACATGCACCACTAATAGACTTTAACATCATGAATCACACCTATGCTCATTTCATCCTTCTAATTTTCCTTAGTGGTGCATAATGCCAACAACTAATACACATTTCTGTTTGAACCGTCATGTTCTATTTTGTTTTCTCCGAACCCCTAAGATTATGTTTTCTAACCCTAGCGTTCCATATAAAATCCACCATGTATATTATTCGTATAAATCACACATGTCATACAACATGTTACATAAAACACGCAACACACAACAATGCATGATCTGTAATCACGCTCCATCACCCTGCAGACATCGTGTACTTAGAATCTTCATAACTGGGGCCGAGACAAGCCAGTATTAGGACCATACTTGTGGATACCAACATTCAAGCTCCCTAGGAAATCGCTACCTGCGCCCGATACCTCGTGTTTCGCTGACGCCCCACTTCCGGTCCCGGCCACAACCGTCAACCCGCGTAATTTCAGTCTTAAGTTGTCTTGCACCAAGCCCGCATCGACCGGTACCAACTATCCATGGACACCGAGTTACTCAGTACAACTTTCATACGTCCTTTCACCGGGACCCATTCATTCATATTTAAATCTAAAATATGAAAAGAAAATGAATAATTACAGTCCGTAGGGGTCTTATCACAACCCTCTTACCATAATTACATACCCGACTATTTATACAATAGTCCAAAATAATTTAATAAAAATCATTTTATACAAAACACTTTTACAAAATTGCAGCCACCAAGGCCACATGTCGGCCTCCTCGCAATCACGACTCGCCTGAGTGCCGCTCCATGTACACTCCCCTGCACCCGAAAGGGGGTCCCACGACAGACGCCAGAGCAATGCCCGTAGGAAAATTTTTCCCGCCGGGCTACTTCCACCTAAATGCACATGCAATGACATACATACATCAAACCACATTCCATACGTAAATGCAATCCTATATGGAATATTTCATGTCATGCATGAGATGAGACTCCTCATGCCCATAACCTCGAGTCCTGACCGCCCCCTCACACCGCGATCGCCAGCAGGAAAACCGTCATCGTGTTTCACCCAATGCACTTAACTCATCGACAACCCTTCGATATTTATTTTACTTATCACCGGTGTGTTATTTATGGGCCACGCCTTTTCGTGGTCACCAAGTAGATCATCGCGCCTTACTATTATTTTATTTGCAGCTTTCACCGTCGTGATCATGTCTTAACCGCATATAAATTTGGTCTTTCAATTGGGATGATCTAATTCCCATCTTGCTACGCCCAAACACACGTGGATTTATATTTATTATTGTTTTATACAACCGTGAGTCTTGATTTCGACGTCATTCCATTTCCGAGCTCACCACATCTCACCACAAATTGTGAATGATCATCACCATGCACCCACACCCGACTCCACGCGATGCGACTCTGCAATGAAATGAAATCATGTTATTTCATGTTGCGTCTCTGGTTACGCAATAACAAGAGCCATGCAACATTTAATCTTACACCATATTTCCTACATATAATTTCCATTTATTCACAATTTCCATGTTAATACATCACGCAGTTATTACATAACATGAATTTACACATAACAACATATTATTTATTTTTCCAACAATAACACACAAAAACTACAAAACTTTAATTCCATAAAACAGTGGCACCTCCCGGTCCTCACCCATGCACCATTTATTTATTCATTTATTTTTTCCATTCGATGCCAAATCACTGTGACATCAAAACATACAACAAAACTTGGAGACCTTAGTCCCGGGATCACAACCAATCCCCACACAATCTAGGACTGTCTCGAAATAGTCCCAAAAATTTCCAATATTCAGTCCCAAAATATTTGGACTAAATCACATGGCCTATCACGGCCCTGAAGGCAACCTATGTCATTACATGATTTTTAGGCTAAAAATATTCAAAGTAGGAAAATTTTCTACCTTGTGGTGCTTGACAAAACTCCAAGATTTTGGTACCCACACAGTTTCAAGGATGCGTAGATCGACTTTTTCTCTTCCTGACCAAGGAGCTCCTCGACTGGCTTAATCAGAAAATCTCCTTTCTTTTTTCTCTCTCTCCCCTTTCTCTCCCCTCCGTCGGTTCCTTCCTCCCTCCTTTCTTTTCTTCCCTTTCTTTCTTTTCTTCTTATCCACCCGAACTTCTTTTTTTACTTTTCTTCTTTTTTTCTTTTCTTTTCTTTTTTTCTTTTTTTTTATTTTTCCCTTTATTTTCTCTTTTTCTTTCATTTTCTCTTTTTTTTTCTCTATTTGATCCTCGTCATACGAATTGGTCAAGTGGGGAAACTTCCTCCCCACTTTCCCTCCTTAACACATGTCATTCTCTCAATTTTCCTTATTTTCATGATTTTTTTTTCCATAATTCCTCATTTGACACATGGCTCAATGTGAGCCATTAGTCCAAGTTTGCTACACCACATGGCTATCATGCCATGTGTTACTCCCCTAAGGTGCCATGTGGCATCTACATGATCATGCCATGTGTCACCTGACACCTAGTGTCTCGAAAAACATGAAATTCCGATTATCTCATAATCCAACAAAATTCGACGGGGTAACTAGATTTCGCGAGACGAATTCAACGGTGAAGTCCGTTTCGTCATCCGAGATCTATAAAATTTTCGGTTTTCAATCAAAATTACCGATTTTACCATTTTTCAGAAAAATTGAATTTTTTTTTCCCGAGTTTTACAAGATAGAGTCCTATATCTAACTAAAATGTGCAAGTGAAGACGTCAGTCCCGCGCGAGGATGGATTGAAGCCTTCTCACATCACCTAGAGGCAGAAAGGTGAAAGTCTACTATGGAGGGTTTGAACTCAACACTATTGAGGTTTTTCCTTGAGAGCTTAGGTTCAATAGAGAAACGAAATCAGAGGCCTGTGGAAGAGTTGGGTCAAGACATTTATCCTGGTCGTAAATATTTACTTACTTTACTTTTTGTATTTTTTGAACAACTTTATTTAATCATATATGCTTTTCTTTTTTAAAATTGTAAGTTTAGTTTAGAAAAAAATTAAACATAAAAATGATATTAAATAAGTTGTATTATTTTATAAATTAAAGATAATCTAAATTATCAATATATTTTAAATATTTTTATTATTCAGACTAGTTGAATAATAAAATATTATTATTTTAAAAATAAATAACAAAAATTATACCATTATTTCTTTCCTAATATGACTATGTTTTTTTTTTACAACTAAACACTTTACTTACAATGTAGTAAATTATCTCACTGGGACTCGAACCCAGGACTCCTCCCCTCCCTTTGTGCCTATTTAAACGTTGAACACTCTACCACATGAGATAGACATATTTTTTAAACAATAGATTTTCAAACAAAATTTATGAAAATAAGATATTTTAGAGTAAAGGTTTAAAAACCCCCTAGTGTTTCACCAAACATCCCACTTACAACTTGAACTTTTTTTAGGTCCAAAGAAACTTAAGCTGTCACTTATATACTCCAATCTTTTCATGAAGGACACTAATCTCACTCCTTGCCCACCAAAATCAGTCCCAAAACTCGGACACAAACAAATAACAACCTAAGTCAGGATACTGAAATTAATGACTTGATAACTTGAGCTATAGAGGTCCAATATGAAAGTGATTCAAAATCTCAAATGACTAAGTTCACAACTTCAGCTACAAATTTTCACAGAGAATACAGCTAAATTCCCTATTTTTCTAACCGAAAATCAGCCCCAAAACTGATATCATATTTATCAAACAAGGCACTATTCCTCATCCCAAATTTGCCAAACAAATTTCTTAGGGCAAAAAAAGGGCCAAACAGCCCCTTATGGCATAAAACACAACCAAACAACCCTTAAAATGGAAAATAAACCAAAGTAAGAAGAATCCCTAACTTTTGGAGCGTAGAAAAACCGAAGGAGGTCTCGAGAACACCTCCTAACTTAAAAATTAGATTTCAAACGCCTTCCTTGATCTTCAAAGAACTTCCTTTGGCAACTATGCGCAGTTCTTGCCTATAGATGAACTTTTGCTCTTGGTCCGACAAATTTCGACCACTGATCTCCAGAGATCTAGAGAGAAATTGGTTTCTCCCTCTCTTTCTCCTCTCACACGTGAAAAACCAAAAAAATCGTATTCCTCTTTTTTTTTCCCCTCTCATTTTCTTTTAACTCATTTTAATGTTCAAATGCTTGGCCCACGTCGTGCCACTTGTCGCGACTTGTTTGGGCTTGTTTTTGCCCCAAAATAATTTATTTCGTCCCAGTTCAAGTTCAATTTGTTTTAAATAAACTTTACTTAATTTATTTTTCAATTTTGAGATTTTTTTTTTCTCAAAAATCCCATTTTTTTGGTCCACTGGACACCCGACGCCCCGAAAATCATGGAAATCTAACCTTCTTAGAATTTAACAAAATTCATCTGGGTAATTAGATTAGAGACAACCAAATCCGTGAGGTCCAGCTCATCATCCAAGATCTAGAAAATTCCGCATTTGCAACCTGCATTATTTCTAGCAATTTGATCGTCAGCCATTTTTCTTTAAAATTCAAATTTACTTCCTGGTTTTATAAAAATAGTTTGTTGCCGAACTTCAATTACAACAACATATGATTCAATAGGCTTTATATTTACTCTTTTGGTGCTTTTATTTAAATTTGAAGTACTAGGGATGGTACTTACACTAGCACTTGTTAGTGTCAACCTTCATTCATTTGAGATTCAATAACATAAGGATTTTAGATACAACTAAAATGAAAACAAAACATAATATAAATAGAAAAGTTTATATATGAATCTTTCGATATAATAAATACAAGATATAATTAAATATGTGGTTTTACCTTATAAGAGTCGGTCTTTTTCACTCAAGACCTCCAAAGAAATTATAGAATGTTAAGGCAAACCCATCAGCATCAGTAAAGTCTATTTATGTTGGTTTCCTTTTTTCTTTTATTGATGTTTGGTAAAGGACCAAATGTTTAGGCATACAACAGTTATGCAAATGATATCCTTGCACACATATATAATAATTGTTCTCATGATTCTTGAAAGGTTTATCCCATATACACTTCCATTTTACATCAATAATTATCCACTTCTGGTGGTGAGACTTTTCCTTTCGCAAGGATTTGAGGGATTATCAGTATGGCATCAAGAATTTTATCATGATGTGCACCTCACATTCCATCCTCATCGCTTATGAATTTCTGATGATGCACACATTCGTTTCAATGAATCAATTCAAACCCAATTGAATTAGAATGACTTTTCATCAAAATTTCAATAGTTTATTAAGCATCAAAGATCCAAAATAGACGATTCCTTCTCCAAATATCAACTGTCATGAACTCGAATTTGTAGATTTGACTTATAAAAGTTTATGATATGACAAAAATAATTAAAAATATATATGATAAATTTATAAAAAATAATAAAGATTTTGACTTATAACCAAAATCAAATAATTTTCTTCTAGGTTTTGATAATATATAATAAAAACTAATATAAAAACTTAAAATTTAAAGAGCCTGAGTTTGTGGTGAATTCATCTTCTTGTAAAGTAGAAAGCAATTCATGTTGATAAGATAATGAAACCAAAGAAATATAGAAGAACAAAGAAAGAAAAGAGAATGAGATAATGAAGTTTTATTCTCTTTACTTTGATCTATTAAATACAAATAGGAGAAGACTATTTATAAGTATTTGAGGGAACCTAAATCTGCATGTAATCTCAATGTTTACAGCAACTAGTATTGTAAAACCCGGGAAAACTTGAACTTTTCCAAAAAAAATGGGCAAACAAGGTGAACTTGCCGCTACGATACAGGTTGAAATTTTGGAATTTTTCTAGATCTCAGATGACGAAACGGACCTCACTATTGAATTTGTCTCGAGAAATCTAGTTACCCATATGAATTTCATTGAATTATGAGACAATCAGAATTTCACATTTTTCAAGGCAATGGGTGTTGGGTGAGACATGGCATGCCATGTGAGTGACACATGGCAAGCCATGTGTCCACATGCATGCCAATGGACATGTCATAAAGGGAGAGAAGGAAAGAAATAAAGAGCTAAATAGGGAGAAGAAAAGGAGAGAAGGAAAGAAAGAAAGAGCAAGAGAAGGAGAAGAAAGGGAGAGAACAAAGAAAAGGATATCTTTCATTTCTGATTTGCCTGAACTCAGCTTATCAAGATACAAACCGTCTATTCGATTTATAGCTACACTCCAAGAGGTAGGGATTATACTTTGGTTTATTTTTCACTTAGCAGGTTGTGGGTTGAATTTTGCCCTTCAAGGTTGCTCGTCGGTTTTTAAATATGAGAATGCTGTCCTATTTTGATCCTCCACACTGGCTGGATTTTAGGACTGATTTTTAGGTGGGAAATCGAGGGACTTCGGACTCGGATCCTTCATTTAAATTGTATCTAAATCAGTGAACTTGATGTAGGCTTTTGAATTATTCTAAATTGGAATCTCATGAACCTGCTATGGTCCATTTCCAGAACCACAATCGGGATGCCTGCTTGTCAGGTTCGATTCGACGCATTTCAAGTGTATTTCGCATGTATTGTGGATTGTTTAGTGGTCTATTAACAAAGGTTGGTGGCCTAAACCGAGACTGGTTCACAATTGTTTTGGGACTGATTGTGCCTTGTTCTGGTGGTCTATTATAGCCAACTTGTGAGGTATGAAATTATGGATTGTTTTAAAGTGTTATTACTTGATTTTGTGATAACATGCTTGATTGTTATTGTTGATATATATGTTTTAATATGTTGGAAATTGGATGAAATGTTTGGAAATTATCCATGATACATGATAAATTGTATGCTGGAATTGTCCATATGACATTCATTACATATGAGACATGGAATTGATATGAAATGACATAATGCATTGCATATGCACCGAGACATCGCATTTCATGGGTGTAAGTGCATGATCATACTAAACATACTTCGGTGATTTGGATAAGTGGGGTTGGTACTCGTTGGATCGAAGTTCAACAAAGTCACATCAAGCAGTAAACATGAAAATATGTGTCGGGTAATAGCAAGAAGAGATAGATACCCTCTCAAGTGAAAGACTCGCACTTTCGGAATATACATATGCATCTTAATGGTGAGCCCGAAAGTAGAAGGCGTGCAAGCCTGGCAGAGACCCCGAAAATTCACTACCCACAAAAGACATTTGATTTTGTAAAAGAAAATAGTCATTAGAATATGACATCCAAAAGGTTATGGGTTATAAACAAAATTAAATTTTGTTTGGAAATGATCATTGGATGTGATTCATCAATGATGGTTTTATCATGCATGGGCATTGTGGTGTGTGATAGGAGTTGGTAATGACTCGGAGCATGGTACATGATTGAGTCTCATCTCATTTCATGGCATGACATATAAAATTCCATGATAGAATTGCATATTCTATATGGAATGGTTGATGTGAATGCGAGTGCTAGCATTACATGTGCACTTAGGTGGGGAGTAGCCTCTGTAGGAAGTTTCTCTACTAGGCGTGGCCCACCCTATATGCGATAACATTTCAGGTGCAAAGCAGACACCGGTGGACGACTCTCATTAGGAGCCGCAATTGTGAAGAAAGTCGGATTGTGGTTTTGTAACCTTTTTGTAAAAGTATTGGACAAACAAGTAATTAAACTCATAGTAATATGTTTTGAAAATAACATAAAATGTTCATTGAATGTAAATAAATCCGATTCTCAGATACGGATAGGACAATGTGGTATCGGTGACACACCCATACCCACGGTATTTCCACGTTACGTTTTCTGGTCAACGGACTCGGATTTTCGTCAATAAAGGATTTGCCTTGGCGGCGAACACTTTTGCGTTAACGAGATTTGCTTATTCATCTTCCTTTATATTATACCAGCAATAACAAAATTACGATTATACATTTTTATGATGTGACGCCCCAAATCCCAGGGGTCCATTGACAACCCGTCAACCCGCGGAATACCTGTGTGTCTCATATCATGAGACCCATACTTGAGTAAAAATGGCCACTTAGGCCCATACATCAATACTCACCAAAATCTAACCAACTATATTACAATAGTTCAAGAGAGTTATTACATCACTCTTAACATAAACATATATTAAAATTTAGAATTTCTAATACATGTTTTACAAATTACATATCAAAGCCATTAACCGACTTCTCGCTCAAAAGCACTTCTAATGAGCGTCGCCTTCCGAACACTCCTCGTACCAAAATGGTGTTCGATGCGGTGAGCAATGCTCGCAGTGATAATTTCCCACATGGGCTACTTCTCCACCTAAGTGCACATGTAATGGCAAACAAACACACTACAACATGATCCTACTTGAATGTCTGCATGATATGGATGAGAATGCAACTCAATTCCTTTCCCACTTCTCGAGCCCTCACCGACTCCTTCCACGCATGCCTGCCAAATGTGAGAAAAATCGCTTTCGTAAACAAAAGTTTTTTGTTCTCGAAAACATACTACCGAGTTTCTGTAAAATCTATTGGACAACCCTCCAGGCGAATTTGTTGGATAACTCTTCGAAACAATTCATGGGCTACTCTGACGTGAATATTTGGACAATCTCCAAACCCAATTCTCCGGAAAATCTTCCATTGAAATTCCTTTCACAACCATTTTCATTTTTCATTTTCTTTCATGTCATGTAATCATACCTATTATTCTAGGTTGCCCCGGTGTATATGAAATGCATTATGCCATTTCCATACAATTCAGGTTAATATATTTTTCATGCATATGTTCACAAAAATTAACTCACAACATCATGTTATTCAATTCTTAGCAATAATATCAAAAATAGCTCACATGGGCTAATCAATAATCCAATTTAATTCCAATGGTTCTCACATAATTATATTTTATATAATTCAAACACTCATGTTAACACACTAAATTTTCATGCATTAACAATTTCTTTCCATACACACTCCGCCATTCATCTTAAGCAATATTTTTCTTACAACACACATGGACCATTTTCAGCCTCCAACAAGCAAAACCGCACTATTTAATGGGCCCCATTATCCGTGCAAAGGCTGTCATGGGCAACCCTTCATTTAGTTACCTGCTCCACTTTGTGGAACCGAAATCCATGGCCATTTTTCGGCCTAACAACACCCAAACCATAATTAAATGCATAAATTATAACACAAGCCACACAAACAGTCCATGGACTGTCCAAAACGTGTCCCAAATTTTCGGCATTTCAGTCCCAAATTTTGTGACCGACCAAACGGCCATTCATGGCCTCATACCAACCAAAGCATTAAAAAAGCTCTTAAAAAGGGATTAAGTAAAGTAGGAGAAAACCCCTACCTCCCGGAGTTGTCGAAACTCCACAAAACTGGTGTCCACGCTGTAGCCCCATCACAGAGAACACTTTTGCTTCGCCCGACGAGAACCACTTGCCTAAAAGCCGGGAAATCTAGAGAGAAGTTGGACTTTCTCACCCCCCCCCCCCCTCTCACTACACGTTCCAACAAATGGAGAAGAAAGCTCTTTTTCTTTTTATTTTATTCCTCTTTTGTCCCTCACTTGCCACTTGTCAATTTCTCATTGGCTCATTGGATTTCCTTATCCACTTTATTCATCTTATTTCGAGATTTTCCTCCAATTAGGAGATGCCACATGTCCATGTGGGCCCCACTCTTGAGCCTGCTGACTATCAAGACTCGACACGTGGCACACCGTGAGCCACCAAAATGTGCCAAGTGTCCCGCAGATGCCGTTGCTCCAAAAACATGCAAATTCCAATCGTCTCTCGACCGGCGAAATTCGACGTGGTAGCTAGATTTCGTGAGACGATTCCAACGGTGAAGTCCGTTTTGTCATCTAAGATCTAGAAAAATTCCGAATTTTGACCAAAATTACCATTTTACCCTTTTTCAGAAAATTAGAATTTTCTCGGGTTTCACATATGATTTTTTAAAATTAGTAAATGCAACTTATATAAAATCGATACAAAAAAGACTTTGACAGCTAAATATTTTAGTTACATGTGTTCTATTTTGAAAGAGTTGAAAAATCACTATCTCGTTGAAAGGTTCTATACATCTGTTCTTTCTCAAATGCATTTCTTTATATAAAGACTCCGTTTTTTTCCTCTTTTCGGATGGTAAATATTTCTCAGAACATGGAGTATGAATCAAACCCCTGTTTGAATTGAAATTGAGGTACTGATGCAAGTTCATCCCTTATGAATCAAATAGATCCATATTTGAAAGAGGTTGATAATAAGTTCTTTCAAAATTGGCTCTTTGTCCCTCTATTAGAGGTGTTCCAAAAATGTCTATGATCAAGTAAATAACTCTACGAACAAATGGATTGGATCGAATTGGAAAATGGAAAGATTTGTACAAGTTACAAGTCCACACTTTATGGAACATTGTTAGGTATGAATATGTTAGATACCTATGACTTGATTACTGATATAGTATCTCTCTCCAAAAAAAAACATGTTTTTTTAACGCCTCACAAAGAAAATATTTTCTTGTGAATGAACAAAATATTGAGGAATTGTCCATACATAAAATCAAAATTATTGACACAGACCTTTTCCACATAAAAAAAGGGAATCTTTTGTCGCAATGGAAGAAGAAGCGATGCAGATTATTCAAGAATTGAAGTTGATTTGCTTTATAAAAAGAAGATATCAATGAACTTCTATGAAATGGTTTCACGGGATTCAACCCATTGTCTTGATCGTAGGATCTCATTGAGAAATAGGAATCCATGTTATCAAAGGATTTCTTGTGATTATTTCTACTATGGAATGAGTCAATCATCCACTTTGGTATCTTATTGAACAAAAAAGGTGACGCTGTTTCTTCATTGATAAAAAAATTTCGATATTTGGGAAGTATCATGATCATCCAATAAGAAGAGTACTTTCCATTTTCTTTTCAAATGAATGCTTTGAAGACCTATTGATTCTAACAACTGATTGCGAGGTTGATCATTCGGACCTTTCAATTCATAGATGTGGATCTTAGACCTATGAATGAGGATATTCTCGAAACTCACAAAGAAAAAAGGAAGTGAGTTAGACAAAAAGATAAGCAACTTAGATAAAAAAGAAGTGACTTGAACAAAAAGAAACGAAGTGACTTGGACAAAAAGAAACGAAGTGACTTAGACAAATCCTTTTTGTCAATAACCTCAAACCAATCAATCAAATATTGATTAATACGTAAAAAATCAAACATTACTTGAAAACAACTCTTTTGCTCAGAAATGAAATGTTCCAAATGTTCCTGAAAATTCTTGCTCCCATTAGACCATTTGTATCTATATGCATGAGGATCCCGATTAATGGATCTCTCGATTCAAGAAGTAAAAATAAGAGAATCAGACAATTTCTTTTGAATCTTTCCCAAATTTGATAAATATTGGTTTATCATATATTTCATTATAATTCTATGATTCAAAGTATCATTTCCTATTTGATCCCTTTGAATTCCATATTGGAAGTTGCAATCAGATCTATTCATAAAAAAGAATAATTCAATACATTTATTATGTACCCATAGGTGCTATATTGACGGAATTCCATTTCTCGTGTCAATATATTGACTGGATCGCTTCCATTATGTTGTTGCTAGCAAATACCACTATTTTTGGTTTTGGATCTTCCAAATCATTTCCAAAGGAGATCTAGACCATTTTCTTTCCTGATCCTTAAATAAAAAGATTCATTTTCTTCATAAAAACTAGGAGGTAGAACCGATAAAGATTTCTTGCTCTAATTCAGATCCTAGAGTAACCACCATCCAAGAATTGTTCGATCCAATTCTCAGAGGGAAACAATAGAAAAGGAAAATCCTTTATGATACACCATATATGGCTCTATAATTGATACAGTGAATCAATATGCCATTTCTTCTTGAAATCTCTCTTCTAATTCAAAATCATGGTGTTACGTGTTGTAAAAACCTAGAAAAAATGAATTTTTTTTTTTTAAAGGGAAAAACATAAATTTGTTGCTATAGTATAGGTTGCAACCTTGGAAATTTTGTAGATCTCAAATGACGAAATGAAAAACACAGCTACATTCGTCTCGCGAAATCTAATTACCCAGATGAATTTCGTTGAATTCCGAGATAGTCGGAATTTCATGTTTTTCGAGGTAATGGGTGTCGAGTGCCACATGGCATGATGACACATGCCATGTGACACATAGCATGGTGCATGGGTCATAAGTGACACTTGGCTTGATTAAGTATGCAGTGAGAGGTACATGTGGTGCATGTAACACATGCCATGTGAGTGACACATGGCTTGAGAATAGCCATGTGTCAAGTTATGCAAAGTGAGAGATAAGTGTGGGTGGAGGGAGGAAATCAGTTTGAGTGAAAAGAAAAGAAAGAGAGAAAGGAGAGAAAGAAGGAAAAAGGAGGAAAGGAAGGAGACTAGCGGTTTCTTCCTCCGATCTACGACGTTCTGACAATCAGAATTTGTCAGCCCAAGGAGTAAAGTCCATCTACGCGACAAGGGCTAGACTCCAAGAGTAGGGATTCTTCCTAATTTGATTTATTTTCCACCCCAAGGGCTGTGTGGTTATGTTTTTTCCTTAAGGGCCAGGTCAATTTTGGAATGATTACCGCCTATTTGATCCCATGCAATCGCTCGGGATTTGGACCTGGTTTTCGGTTGAAAAATTGAGGAAATTTGGACTCATGCTCTTCATAGAAGTTGTGAATGCATCCGTGAACTTGATGTTAGGCTTTAAATCACTCCGACCGGGACCCCACACCATGTTATGGTCCATTTCCTAGACCTGCAGCCAGGGGGCCGCTTCCTAATTTATGTCCAGATTTTAGGATTGGTTTTTGGTGTTGATTTCATACTGATTTTGGGACTTATTTGAGACTATTCCATGGCTGGTTTTGTGGCCTAACTATGGCTTGTTTGAGGCCGGCATTATGGCTGATGTGTGAATTGTGATTTGGATTGATTATATGGCCTTTTAGAGTCATGGTTGAGGCAAGGTTTGTGGCCGGGTGTATGGCCTGTTTGTGGTCCCTTGTGACCGGTTTGTGCAGCCTACTTATAGGCTGATCATGTTGTTATGTCAGATAGTTCAATATATGCAAGGTTATATTGATCATAGCATATGTGTGCTATTGTATTGACATTGAATGCATGATGTCAAATTGGCAAGCATGTGTTATAATTGTCCAAGATGCATGGTGTATGCATGAATTAAATTGTCCATATAGCATTCATCATATATATGACATGGTATAGATATGCAATGGCGCATCACATTGCATTTATGCATGGGAACATCCCATGACATGGGTGTGAGTGCATAACATGAATCAAAAATGTGTTTGGTGATTGATTGGTGGACTCAGTACCGTTGGACAAAGTCCAATAGAGTCGCACGATTGCTTACATGAAAATGAAAATATGTGTCGGGTAATAGCAAGCAGGGATAGACACCCCATCAGGTGAAAGACTCGGTACGTGTGCTTATACATATTTCCATCGGTGGAAGCCCGTGAAAGTGTAGGAAGACGTGAGAAGCTTGAGATGGGACCTCAGAAATTTGCTACCACAAAAAGACACATGGTTTTGAATATACGAATGATTATTGAGGTGTAACATCCAAAAAGCTTTTCGTTTGAAAACAAATGAATTTGTTTTATAAAATGATCATTAGATGTAATCCACGAATGATGAATTTTATCACACATTGGCATCGCAATGTGTGGTAGGAGTCAGTAAGGACTCGAGTATAATGGGAGTCGGTAAAGACTTGGTACATGATGCATGGGTGAGGGTCATCTCATTTCATAGCATGACATATAGGATTCCATTTAGAATTAGCATATTCTTCATTAAAATGTTGATGCGAAATGTTGTGTGAACCACTGAATGGGGGCGGTGTTTAACTTCATCACGCAGAATACTAGTGCATCCGCCACGCAGCCAAGAGGGTTCAAGATTTGCCGCTTGCCTCATGGGTCGTCAACTCCACCTTTAGTCTGAAGAAAAATAAAATAGTAGAGGCGGTCCCAAAGTGTCATACAAAAATGTGTTCTACAGATTCGAACAAATGAGCTCTGGAGAAGCGGAGGGTATGATCTTAAGCTGATTCCTTCTAGAATTTTCTCTACTATGCGGGGTTCTCATATGGGAAAAACATTCTGTGTGTTGGATATACCATGCAAGCGTCACATCTAGATTCAAGGGTGAAGAAAGCTAGTTTCAGGGTTTTGTAATCATTTTTGTAAAAGATGAACTGCAGCTGTATATAAAAGAATTGTAATTAAATTCTTATTGGAATATTGATGATATAGTTGCATATGTTTGTACATAAATGTGACAAGTGGACCAAGTGTGGTCACTTTTACTATGGATTGATCCCCAAAGAATGACTCCAAGTTGTGGTATCTGCCACCACTCCACGCATATTTCCGGCCGATGGGTAATCAATGACCTCGGTTTCGGGGCTAGTCATGGAATAGATGAAATAAATCAAAAAATGGATTTTTGTTAAGAATGAAATCTTATTGGAACTGTTCATATCTGGTTCATCCTTTGGAACCATATCATATCCCAAATCTCATGATATAGGATGAATTGAGACAGTATTGTGTAAATACGTAATTATCTTGAATATATTAACCATTTCTTTATTTTTGATCGCTTATAAGAGACAAAAGAAACATCTTGTTGTTTCTTCAAAAAAAATTTATCTCTAGTGGACCTCTCAATAAGATTCGAACCCCGATGAAGTTTTGACCATCTTTCAGAGAAAAAATAATGAATGGATCTTGTAGGATTTCCAAGAAATTCTTCAATTTCTTTCCAAAATATATGAATAATCATCTGCTTTTCATGTTCCATGAATAGCCGGGACATTGACATTGAGGAATATCCAAAAAGGCATTTTGGGAATCGATTCGATTCTATCTTTGTTCGTCCCTTTTGAAGAATGGTAGGATCCCAAAGAATCGATCTTCTTTAGTTATCGATCTCTTTTTACATCAATGTGTGATATTTTTAATCCTCAAGATCGATGGAATCGAATATCTCTGATTGATCAATAGATCCTTTCAATTGGCTAGAATCTATTACTTGAACGAAACTAGATCTTGTGGAATCATATTGGATAATTTACATTACATTTCATACCTTGCTAAAAAATCGATCCTTGTTTACCAACCACACATTGTCTAACCAAATCCAATCCTCTCTCGATACATTCTCAAAAATCCGTCCGTAGGATTTTCCTTAACTAATGAAAAGATCTTAGCGGAATTGCCACATATGAAATTGAGCACAATTTTGCAAAGAAATAGGCCACTTGTTCTAGAGAAGATATGAGAAACATGCTCAATATCATTTGATTGAATAGCTGACCCAACTCATTGTTGTTTGAAGAAACCCTCCACTTAAATTGGCATTTTTTCATAAAAAGCAGACATGAGATAACAAATCTAGTGTTTCACTGAGATTTCGAATAGCTATCCTAAATTCAAGTTGATTATATTTCGCCTCTTCCTTGGAGAAATAAGATCAAACAATTCCCAATCATAGTTCTTGTGGGATCAGATCATCAATATAATATATAAAAAGAAACTCCAAATATTTGATATTTTTCTTGAATATATCTCAATTCCAGTGACGCTTCATTATTATCTTTACAACTAGAATCCTCTTTTTCCAATCCAAACACCACTACGATCCTTTGAAGGTTAATCTGTGCATGATACACTTTTTAGTTATTGGAAAAACCCAAGTACTCTTTCATATCTATGAAACAACTCCCAAAGAAGTTTTTTCCTTTTGGAAGATACATGAGTGAAACAATCAACCTATTGATATTGGAATACTGAAAAGATTGTTCCAATGTATCATTTCTAGATACAATGGAATTCATAGGTCTAGGAAGAAGCCTTGTCAAATAGAGGTTTTTTCTTCTGACCAAATTTCGATTGTTAATACTATGTATAAGGACCGCTACTACAAATGGTACTACACCCTTGATAGGGAAATATCGATTGCTTGTTATACCTTGTGAATTGTGTGAAAGTAGGATACTCCAAATTCAAGGGTCAAAGAGTTTTATAAAATGTTCTTGGTGGTAAAAATATGAGTGAAAGACCCGATTGAAGTGAATTGGGTCCATAAATCTAAGAAATAGTGAGAATTCTCGATCTCTCTTAATATCTCTCTCAATTCGAGAATCCAAGGTATGAATTGATGTCTTTTCATTAATTCCTCCTAAATTACATTGATTTATCCTAAAGTTTTCTTTTCAATTGGAATTTGGTTATTCACTATGTACGAAGATCCTCGCTAAGCATCCATGGCTGAATGGTTAAAGCACCCAACTCATAATTGGGAATTCGTAGGTTCAATTCCAACTGATGCACGCTAATGGGACCCTCCAATAAGTTTATTGGAATTTGCTCTATATCAATGGAATTTCATCATCCATACATAACAAATTGGTGTGGTACATTCATAACACATAATATAGTTAAAAAACAAATGTGCAAGAACTCAGCATTCTTATTGAGACTCAGAACTCTATGAATAAATGATTTATGATGGAATCAAATATGATTATGCACCAAAAGTATTTAGTCGTTAGGAAAAAATCTACTTCTAATGTTAAACGTGGATCAACTAGCATGGTAATAACACATCTTAGCTCCAACCTATGTTATGTAATATTATAATATCTGTTCATCAGAAATGGTAATAAATGAACTTCTACGGTGGTACAATGGCAGCCAGAAGTATGATAACCATCATACTTCAAACTTAGATTATTCTATTCCACCTCTTAGAAAGAAAATAACTTAAATCAAAATACTTAATAGCATGGCGATACATTTACACAAAACTTCTACCCCTAAGCACATGCAATAGAGCCGTAGACAATTAAGTGAAATCCAATCCATGAAATAATTTGATCTATGGACAACATCCTTGTCATAAAGGTTGTAATGTTGCTAGAGGAATCATTACTACAGGAAATAGAGGAGGAGGTCATAAGAGTTTATACCGTAAAATCGATTTTCAACAGAATGAAAAAACATATATGGTAGAATAGTAACCATAGAATACAACCCTAATCGAAATGCATACATTTGTCTCATACACTATGGGGGTGGTGAGGAGATATATATTTTACATCCTAGAGGGGCTATAATTAGAGATACAATTATTTATGGTACATAAGTTCCTCTAAAAATGGGAAATGCTCTACCTTTGAATGTGGTTTGAACTATTTATTTACGTAATTGGAAGTAAGCAATTAGGTTTAAGACGAAACCAAGAAATCGATCACTGATTCAATTTGAGTACCTCCACAGGAAAGACCTTAACAAAAAACTGAAGAGTAACGAGAGACTCTAGAGTTATGGTAATATGGGAAATCATCTTCTAGAAATTAATATTTTTCTTTTTTTATTTCTAATACCATTTTAACCAATATTATGATTTGATGATAAAATTATTATAAATATATATTTTTTTAAAATGAATCGGTTTTATGTTTATCATTATTGATATTATTTATGTTTTATTGTAATTTTAAAATTTTAAATTACACCATATTTATTGAAAATAAATATGTAGTATAGAATTAATCAATTTTATCTAATAAGTTCAATATATAAAAATATTTATTGCTATTAGGATATATTATTTACTAATAATAATATTTATAAAAAAGTATGTTTAGTATTTTTATATTAAAAATAATCGTATTTTGTTTTATGAGATCATCTTTGCAAATGAGGACTTCATTTTTTATAATATTTGGTTCACTTAATAGTCAGGTTATACCATCATGGTGGTAAAGTAGATGGTAGCTTATTTAAGGTAAATTTACCTATAAAACGCAAGTAAATTTGAATTTTTTTTTTTTTTAAATGACAAAACGGTAAATTGCCACTACGCAGATCAAATTTTCTATATCGATGACAAAACATACTAACGCTTTGATTCTCTTCTCGCGAAATCTAGTTACCCGTATAATCTTTCAATTCGAGATAGTCGGATTTTCATGTTTTTTCGAGTAGGACTGTGTCCTGTGATTCCTAAAAATGAGATTTTTAAAGAAAATCTTGGACAATTGTAAAATTATTTTAAGAAATTTCATATATAAGATAATTTGAACTTGAATCGGCACGTAAATAAATTGTTTTGAGGCTAAAACGATCTTAAATAAGTGGGACATATGCGGGCGACGTGAGCCACTTTAAATTAATGTATAATAGGAAAATCTCATTTTGGGAAAACATTCAAAATCAGATTTTTGAACAGAAAGAGAAAAGAGAGGAGAATCTGTTTCTTCAAGCGATTTCTGCTTCGTCATTTAATTCATCGAGCCAAGAACTAAAGTTCATCACCTCAACGAGGGCTACACGTAGGCACCAAAAGGGAGAGATTTCATCGAAGATCCAAAAGAGGAGATTCGAGGAAAATCAAAGTTTTCGGGTTATGAGGTGTTTTGAAGCTTCCTAACGGTGTTTCCTACGCTCCAAGAGGTAGGGATTCTTCCTATTTTGATTTTATTACTATCTTTGGCCTGAATTGGGATTGTTGAAGCTGAGTTTGGGCTGAGTTTGGGATGGTTTTTGTGTCATGTTATGGCATGTTTTATGGCTTTAATTCGGATGGTTTTGGTGGCCAGTTTTGTGGTTTTACTTGGGATTGGGTTAGGGCATGTTTAAGGAGTTGTTTAGGTCAAAATTTGGAGTACAATAGCTACCCATATGGGCTTCAAAACTGCAGCCTCGGGTTGCATAGCTCCTGCACCCCTTTAAGCCTCCAACTTTAAACGGTCATATCTTTCTCGTCCAAACTTCGATTCGCACGTTCTTAGACTCTATGGAAAGCTCTTTGAGTCTAGTATTTGACCATATTCTGGTGGTTGGAATTTGGTGCTCGCATATTTATCGAAAATTTGATTGTTGAACCAAGTTCTATTGTAGTGACATGTGATGTGAAAATGACCCCACATACTGTTCAGATTTGGAACTGATTTCTAGTAAGGAAAAATGGGGACATTGGACTAGTGTCCTTCAAGGAAATTGTACCTGCATCAGTGAACTTAATGTTAGGCTTTTAAATCACCCAAATTGGATCTCTATAACTCAAGTTATGGTCTATTTTTTGGGACTGCCACAGGTTGCCTTGTTTTGACCCCATACACTATCTAGATTTTGGGACTGATTTCAGGTTGGGAAAAAGAGGGACTTTGGGCTAGTGTTCTTCATGAAATTAGTAGCTGCATCTATAAACTTGATGTAGGCTTTTGAATCAGCCAAATTGGACCTGTACAGCTCAAGTAATGGTCCATTTCCTCTGGATCAAGCATGAAACCCAGTCGTTTAACACCTTCCAGGTCCAGCTGGGACTATTAGGGGACTAGTTTTTGAACTGATGTGACGCCCTAAATCCTGGGGGGTCATTTTTGTACTTCTTTTTTTTTTTTTTTAAATAGTGTCCATGAACAAAGGTTCGTACAAGGTCCGTGAACAATGACATAAACAAAGGCACAACACAAAGATATCTACGGTGTCTATCAGGTGCGTCAGCGCACGCATGCTCTACCGCGGATGTGCACTATTGTGTGCGCTGTCGTGCGCATTGAGCGCTCTATGTCGCGCGCCAGAGGTGCTATATAGTGACACGCTCGGCCACCCCAGCACCCAAACCCTGTCGCAACACCCTCGGGCTATCGCAACACGAGGTCGGGAAAACTTTGTCACGACACCAATTTCATGTTGCGACACACTAGGGCTGTCGCGACACAAGGTGGGGAAAACTCTGTCATGACACCAATTTTTTGTCACAACACAGGGCCTTCGACCTTGGCCCCACTCGATTAGGACACGATCCCCGTGTCTTAACCCAATGCCTAAAGGAACCTTGTCGCAACAGGGAACCCCTGTCACGACCTTGGTAGCCCAGTCCTAACCCTAGCCCTGTCGAGAAAACACAAAAATCCTGTCGCGAGACGCAGCCGAGAATTTTTATTGTGTGTGCGTCCCAGTCATGCGCGCAAACCTGTCACCACGCATAGGCCTAGTCGTGCGCCTGGCCTAGGCGCCTTGTCTCGACAGGAAAGCCCCGGTCGTGACCTGGGCTGTCTGGTGGAGCCCTATCTCGACGCACTTTCTCTCATATGACAGGACAAAATGGGCAATGTACCACTCCGCCCATCCCGCCTAATCCAGCCTCCTTTTTTTTGTGTACTTTCCTTACCATTCAATTCTAAATTCAACACAAGTGAATCATATTATTACCAAGGTGACCCGAAAGTTCGGAAAAAAAAAAAAAACTCGACAAATTGCATAATTCATATAAAACGAGTTTAATTACAATGCATAACTGGGCTTTCTACCCAAAGTTTGTAAAATACAAAATGAGACCAGATTTGGTCTTTTTTTCTTCAAAATTGAGGTCCTCGAAGAGCTGTGTTGCACGTTGTACCTCCGGCACCTGAAATTATTTTTCCACGACGGGGTGAGCAATGCCCAGTAGTTGAATTTTCCTACATGGGTTACTCCCCACCTAAGTGCTCATGCAATGGCAACCACACACACATTCAAGTAAAATTATACACATTCCTACTTTAATGTCTACATGCCCCGTCCTATGCCTTGAGCCCTCACCGACTCCCTCACACATGCATTTTCCATGTATAAAAAACCATTTTGAAGACAAGATGTTATTTGTTTTATTTCCAGGACAACCCCATATAAAAATAGTGGACCTTACTCGATAAATAGTTTGTTGACAACCCTAGATATACTTAGTGACATACCCGATAAATAATTTCAGGACAACCCTATATATCAGTGGACATATCAAATAATTTTGGTCAAACCTTCGAAGCAAATTTCTCCAAAAACCATGTCATGCACTTACACCTACTCTTCTACGATGTCCTCGTGCATATGAAATGCGATATGCCATTTTCATGCCAATTCATGTTAATATATCATGCACGCATATACTAACATAATTTACACACAATTAACATGTTATTCATCTTTAGCAATAACACAAACAAAGACATACTAATCAACAAACAATTCATTCTCAGAACCGCCTAAAATAACTCTGTTCGATCTCTCTCCGGTAATAGTCCTTGAAATCCCAACACTCAGTCCCAGATCTTTGGGACTTAAATGCATGGCCTGTCCGGCCCCAAATACCCGAACCATTTGGATGGCTCTTAGACAAAGACTAAACCAAGTAGGAGAAAAAAACCCCTACCTTTTGGAGTTTGACAAAACTCCCCATTCTGGTCTCGATGCGAAGCTTTTGCCACGAGGATGAGTTTTCCCTCTTGCTCACCCGAAAACCACCGGTCCGATCGTCGAGAAATTTAGGGATAAGGTAGAGCTTCTCTCTCTTAAACTCTCTTTATCTCTCTTTTCCTTTTTTTCTCCCCCTTTTTTCCCCTCTCTCCCATCCCACCGGTTGGTCCATGATGGGTCAAGTGAGAGTGTCCTCTCTTGCCATGTGTCAGCCTCTCATTGGCTCTCTTGGATTACCCTTATCACCTTATCCATCCACCTTGGATTCTTATCCAATCATGTGTTGCCACATGTCTCCTATGGGCTCACTTTAGCTCTTTGTTTGAGATATTTTTCACTTGACACGTGGCACACTATGAGCCACTCAAAACGTGCCAAGTATCCCCATCACCATCTATGTTCGAAAAACGTGAAATTCCTCGACTATCCTCGACCAACAAATTCGACGTGGTAGCTACATTTAACAAGACAATTTCAACGGTGAAGTTTTTTTTGTCATCCGAAATTTAGAAAATTCCAGATTTATGACTGAAATTACCGTTTTACCCTTTCTCAGAAATTTTGAATTTTCTCTGGTTTTACATTCTCCCCCCCGAAATTGTGTTTAGGGATGAAATTCCAAACACAATCACATCAACTCACATGCATATGCAAAGTGCACTATCTTATGCATGTAAACTAGTCATTTAATTATTAAATGACTAAACCATGACTCATCCCAAACAAGTAATATCAGTGGCCCGTATCGTGTCCTCTCAAGGCCTCCCACGCGGCCGCCTCTCCTCCACTCCATGGTGTTGCCATAGTACTTTCACTACCCTCACGATCTTGCATCGTAGGCACGATCGGGCTATCCATGATGCCTTGGTCCCTCCTCGAAGGTCCCATCTGTGTCAACCGTAATCTCTCCCTAATCCACTACATGAGTTGGATCTGGAGTGTACTTCCAGAGCATGGAGACGTGGAACACCTCATGAACACCTGACATGCTAGGCGGTAATTCCAACCGGTACGCCACAGTGCCCACCCTCTCGAGTATCGAGAAGGGCCCGATGAACCTCAGTGACAGCTTCCCTCTCTTGCCAAACCTGACCAGTCCTCTCTTAGGCATCACCTTTAAGAAGACGTGATCACCCACCTCAAACTTTAGGAATTCGACATAAACTATAGTGTAGCTCTTCTCTAGGCTTTGAGCCATGAGGAGGCAGCTAGTGTCGAAACTCACCTTCTTGGAGGTGTCTCTAATCGGTCGGACCGATGGTGGAGCTCTCCCACCTCCGGTCCAGTAGTCGGTGGTCGACATGACCTCATACAAGGCCTCATAGGTGCCATCACAGTAGCCTCACTGATAACTATTGTTGTAGGAATTCCGCTGGGGTAAGTGCTCTTCCCGGCTACCCTTCTGGTCCCGGGCCATGCTTTCGCGACATGTCCTCTAAAATCTGTATGGTCCTCTCAGACTAACCATCTGTCTGTGGGTGGAAGGCGGTGCTCATCATCAGCATCCCTGGTAACCCCTTTTGGAAGCTCTTCAGCGCGCCATAAATCTCGGTCTCTGTCCAGGCCATGGATATAGCACTCCATGAGTAGGACGATCTCTCGGATGTACTGTGGCGAATTCCTCCAATGTGAAGGTCATTCGCACGACTAGAAAATGTGTCGACTTCGTGAGATGGTCCACTATCACCCAAACTACGTCGTGTCTCCTCGGTGTCCATGGCAAGTGGGTCATAAAGTCCATCATGGCGTGCTCCCACTTCCACTCAGCTACCTCCAATGGCTGGAGTAGCCTTGCTGGCTTCTGGTGCTCAACCTTAACCTGCTGACACGTGAGGCATCATCGAACAAAGTCCCCTACGTGTCTTTTCATCCCGCTCCAGTAGTACTGGCGACGAAGATCACGATACATCTTCATGCCACCTGGATGCACAACAAATCGAGACTAGTGAAACTCCCTAAGGATCTCCTCTCTCAGATCGGTCAATTGGGGAACCACTACCCATCCTATATATCGAAGACTACCATTTGTGTGGATGGTCCAGCCCTCGTCATCAGAGTACGGACTATGCCGTCCACGATGGGCCAAGCTATCTCTGCGTCCACGCCCTTGGGACCCGATCACTCTACTCATTATCTTCATGTCAAACTACACAGTCTTTAGCATACGCCACTCCGGGAAGCTATACTGGCAATGCTCCCGTGACTTCAGTGAGTGCATCAACCATGTTTGCCTTACGGGAGGTGGGCCAATGCAAGATGAAGTGTAATCCTGCAGAACTCCATCCACCTGCGTTGCCTCGTGGTCTCGTAATGAAAGATATACTTGAGACTTTATGGCTGAATACACCTCAAAAGCGCTCCTTAGTATTATAGGTAGTGAGCCCAAATCTTAAAGGTGAAGACTGGCCGCTAACTCCATGTTGTGTGTGGGGTAATTATGCTCATGATTCTTCAACTAACGGGAACCATAAGCTACTACCTTCCCGGACTGCATCAAGACGCATCCCAATCCAGCCCTCGACGCGTCACAAAACACTATGTACCTCTGCCCCCTCTCTAAGACTATCAAAATAAAATTTGTAAAGTAGCCTCCCACTTGACTCACAGGAGCTAACTACTCATGTGGTGCATTTCAAGCTGAACTTGACCTCCTTAGGATTTAGATCTATTCCATAAGGTGCCGCTAGTCGGGAGAAATCCTCGATGAACCTCCTATAGTATCCTTCCAATCCCAAGAAATTGCATATCTCGAAGACTGACTTTGGTCTCTCCTAACTCATCACAGCCTCAAAACCGATCCACAAAAAACTAATCCAAATAGGGTTGGAATACCCTATGCATGAGATCCATGAATGTTGATGGTGCATCTGTCAATCCGAAGGGCATCACTGTGAACTCAGGTACTTGTACCTCGTCCTTAACGTTGTCTTAGGGATATCTTGCCTCTAACCCTTAAGCGATGGTAACCCGATGCGAGAGATTACATCTTTAGGTAGACTCATGATCCTCTCAGCTGGCCAAACAAATCATAAATCCTCGATAATGGTTACCGAGTCTTGATCGTAACCCTGTTCAATTGTCGGTAGTCAAAGCACAGTCGAAGGGTCTTGTCTTTCTTCTTTGCAAACAAAACCGGAGCGCCCCATGGTGAAGTGCTCGGTCTAATAAAACCCTCGTCTAAGCAATTCCTGATTTAGACCTTGGCTCCACACTGCTTCAACTAGTGTCATCTTATGAGGAGTTATAGAGATGGGCAATGTGCTAAGGTGTAACTCAATGCAGAAGTCCACATCCCTCTGCGGAGGTAATCTCGGTAGCTCATCCAAAAATACATCCTCGTACTCGCACACTACCCGAGGTAGATCTAAGCCTTTACGCTGTCCTCGAGGTAAGGCCTATGACCAACCCATCATTCTGTCGGCTTTCCATTTGGAGTCGTTACCGCGGTCTGAGGCGAAACATCTGGCATCCCTTGAAATGTAACCTGAGGTACCATCCTGTGTGTATGGCGATGAATCCTCATCACGCTCATGTCGATGATGACTCGGTATCTGTCGACAGTCCATTCAGGGATGGCCGTCGAGACTCGACATGGCCATGACCCTCAGGTCCAGCGTGAAGCGGGGAGTGAGGAGATCTCTAGGTCGCGACCTCGACATGTCGGGGTTTATACTCGCCCCCAGTCCCTGGGGAGGCTCACATGCGGGGGGCTCCTCAAGGTCTCGACCTCACAAGCCCGACTCTCTGGCCCGATCACGATGAATGGATCACGATGCACCATCATTAAATAATATCCTTTCCCATAGGTGAGATAGAAAAAACATACCTTGTATGGTAGGCGATCAGTTGGCTCAGCCGGTGGTCTGATAAAGCGGAGCACGCCCTTGAATCCGATGTCCAAATCCTGCAGGCCACATCCTCTACCCTTAACCCATACTACGGTCCCTCGGCATGCTTGTGTAGCGAGAGGCGCTGTGCAACCCCACAAAGGCCCAAATGCTTGTTTCCTCTTACCCGTGGGGTGTGAAGCAATAAAGCTGTCATCAGCGCATGTCCACGGACTGACTAGAGTTGCACATTGTCGAAACCACGGGATCCACCTCTGGAGACGATCCAGCCTCATATGTCAGTGTTGTGATGGAAATGTCACACAATCTCTTTGTTGAAAGCCCAGCGACCTTAGCCTTGATAGTAGCGGCTCTAGAACCCATGTGAACGAGAAGCCTTCGGCTTCTTTCCCGAACTGGAAGAAGACTAACTCTCCTTCCTCTTGCCACCAGCACCCGCATCTTGGATGCTATGTGCTTCTTCTATCCCTCTCTCTATGGCCATGGCTGTTCGGACCATAGAGTCCATGTCCTATAGGAGGAGTCCCATAATCTTGCCCCGAATGGACAACTGTAGCCTATTCTCAAATTTCCTCACCTTGGCCATATCTGTGGCCACATACTCACACCAGCAAAGCGGGCTAACTTTGTGAACTTAGCCACGTGCTCCATCATTGTCATCTTTCCCTACTTTAGCTCTAGGAACTCTTGGGCCTTTGCATGTCTAGCAGTGGCCGGAAAATACTTGCCCATGAAAAGCTCATGGAACTTTGCCTAAGTCATTGCCTCTATCCCTAGAGGTCTTAACCTAGTCCCACCACACCTGGGACTCACCCTCTAGCTGTAATGCAGCTAGTCTGATCTTAGTTACATCGGAGGTGATCTACATGGCCTCCAATATCTTCTCGATCTGCCGGAACTATTAGTGCCACCATCAGATGCCCCTTGTGAATGTGGGAGGGATGGTGCAACTTGAACCTCTTGGGGTTTCTCGAACCTCCCGACTCCCAGCTTTGCCTTGTGTGGCGATGTTCATGAAGCCTATGGCCTCACGAGGCTGTTGGTCAAATATCGGTGGTGCCTGGCTAGCACCTCGTGGACGACCTCTACGTCCTCGCCCTCGGCTTGCCATCTACACATGTCAATGGTAACAGTTTTATTAAATTCCTTTCGCTTTCTGAACCTAAGGTTATGTTCTCTAAGCCTAGTGTTCCATATACAATTCTGTATTTTATATTCACCTGGTGTCCTTTATCTAATCGATTCACCCAGAAATGCACAATGGATGCATGGTCTAAACCCATTCTCATCGACCCTAGGTATTTGTGTACCTAAATCCTGACACAAAGCTGTGAATCTGGTATCGAAACAAAACTTATGGATACCAAAACCCGAGATCCCTATGTATTCGTATACTTAAGCTCTAATACCATATTGTGACGCCTTAAATCCCGGGGATCATTTTTGTACAATTTTTTTTTAACAGTGTCCATGAACAGTGTTCATGTATAGTGTCCATGAACAATGACCCCAAACAGTGCACAACACAATTCACTGTCACAGGTCTATCGTGTGCACAGTGCGAGCACACTACGTGCTCATGCCTTGCGCCTGACGTCTTATTTATCTGCCAGCGCTTCTCGTCTCCTTGGCGTATGTCGCACGCCCGAAAGCGCTCTATCATGACTCACGCTCAGTGCCCAATGCCAAACCCTATCTCGACATATTCGGGTTGTGAACCAGGACATTGACCTCCTCTTTGCAATAGAGACATTCTATCGCGACACGAAGAGAAAACTGCGTGCGACCACGGGGCGCCCGGCGCCATTTCGCTTCGATCGCGACCGCGACCTGGCGGTCGCGACCCGATGCCTAAAAAGAACTTTCTTTGCAATGAGGAATCCTTGTAGCGACCTTGGCACCTTCGGTCAGCCCCATCCACGTAAACACAAAATTCCACGTCACGATGCAGGCCGAAATTTAGCCGGCTTGCGCGTCATTGTGCTTTCGCGATCATTGTGCATGCACAGGCCCTTACGACAAGGAAAGCATGTGACCCAGCGTCCAGGGAGCCTTGTCGAGACAAACTTTCTCTATCGCGATAGGGACCAGAAAATGGGCAACATCCCATTCTTGCCATCCTTCCATTCCAGCTCTTTTTTTTTTTTTAGCTCATTTCTTTCCTCACCCATTCACTCTAAATTCAAAACAGGTGAATCTTATTATTACGAAGGCGACCCGAAAGTCCGAAAAAAAAAACTCGACAAATTGCATAATTCATATAAAACGAGTTTAATTACAATTTGTCTTTAATTACAATGCATAACTGGGCTTTCTACCCAAAGTTTGTAAAATACAAAATGAGACCAAATTTGGTATTTTTTTTCTTCAAAACGTTGTACCTCCGACACCTGAAATTATTTTCCCACGATGGGGTGAGCAATGCCCAGTAGTTGAATTTTCCTACATGGGTTACTCTCCACCTAAGTGCTCATGCAATAACCCACACACACATTCAAGTAAAATTATGCACGTTCCTACTTGAATAATACCGGCCCGTCCCATGCCTCGAGTCCTCACCGACTCCCTCACACATGCATTTTCCATGTATGAAAAATTGTTTTCAAGACAAAGATATTTGTTTTATTTGTGGACAACCCTTCGATATAAAATAGTGGACCTACTCCGATAAATTCTTTTGTGGATAACCCTCCGATATATTGTAGTGGACATACTCCGATATATAATTTTGTGGACAACCCTCCGATATATTGTAGTGGACATACTCCGATAAATAATTTTGGCCAACCCTCCGAAGCAAATTTCTCCAAAAACCATGTCATGCACTTACACCTACTCTTCTACTGTGTCCCCATGTATATGAAATGCGATATGCCATTTTCATGTCAATTCATGTTAATATATCATGCACGCATATACTAACATAATTTACACACAATTAACATGTTATTCATCTTTAGCAATAACACAAAACATCACACATGGGCCAATCAACAATTCGGCAATTCATCTCAGAACTGCCCAAAACAATCGGCGGATTTGTCCAAAAAGCAGTCCACAGAAATCCAGCTGACTCAGTCTAGATCCTTTGGGGACTAAAATGCAGCGCTGGCCACAAATACTGACCATTTGGATGGCTCTTAGCCAAAGACTAAACCAAGTAGGAGAAAAAAACCCCTACCTCTTGGAGTTTGTCAAAACTCCCGATTCGATCTCGATGCAAAGCTCTTGCTGTGAGGATGAGCTTTCCCTCTTCATTTGAAACCATCGGTCCGTTAGGAAATTTAGAGAGAAAGAGTGAGCTTCTCTCTACAAACTCTTTTCTTTTTTTCTCCCCCTTTTTTCCCCTCTCTCCCATCCCATCGGTTGGTCCAAGATGGGTAAAGTGAGAGTGTCCTCTCTTGCCACGTGTCAACCTCTCATTGGCTCTCTTAGATTACCCTTATCACCTTATCCATCAACCTTAGATTCTTATCCAATCATGTGTTGCCACATGTCTCTTATGGGCCCACTTTAGCTCTTTGTTTGAGATATTCTACACTAGACACGTGGCACACTATGAGCCACTCAACATGTGCCAAGTGTCCCGTACTACCCTCGGCGCCTTGAAAAACGTGAAATTCCGACTATATTGGAATTCGATGAAATTCGATGTGGTAGCTAGATTTAGCTGATGATTTCAAAGGTGAAGTCCGTTTCGTCATCCGAGATTTAGAAAATTTTGGATTTTTGACCGAAATTACCATTTTACCATTTCTTAGAAAATTGAATTTTCTCGGGTTTTACAACTGAGTTCGGAACTATTATGTGGTCTATTATGGCTTGATTGTTAGGGTGATGTTGCATAATATGGAATGACACGTTGTATGTCGATGTTGATATATGCGTGCATGATATATTGACATGAATGAAATATTGTATGGACATTATATGCTTATTGATTTAATTGTTCATGATGCATTGGTGGTATGCATGAGTAGAGTTGTCCACATAGCATTCATAATATATGTGACATGGTATAGACATGCAATGGTGCATCACATTGCATATGAACGAGAAACATTGCATTTCATTGGTGTGAGTGCATGGTTGGTAAATGATTAGTGCCCAAAAAGTGCTATTTTGAACCCTATTTATTATAGGTTTTGAGTGCATTTTGTGTACTAATCATTTTAATTAACCCGATTTGCACGTTAAGGTTCCTACTATTCTACTGATCGCATTTTGTGGCAAATTTGCGAGTTTTTGCTAGCTAATTATCTTGGTGTTGAAGTCGGTAATCCACGAAGAGTGATCAAACTCAGCATTGCGGTCAGACGAGGAGAAAGAATAGCGGCGAAGAAAATGGAGCATTACGGAATGCTTTCTGCGAGCCTTATGCATCTTCTTGCCCATTCTGTTTCACCTTTGTACCCCTTATTTGCATTTGTTTTGGTTTTTCCATTTTATATGTAGATTTTGGTTTTTTTTGTAACTTCCCTTACCTTTGAGCATCTATAAGCCTCGGTGCATGAACTTTGAATCAATCGACTTGATCAATAAAGTGACGGGGGAAGCCCGTCTCGGCAGCCTCTCTCCTGCCTTGGCTTTCTTTCATTTTCTTTGCCATTTTCTCATTTTGCCAAACATCCTTTGATGACAAATCAAAGGATGTTAAATCTTTCTCAATCCTTGAAGGGAAGACCCTTTTGGGTGCGGTTTAAAATTAAACCAAATTTGTTCTCTTGCTTTTCATGCTGAGCATTCTGGTATTTGCGTTCACCTTCTCACCTTAGGTTAAAATCTCTTAAGCATGCTCTCCCTAATGTGTATTTGGCAGAAGCTTTTGGGTTCGATGGATACTTTCACTAAGATCACTTTGAGGCCCGATTAGTTGTCTCCACATTAGTTATTATAGGGTAGTGTTTTGAGATATGCTCTCACTTAGTTAAGGGACATTTATACCCAGTTAAATGCTATGTTTCAAGAAGGAAATTATAGGGTTGGGTTTAAAGCCAAATGAAGATCCGGTTCGGAAATGACTATATCTCATCCTCCTGACCACGAGGAAAAGGCAGGGACATGTTGGTTGTCTTAAAACCCTAAACCGGTGGCGGAGCACTTCAAGGGTTGTTTTACATTTTTCTTTTCTTATTTTAATTTAGGCTATGACAATCCCTGTTTTTACCAAATCACGAAATCAATTGAAATTCACGAGTTTGAACTCACTTTGCAACTCATTTGTCTCAAGAAAACCCATCCACGAGTTCGACCTAGAGCCGCTATCTTTGCCGGTAGCTTGACTCTACAGTGAAAATTTAGGATATAAATATTGTTGATTCTGACACCCCTACTGTGGCACGAATCAAATGGCGTCGTTGCCGGGGATGGTACCTAAGTGCATATGACGAGCTGTGGAACACTTGTGATCCTCATCACAAGTTTTGGTGAATTTTCTTTTATCCTTTTACTGTCAGTTAATTTTTATTTTTATTTTATTTCAATTCATTGTGAAAAAAAATAAAAATAAAAAAGAGTTGCTACAGGATTTTTTTTTTCTTGTTTGGTGTTGTCTTGGGTTTACTTTTGTTCTTCTTGCAAAGGAACACGTTCCAGTGGATTAGAAATCGGAAAATGATCTGAGTCAAACTCAATCTCCCACAAAACACAGGCGGAAGCAGATTGTGATAAAATGGAACACCTAGAAGGAGGAAGCTGATCTGGTCCATTACAGTGGAGGAGAAACCACAGAGCATACATGTCTATGAGGGACTATAGGAATCCTCCATGGGTGAGTGCACCCTCCCTACATGGTCTACTCCATAGTAGCCACCTCCATCCACAGTCAACCTCTCCAATGGAAAAAGCCATACTGAACCTCACCAAACTAGTGGGTAACTTTGTGGAAGCATAGAAGACAATCAATTCTCAATTATGTCAAAAAATTGACACTATGGAAAACAATGTAAACAAGAGAATTGATGGACTTCAAAGTGAAATTGAGCATAAATTTGACAACCTGCAGTACTCCATTTCAAAGCTCACCATTCAGCATGGTCATCAAGAGGAGGAGAGCCTGGGGGGAGAGTGGGGCCCATTAGCCGAGGTGGTCTGGGGAACCGATGGAAGCTCAGGAATTGCAGACGGGGACGAGGAGGTAGAGGAAAGAAGTAGGGGAAGAGCCCCAAGAACCTATCCTTCAACCAATCCCCATGAATTTGAATCTAGTGCCACTACCCGACTAATAGCCTTTGCCAGTTATCTTATCACCACACAGCAAACTCAAAACATGACCTGATTACCCCAAGCTAAAGGCCGGCCCATCAGCACTTTGTCATGCAAAACTGAATTAGTAGTCCTTTATGCGAATTTTGCCACTACATAAAAAACAATGGCAGCTGCTCACATCGCATGGCATAGTGGATGGTTCGGATTTGGAGCACCTGAACCTCGGCATTTTTAAGCTCCAACAAATCCAGCAGCCTCCAAAGGCTTAAGAAATTGGTTTGGGGGGAGCACAGTCTCCCCCACTTTTTGTTTTCAGTTTTCTTATTTTATTTTATTTTGACTTCTTTAATTTTTCATCTTAGATTTTCTCTAATTTTGATCATCTTTGTTTTTTAAGCAATTTTCAACTTTATGCATTTTTCTTAATTTTTGTGTGTTTATTTTTGCGAGTTTCTAGTTCAAAGTTGAGCATAAGGCAAAATTGCAAGCGCAATAGTACATGTGCCTTTGTTTTCCCCAGCGTGCGCTATTTAGATCCTTTTGGTATATATATATATATATATATATATATATATATATATTAAAAAAGGAATTATCTCTCAAATATTTAAAAAAATTGGAAAAAAAAATTCTCATGTTTTAAATTTATGACCTGCTCCAAATTTTGTTTAATATAACTTTTTCATCCGAACTCCGTTTTAGGCGTTTTTGGTACCGTTGGAAATCTTAGAGAGTTTAGAATCTAAATATTTCAAGAAAAAAATACTTTCAAAATTATTATGAAGGTGTAATTTTAAAAATGCTCTAAGCTAGTGTTCTTTTTCCTCTCTTTCTTCTCACAACTTGTTTATATGAAGCCCCGAATGGAGTGAATAAGGTATCGATGGAAAGCTTCTCGAAGTCTCTATCAAAACCAAGCACATATCATCAAGGAGGTAACGCTTCCTTCTCTAACTTTCAATCCAGACTACATTGCGGATAATATGACATTTGGTTGGGGGGAAAGTTAGCGAAGGAAGTGGCATTTATTTTTGTTTTTATTTTGAGCAAGCCCATTTTGTGATGTTCAGTGGCTTGCTGGTTGTTCTTTTTGTGAAGTTGTTATACTATACAGCTTAATTTTTCAAAAATTGCACCCACTTTTTGTGGTTTTGCCTAACCTGCAAGTTAGAGAATTGAAACTTTGTCTAAATCCTGTTGATGTTAGATTGATGCCATGTCTAGTTGAGCGGATGATTAGTTGAATCCTTGCTGCTTTTGACCTTTTTCTTCCACCTTTAGCTAACCACCACCATGATTACCTGATAGGTTTCAATAATGAATTTGAAAAGCTACACAGCCCCTTTACTTTGCCTCCATTCTATCCCCTGAGTGTCGTTGACTAGCTTTTAATAGGTTAAGGACCCCTGTGGAAAGAAGGCGATGTGTTCAAAATAAAGAAGAGAAAAAGAAAAGAAAAAAAGAAAAGAAAATAAAAGAAAAAGAAGAAAAGTGCGGCAGCTTTGCCTTGAAACCGAGCAACGATCCCAGGGGTATATAGCGAAAGCGCTAAAGCCAGGTGCCACTAAGTCAAGCGGATTTGGGGCCACTTAGACTTAGTGCTCGCTACATGGGTGAATAGGTGGAGTTTAGCTAGGTGGAGTTTAGCAAGTTGTAGGTGTTGCAGTTTCCAAATCATTCGGAATTCGGGGTGAAACCTGAAGAGTTAGTAGTAGGAAAGAATAAAGTCCAGATTATGTAGGGCAGAAATTCAATTTACGGAATAAGGCTAACGTAATTTTGATTACAAAATTATGATACGGTTAAAAAATCAGAAGTAATTAATTCTTCGTCTCGGATGATAAAGCGGTTACTAGTTTAAGATTGTCTCGCGAAATCTAGTTAGTCGTAAAATTCGTGAATTTTACGGGACGGTCGAAGTCGGCACGTTTTGAGGCATCGCGTTGGTCTTAGTAAAATGAATTCGATGCGACGAAAGTCACATATAACACGTACTCATGTGCCATTAGTGGTATGAGTATAGAAATGATGAAAATGGACGGCCGAGATAGTGCCGAATATCAAATCTGGGTAATGAGGGACATAACGGTCATTTTTGGAAAAGATTTAAGTCACTAAAAGACGAAATTGCAATAGTGACCTTCTTCATTAAATCAAAAGAGGGAAAAAACGTGGGATGCAGAGGGTTTCAGACAGTAGCCATTTTTGAGAGCTTTTAGAGAGAGAGAGCATTTCTCTCTAAGATCCCGGGCAATCGGATAGTTGGATTCGACAGACGAAGGAAGCGTTCTACGCGAGACGGGCTACAGCGTGGACCACAGGTTTGCGGTTTTGACAAACTCAAGAGTAGGGTTGCTACCTACTTGCGTTTTGTTCCCATTTTAAGGGTTTTTCGATGTTTCGGTTAGTTTGAGACCGTGAGGGGCCGTTTGATCGGTCCTAAAACATGGGACCGAATTGTTAAAATTTTCTTGGGATTTCCTCTTTGTGGCTAGTGGCCTTGAGAGAAAGTTAGGGGCTCTTTGGGTCTTTTAATTCCAGAATTTTTACTTTAAATCATGTATTTGTATGGAAAATGCCGGGAATGGGCTGTTGATCGGTCCCAAAACATGGGACCGAATTATGGAAATATTTTTGGACATTTGGGACTGTCCGTGAATGCCCAGAAACTGATGTGGGCTGTTCTATGGGAATTTATGCTTTAAATTCTATTTTGGTGAGTAGGAGGCAGAGCAATGGTAAAAATTCGGTTCAAAATTGAAAACCGAGTTGGACATATAGAGGCGCCCGTGGGTGACCTTCTTTAGGTTGGAGACCCATTTAAGGATCCGGGGTTGTGTGAAATGGCCGTAAAGGCCCATGTATTTTAGCATTGAAATTGTGAATTAGATAGCTTGAGTATGTGTAGAAATTAATTTGGAGAGTTGGTCGATCAAGGAACTATTAGGCTAATGCTTGAGGTGTTAACAAAATGACACAATTATATGGAATTCAATTGTGTTGTAAGCCATTGGTGATTATTATGATTTGCTCAAGTGAGCTAGATTGGGTGATGATTGAAGTGTGGAATTACATGTGTGTAATTCTAGTTGATTGAAAATATGCATATTGACATATTGTGTAAATGATTTTGAAAATGGCATAATGCATTTTCATATGCACTGGGTAACCTCGAATTAGGTGTGAGTGCATGACAAGGTATTTTATAAGCGAGATGTTTGCGAAAGGAATTTCACGGGATGATATTAGGAGGGTGGGTTGGGAGATGGAGCGACCGGATCATTCGGATGAGGACCATGGCCCATTTCTGGCTGCAACCAATTCCTCGAAGAGATAGTCCCATATTTGTACGAATATTTCGGTAGTATATTTTCAAGAACAAAGTTGGTTTGAAAATGATTATTTTTCTCAGCATACATGACTTAGGCGAGTGTGAGTGAGTGGTGAGGACTCGTGACATGGGTTAATCATGTAGACATTCAAGTAGGATCATGTATTTACTTGGTGTGTTTACTTTTGGAGCATTGCGCACTTAGGTGGTGTGTAGCCCACTTAGGGTGATTCCCTCACGAGCTTTAGCTCACCCGTCGTCGGACCCCCTTATGTTCGGTGCGGAAGGCTCGAGGAGACAGCTCATTTTGAGGTTTATTTTGAAGAAGCCGGTTTGTGGCTTGATGGTTTTTGGGACATAACATGATTAGAATCTGTAGATTTTAATATGTGTTTGTATAAAATAAAAGTGTTATCAACTATTGAATTATTGGGAGATAATTGAAGAATAGTTATGATAATTGATTTTATGAGTATTGGTTTATGAGCCCAAGAGGCATTTTTACTCATATTGGATGTATATTGCATATGTTGGACTGTTTGGGATGTGCATATGCAGTATCAGATTTGGGTAGGTCTCTGTACAAAGGAGACTCTGCCCGATTTTCTAAAGTAGCGTCGGGTAACCCGACATCCACTTGTGATTCCGGTGGGGTGAGGTTGGATCTGTAGTCACACCCGAATTTCAGGCTCAAGGCCACAGCCTTGGTATCGCAGCTTAGGCTTATAAATACCTAGAGCTTAGTGTTGATAAGCTAGAAATACGATTACCTAGGGCTTGAGGGACTGGGTCTAGGCCATGTGGGTCATAGAATGTGGAACTTGTGTATGTGGGAAACCCCATGGATTGAGGATTCGCTAAGGCCATAGTCTTAAGAGATAAGAACATCACCACTGGGGTGTGGTTCGATGTCAGTTTAGAGGCTGAGATTACCTAGAAAGGCACGAACAAAACTAGACACTGCATGTCTGCTTTGTGTGTGATCATGTGGATTGATGAATGGTTGTATGCATGTGTTCGGGGTTGTTTTTGAGTGATTTGATAAAATTGTATGTGAATCGATTACCAACCTCTCCGTCTGAGCGGGCTGTGGGCGAGACCCAAGCCAGGCGACTATTCGAGGTCGGGCTATGAGCGCCCGGGGCCTGCAGCGGAACCACTGACCCAAGATTCGCTCATGGTCCTGTGTCTCGAGCCCACGGAGGCGAAAGAAACCCCGTGAGCCAGGGGATAGCCTCGTGGAGTGGGACCACCTCTACCGGGAGCGGCCAAGGGGTGGGTTCGCTGACGGCCACATAAAGCCGGGGAGTCGAGCGTAGTCGAGGTCACCAAGGTGATCTGTGTCAAGAGTTCCGGGCTCGGTCGATGTATGACTGAGTACCATTGCCGCCACTCTGACATATGAGGCGGATTGTCCTGTGGAGGCGTAGATCTCTATGGTACGACTGAGCGCTCAGATTAGCCTGACATGTGGTACGCCTCTACCAAGAATTGTTGACTTAGCTGTGAGTGTTTAATTTGGATGCATCATGTTCATTCATTAATGACCTGTGTGTGATAGGTTTAGTCTGACACAAGCTTCATAAATTTGGCATAGAGGTTGAGGCCTTTAGAAAAAGCCGTAATATGATGGAAAATTTTTCCCTGTGGGACGTAGGAGAGATTTGATTTTTTTGTGAGGCTTAGTTACGCAGAAGCCGGTGGACCTTAGTGGTAAACATGTTGCCGTTGATTGTCGCTTGATTACATGAGATGACAACCATCTAAGTTATCGTAATTGGAACATTAGCCTGGGCCATCATACCCGACACTGGTCTCGTGGAAATTTCTGGCCAGTTACATATGCACATGGCCGGATGTATGCGCCGTATAATTTCTTGATCTAAATTCCTTTTAAGGAATGAGAAATGTGATTACCTAGAAATTTCCAATTTCTCCGAATAAGGGCAAAAACGTAATTTTGATTACATAAAATTGTAATACGGTTAAAATCCGTAATTAATTTCAGATCTCGATGACAAAACATTGTACCGCGAATCGCCTCGCAAATCTAGTTAGTATGTAAAATTTCGTAATTTTCGGTATGATCAAAGTCGGCACGCTTTATAAGATCGCTTCTCGTGCCAGAATGAATTTGGCGCGACGAAGTCACATATAACACGACTCATGCCATTAGTGGTAATGAAATAGAGAAATGATGAAAATGGACTCACGATAGTTTCGAATATCAACCGGGTAAATGAGGACATAACTACTATTTCGAGTGAAGATTTAAGTCACTAGCATTTAAATTGCACAAATGAATTTCTTCATTAAATCAAAAGAGGAAAACGAGGACGAGATGTGTTTCGACAAGAGCTATTTTCGAGAGCTTTTAGAGAGAGAGAGCATTTCTCTCTAAGATCCCAAAGAATCTGATCATTGATTTGACTGAGCAGTTAATTTACGCTTGCTGTGCTACACTGTGGACCCTCTGGTTTGCGAAGTTTTGACAAACTCAAGAGGTAGGATTTTCTACTTTGCGCTTTATTCCCATTTTTAAGGGTTTTTCGATGTTTCTGCGAATACCTGAGGCCGCGAGAAGCCGTTTGATCTGGCCCTAAAACACGGGACCTAATTGTTGAATTTTCGATTTCTCTCAGGGTCGTGGATCGCCCAGAAAATTAGGCTCTTTGGGTCTTTTTAATCTCTAGAATTTTTACTTTAAATCATGTATTTGTATGGAAAATGCCGAATGGTTTGATCACCCCAAAACAGTGGACCGACTATGGGAGAAATATTTTCGACATTTTGGACTCCGTCCGTGAATGCCTAGAAACTGATGGGCTGTTCTATGGGAATTCATGCGAATTCTATTTTGGTGAGTAGGAGACCTAAGAATGGTAAGAAATTCTTGGCTCCAAAAGGTGAAACTTAGGTCAGACATGTGTGGGTCGCCTGCGTGGACGCCCCATCAGCTGGGTTTCGGGACTGTTAAAAAAATAGTCCCGGGGTTGTGTGAAATGGCCATAAAGGCCCATGTATTTTGGCATTGAAATTGTGTGAATTGAATGGCTTGGTATGTGTAGAAATTAATTTGGAGAGTTGGTCGATCAAGGAACTATTAGGCTAATGCTTGAGGTGTTAACAAAATGACACAATTATATGGAATTCAATCAGGTTGTAAGCCATTGGTGATTATTATGATTTGCTCAAGTGAGCTAGATTGGGTGATGATTGAAGTGTGGAATTACATGTGTGTAATTGTAGTTGATTGAAAATATGCATATTGACATAATGTGTAAATGATTTTGAAAATGGCATAATGCATTTTCATATGCACTGCAACCGTAGGAATTAGTGTGAGTGCATGACAAGGCATATAAAACGGGAATGTTTATGAAAGGAATTTCACAGATGATATTCCCGAGAATTTGGTTTGAGATGGGCCAACAGATCATTTCGATGAGGACTATGACTGCTTTCAAAGCTCACTCAACCACCCACCTCGAAGGGTAGTCCCATATTTGTAAATTCGAATATTTCTGTAGTATTTTCAAGAACAAAAGTTTGGTTTTGAAAATGATTATTTTCTCATACATGACTTAGGCAAGTGTGAGAGTCAGGAGGACTCCTCGTGGACATGGGTTAATCAGTGACATTCAAGTAGGATCATGGGCACTGAGTGTGTGTTTACTTTGGAGCATTGTGAATCGCACTTAGGTGGTGCGTGAGCCCACTTTGTGTGGTGATTCTCCTACTGAGCTTTAGCTCACCTCCCACTGTGGGACCCCTTATATTTCAGTACGTAGAGCGCTCGAGGAGACAAATTTCATTTTGAGGTTTATTTTCAAGAAGCCGGTTTGTGGTTTGATGGTTTTTGGGACATAATATGTATTAGAATTGTAGATTTTAATATGTGTCAGGCTAAAATAAAGTGTTATCAACTATTGAATTATTTGAGATAATTGAAGAATAGTTATGATAATTGATTTTATGAGTATTGGTTTATGAGCCTAAGAGGCATTTTTACTCATGTTGGGATGTATATTGCATTATGCCAACTGCTGACAGTATATGCAGTACCCGTGATTTCAGGTAGAGCTCCCGTACAAAGGAGACTCGCTCCGATTTTCTAGTAGCGCTTCTGCAACCCGACATCCACTTGTATTCCGCAGTTGATCTGCATCAACTTGACCCCGGGTTTGGGCCACAGCCCGAGATCGTAGCCTGGTGGGCTTATAAATACCTAGAGCTTAGTGTTGATAAGCTAGGTATAATGACACTCAGTGGCTCGAGGACTGGGTCTGTGCCACTGGTCATAGAATGGAACTTTAGGTATGTGGAAACCTATGGATTGAGGATTTGGGCTAAGGCCATAGTCTTAAGAGATAAGAACATCACCACTAGGTGTGGTTCGATGTTAGGTTTAGGTATGAGATTACCTAGGAAAGGCACGAAACAAAACTAAGACACGGCATGTGTGTTTTGTGTGTGTGATCATGTGACTAATGAAATGGTCAGATGCATGTGTTCGGGGTTTGCTTGAAAGTGATTTGATAAATCAGAGTGAATTTGACACCAACCCTCCGTCGGAGGGCCAAATGCACTGATATAAGGCGCCTTTGATAGGCAGACCCGATTTAGGGTGGTCTCATCACATTTTCTGTCAGCTGGGTTTTTCTTTTTCTCTTCGACCTGGGACCATGAGCTAGATACCATTCTAGGTAGCTCTCACTACCAACCGGGCCAGCCCGCCTGGTGTGGGAACTCACCGACGGGCAGCTCCAAGCTCATGGTCCCGTGTCTGCCCACCTGAGGCGAAGAACCCCGAGCTGGGGGATAAACAGGACGTACCACCCCTCGCCCTGAGCGGGCCAAGGGGTGGGGTTCGCGGATTCGGCCACATAGGCCAGTGGTCGAGCGCAGGTCGAGGCCGACCGCGTGATTTGGTGTGTCAAGAGTTCGGGTCGCTGACAGATGACGCAGCAGCCATCACGCCAAATGACATAAGGAGGCCAGATTGTCCTAGTGAGGCAGAGATCTCATGGTACGTAGACTGAGCTCGGGGATTAGCCTGATATGCAGTGGTACGCTCTCTACTGCAATTGTTGACTAGCGAGTGTTTAATTTGATGCACTATGTTCATTCATTAATGCATCTTTGTGTGATAGGGTTTAGTTCGATATGCTTCACAAATCTTGGCATAGGTTGAGGCCTTTAGAAAAGCCGTAATATGATGGAAAATTTTTCCCTAGGATGTAGGGAGAGATTTGATTTTTTTTAGAGGTCAGAGTTACGCAGAGAAGCGTGGTGGACCTTAGGGTGGTAAACATGTTGGTTGTTGATTGTCAGGCTTGACATGGATGAGATGACAACCATCGCTTATCAGACCGGAATATTAATGCAAGGCCATCATCATACCCGACACGGTCTTGGAGTTCGGTGAGGTTACATATGCACATGGTTGGATGTGTATGCGCGTATAATTTCGGGACGAAATTCCTTTTAAGGAGGGGAGAATGTAAGACACCGAGAAATTCCAATTTCTGGAATAAGGGCAAAAACGTAATTTTGATTACAAATTGTAATTATGGTTAAAAATCCGCATTAATTCTCTAGGATCTCGATGACAAACAGATTGTACCGTTGGAATCGCCTCAAATCTAGTTAGCATGTAAAATTTCGTAATTTTCTGAGACAGTCGGGGTCGGCACGCTTTTCGAGGCATCGCCGTGTCAAAGAATGAATTTGGCGCGACGAAAGTCACATATAACACGTACCATGTGCCATTCGTGGTACGAGTAGAGAAAATGATAAAACGGACGGCCGGTATAAATGACATCAACTCGCACGGGAATATAACGGCCATTTTAGCATTTAAGTCACTAAAAGACGAAATTGCACAGTGACCTTCTTCATTAAATCAAAAGAGGGAAAACGTGGGATGCAGAGGGGTTTCGGACAGTAGCCATTTTTGAGAGCTTTATAGAGCATTTCTCCCTAAGATCCCGCAATCGGACCTGATTTCGACGAGCAAGAAGGAAACGCTCTACGCAGAAAGGTGCCACGCTGCGGACTTTGGCTTATGAAGCCTACAACCCAAGAGGTAGGATTTTCTCCTACTTGCGCTTTTTTATTCCCATTTTGGCGGTTTTTCATGTTTCGTTACTGAGGTCAGAGGTAATAGCTTTGATCTGGCCCTAAAACATGGGACCGAATTGTTGGAATTTTCGATTTCCTCTGTGGTCGTGGATCAGCCCGTGAAATTATAGGGGCTCTGGTCTTTTTAATTCCGCACTTTTACTTTAACCATGATTTCATGGAAAAATGCCGAATCGGGTCATTTACCGTCCCAAACATGGGACCGAATTATAAATATTTTTGACATTCGACTCCGTCCGTGAATGCCTAGAAACCGATGGGTCGTCGGCCGTGGGAATTTATGCTTTAAATTCTATTTCGTGAGAGGGAATCTAAATGGTAAGAAATTCGGAACTAAAAAGGTGAAACCGAGAAATGACATGGGCTGCCCGTGGACACCACTGGTTGACTTTGGATCGTTAAAAATAAATTTTGTTGTAGTGGAATGGCCATAAAGGCCATGTATTTTGGGCAATTGAAATCAGGTGAATCAATGCATTTGCATGCGTGAGAATGAATTTTTGTGAGTTGGTCGATCAAGAACTATTAGGTTAATGCTCGAGGTGTTAATAAAATGACACAATTATATGGAATTCAATCAGGTTGTAAGCCATTGCGATTATTATGATTTACCATGAGCTAGATCATATGATTGAAGCTGAATTACATGTAATTGTAGTTGATTGAAAATATGCAGGCTGACATATTGTAAATGGATTTTGAAAATGGCATAATGCATTTTCATATGCACTGCAACCTAGAATTGTGTGTGAGTGCATAAGACAAGGTATTTTTATAAAACGGAATGTTTAAGTAAAGGAATTTCACAAAGATGATATTCCTGAGAATTTGGCTGGGAGACGGGCCAAATGTATCATTTCTCTGATATAATCTATGACTGTGTCGGAAAGCTCACCAAACCACCACCTCGAGGGTAGTCCCATATTTGTACTCGAATATTTAGATAGTATATTTTCAAGAACAAAAGTTCGCTTTGAAATGATTATTTTCTTCTCATACATGGCTTAGGCAAGTGTGAGTGAGTCGGTGAGGACTCGTGATACGGGGTAACTATGTAGACATTCAAGTAGGATCATGTATTTACTTGAGTGTGTGTTTACTTGAGCATTGCACCGCACTTAGGTGGTGAGTAGCCCACTTAGGGTGATTCTCCCATCGAAGCTTTGTTCACCTGGCCGTGGGACCCCTTATATTTCAGTACGTGAGAGCGCCGAGGAGACAAACATTCGAGGTTTATTTTGAAGGAAGCCATTGTGGCTTGATGGTTTTGGGACATAACATGCATTAGAATCATAGATTTTAATATGTGTCAGATAAAACAAAAGTGTTATCAACTATTGAATTATCGTGAGATAAATTTGAAGAATAGTTATGATAATTGATTTTAGCGAGTATCGTTTACGAGCCCAAGAGGCATTTTTACTCACGTTGGGATGTATATTGCATATCGGACTCCGTCTGGGGACAGTGATATACGCAAAATTGCATTTGGGTAGAGCTCCCGTGATAGCCGAGACTCATTCATTACTTAAAGTGATGGCTGCAACTGATGATCCATCAGATTCAGTGCTGACTTGCAAATAACGGACCCCCTGGCCGGGGCCGCACGTTACATGGACTTTGCGGGAGGTCGATTCGCACGCACCCCTACAACACCAAAAGAGTTGTGGAATAAGAGTGGGTCCGGATCTATTTAGGTTGGTTTGTGTCTTAGGTGGAGCATAGTGAGCTAGGCTTGGGAGAGGCCGACAATTTATATTTGCTGAGAACTAATCAAACAAACACTTAGATTTTCGTGGAAGTTTCGTTGATTCACGAGATGGAGGCTCTTTTGATACTCAATTTTGTATGGCATCTATTCTCGAAATAGTTATTAGCGGTAAGTTTCGTAATTTTCAAGTGGAGGGTTAGGCATTACTTTTCAAACTTTTGAATTGCAACCTGCAACATAATTTTGTTATAGTTTATATGTTTTTGTTTTCTTCTCAGACATAAGGGACTAGCAATATGTAGGTTAGGGTGTGGGATAGTGCCCAAAAGTGCTATTTTGAACCCTACTTATTATAGGTTTTGAGTGCATTTTGTGTACTAATCATTTTAATTAACCCGATGGTACACATAGTCTTACTATTCTACTGAATGATTATGGGCAAATTTTGCAATTTATATTGAATTATAAAGTTGGAAATTGACATCCAAGCACGAAGAATTCAAGTCAAATCTCAAAAGATTAAGTGCATCAAAGACCGTGAGAGCAACAGTTAAAAAATGTGAAGAAAATGGAGCATTACAGAATGCTTTTTCAAGAGCACTGTGCATCCTCCCAAAGACTGCTCATCCTACGCCTGCCTCGCTACATTGTGCCCTGTTTGCATTTGTTTTTGGTTTTTTTCCATTTTACCCCTGTAATAGCCTTCTGATTTTGGTTTTTTTTTGTAACTTCCCTTACACTGAGCATCTATATAAGCCTCAGTATGTACAAACTTTGAATCAATCAACTTCAATCAATAAAGTGATGAGGGAAGCTTCCAGCTCTCCCGCTTGGCTTCTTCTTTCCTCTGCTTCACTTTCTTTCATTTTCTTTGCCATTGTTGCCAAACATCTCGATGATGACAAATCAAAGGACAGCCTGGCTAAACCTCCCCATCCTTAAAGTGAAGGGCCACCGGGTGCTGGGCTAAGGTAAACCAATCGTTTTCTCTCGCTTTCATGTGAGCATTTACTACTGCTACGCCTCCCGCTTCTCACCTTAGGTTAAAATCTCTTGCCACTGCCTCACTAATGTGTATTTGGCAATCTTTGGGTTCAAGTGATTACTTACTCAGATCCAGCTCAGCCCAGCTTAGTTGTCTCCTATTAGTTATTGTAGTGCTTTCGAAGATATGCTCTCACCAAGTTAGTATTTATGCTCAGCTAAATGCTATGGTGTCAAGAAGGGAAATTATAGGTTAGGTTTTAGTTAAATGAAGATCCGGTTCGGGAAATGACTATATGTCATCCTCCCCAACGCGAGGAAAAAGACCCGAGGACATGTTTGTTGTCTTAAAACCCTAAACCAGTGGCCCGACACTTCAAGGGGTTCTATTTTACATTTTTCTTTTCTTATTTTAATTTCGGCCTGAAAACAACCAATCCCCTTGCTTACCAAACTCAAATCCAAATTGAAAATCACCGCTTTGAACTCCACTGCACCAATGGTAGGCCAAAGCAAAAACCCATCCCCGAAGTTCGACCCTTAGGAGCCGCTATACCGTAGTGAGCTTGACTACGCAAGAGAAGGAATTTAGGATATAAATATTTGGCTGATTCCGCACCTTTACCGTGGCACGACCGCAAATCGACATTGCGCTTGGTGTTTGATCGTGGCCTGGTAGTCGGAACAACGTCCAACAGAGTTGCACGATTACATGAAATAGATAATATGTGTCGGGTATCAGCAAGAAGGGATAGATCCTCTCTCGGGTGAAAAACCCGCCAATTATGATCAAACATGTGAAAGGCCATAAAAGTATCTAGATTTGCGGAGCCCATGGTGAGACACCAAAAATCCGCTACCCACAAAAAGGCGCATGGATTTTGAATATAAAATGATCATTGTGATGTATCATCCAAAAAGCTTTTGGTTTATAAACAAATGAAATTGGTTTTGAAAGTGATCATTGGATGCGATCCATTAATGACGAATTTTATCACACATTGGCATTGCATTGTGTGGTCGGAGCCGGTCATAACTCGAGACATGGTGCATGGTTGAGTCTTATCTCATTTCATGGCATGACATGTAGAATTCCAACCTAGGATTGCATAATCTTATTGGAATTGTTGTGTGAAATGTGTTGTGAACATTGCATGTGCACTTAGGTGAGTAGTCTTTGTAGGAATTATTCTATACTAGGCGTAGCTCACCCTTTATGGGACTCCCATTTCAGGTATAGGGAGTACACCGATGGATGGTGCTCACTTGAGGCTGCAATTGTGAAGAAAGCCAGGTTGTCACTTTGTAACCATTTTTGTAAAGATGTTAGAAACGAACTAGTTCTAGCATGTATTTTTGTATAAAAGAATGGTAATTAAATTCTTATGGGACTATTTTAAATATAAGTTTGTATGTTTTAAATGAACATGGATAAATAGACCCTGTGTGGCCATTTTTGAGCCACATAATGAACATGGATAATTTTGTATGTTTTACTCATAAGTGGACCCGGTGAGGTCATTGTATTATATTGGGCCTCGGATGGGCCATGTTACTATGTTTTGCGCTGTGTTGTATTTCAAGAGCTCCCCCGCATAAAGGAGACTCCATCTGATTTTTGTTAAATTATGGGTCCCTGGTAAAGGGGACACAATAGTGTGGTATCGGGTTACCCGACATTCACAAGTTTTCCGCGAGTTAATTGTTGGTCAATGTTAGACCATTGATATATGATGTGATCAGTGTGTGTCAAACTTCTAGTACTGCCACTAAGAACTGAATCACTCCCCGGCAACAGCGCGAAAAACTTGTTGACTGATTTTATGTTCATAGACCAAAAGCTTGTTGATGACTAAAATATGAAGACCAGGGTCAGATCTTAATATAGACCGAAATCTCTATGTTTTGATAAAATATTTATGTACCCCTTGTATTGAATGGGTCTATGTTTAAATTTGTTTTGGGCTAATTCATTGCAAGTGCACAAGTCGTACAAGTAATAAAAGTGGGATTTTAAGTCCAGATATTGTTCCCACGAGGATTGATGATAAATCAAAAGATTAACTACCCCAACTACTCAAGATCCTTACTATTTGAACTCCAATGTTAAACTGATGAGAGAACTAATAAAGTAATACTAAAATAATTTCACTAGTGTACATAAAGAATTTAATAAAAATGGATTTGAGAGTTCACTGAGTGAGAAAAAATACTGGGAAATAGACCAATGAATAATTGTCAATTTCTGCATCATTTTGAGTCAAAGCTAAACCATTAGTTGGAAATCTAAATTTATCAAAGATGCATTGTAGTGTAGTTTGGATTTCTCCCATAACCATACATTTCACTAATTAAAGATTCATGTTCCTTTCAGACTCATGGGTCTAATAAGTTACTTGTAAGATATAATTCTCTTTTTAAGATCTGGGTAGTTTTTCTTTCAGTACTTTACACCTAAATCTTACGCCTGAAGAATTCTTGCCCCCATAGATAGGATATTGCAAACCTTCTCCAATTTAACTGGCACCTCATCCTTCAATACTGGTGAAATTCTACATCTCCTTGATTAGATCTATGCTAACACGAGATCAGAATCATTTCATCATAAATTATAGAAACCTCTGAGCGATTAAACTAATACTTCATCCAACCATCCTCACACAATGAGTAAGTTAGTGATCTATCAAGTTCATTAGTTCCAAAGTATTAGTCTACCATACCAACAAGGAACTGCTCCGTGCCCTCAAGATTCTCCTTCTCTTGTTACGCAAAGGGCATCTTGGAAATTAAAGCAATAATAGCCCTTGAGCTTTAGGCACGCTATACTAGTACTTGGGAATGCTTGTTCAAGAATAATGCCAATCAAGTAAATTCAAGATTTCTAACTATGGCATTCTTCCAATTTGTGCAGAAAAATAATAATCACCATCGACCCATTCCTAAAGGGAGCTCAAACTTTCAAAACTGGTTCACTTATATCAGTGACTAACTGACAGGGTGAAAATCACCAACAATGAACTCGACATAAATGAGAACTCCTAGAAATTTTCCAACATCCATATAAATCGTGGGAATAGGTAATGCAGAAAGATAATTTGGCACAAATTCCAATGAAGTACTTCAGTCATTATCAATCCAAAACTAACTAAAAACTACGCTAAAACAAAATCTACTAAAAATGAAATAAAAGGAAAAAAATAATAATAATATACAAAGAGTCTCTAGCTACCAAGAAGTTCTTGGTTTTGCGGATGCTTTGCACAGAGCCTTAGATGCGTCTATTTATAGAGCTTTAAATGATGGGCCGCACTTCAAGGCACAAATTGTGGGTTCCCAAAAATTTTTGCCCAAATGGTCCCTCTGTCGAGACAAAATAAATTCTGTCGCAACATAGATTTTCATCTCTATCCCTAACTTTTGTCATAGCCTGCAATTTTTTTCGCAACAGGTTTTTTGAGCTTTTTCTTGAATTCTGTCTTGACAGACTTTGACAATGTCGCGACATAAGATTTGTTGCAGCAGTCTTGTTCTTGTCGTGATAAGAGTGTCTTCTGTAGGTCAGACATAAGATTTGTTTGTAACTATTTCTCATACTTTTCGTCAACCATATGACATAAATTTCTTTAACGCACAAACATTTTTATCTTCGCCTTTCACTGTCATAAGTTAGATGTGAGTTTTCATGTCACCTACATTATTTATGTGGTTATTTAATTAAACTTTGTCACAGAAGTTTTCTCGTCGCAATCGCACTTCTCCAATCCTCGTCGTCAGTTTAATTGTTCGTCGCGTAACATAGAAATCTTTGTCATGGATAAACTCAGAGACGCTTATCTCAATTTCTCTTCATTTTCTTTCACAGAATAGTAATTTATTATCATAAATTTATTTTCGCTGACAGAAAACTTCTTTTGTTGCGATATAGAATTTTGCCTTCACTATTATGTTGCACATAAAACTTGTCATGAACATTCTTGTATCGATTTTCAACTTCTTGTCATGACGATTTCTTTGTCGCGACAGACCACCTTAACCTCATGTGCATTTATCATGATTTAAAACTTCTTTTGCGCGACAAAGTCTTGTTACCCTTTATTGTGTACCCCGAATTTTATGTCTCGATTGCAGTTTTCGGTCGTGACGTAAATCCTTCCTCGAAATGTCCCATGTTGAAAACTTTCTTTGAATCGACTTCAGGTTATAACCTTAGCATTTTGTCACGATGTAGTTGTCTTTTGTCATGACAGGGTTCATCTCGCTATCTTCTTTCATTCTTTATGTTGCGATAGAGTATGATTTTCGCAACAAAGCTCCATCAAGTATTTTCCTTAATCAATGTCAATCAGCTGGAAGAGTGCCCGGACACTCTTTCTCTCAAACACTTCAGCAAAGAAGAATAATGATAAAACTCTTGTCACAGTTCATTTCTTCCTGAGTTCAAATTGACTTATGTCAGAGACATAAAGTCATTCGTCAGGACATAGCTCTACTGGTTCTCGAGATTCCTGGTCACACATTGGGAAAATCATGTCATGAATGTAGATTGGCCGCCATTTCTTTATTCTTTCCCTGATGAAATTATCTCTTTTTCAATTAAAACCTACAAAACACAAAGTTGGTGAATATTCCATAATTCAGCATTAAAATGTATCATAAACTTCTAAAAATATGCCAGAAAAATGGATTAAAAATAGATGAGTTTGGAACTCATCAAATTCCCCCAAACTTAAAGTTTTGCTTGTCCCTAAGCAAAGAAAAGAAAATTTTGTTTGTTCTCAAACAATTTAGCTTTTATTTTGCTTATTTTTCCGTTGAATCCACAATCAAGCAAGAAACATAAGCTTCGCTTTTTTGCAAAGTTATCTCTAAAACATGTTTCCACCTCAGAATCGAAGATCTACCAAGTCATACTAATTAGCCAAATAATTATTATAATGTAAACAATTCAATTATTCAACTTGAATTGTGAGTGTGTGATGGTCATCTCTTTTTTTCCTTGGTAGATTAGTTAATCTTTTGGGATAATACTTAGTTGGCACACTTCTCCTTCATTCTTTAAGTCTCATATGCTTATTTGTCATATTAAGCTCCACTAATGTAAGCATATTACCACCTTTAGGATCAAATAGGTCTTTTAGGCTTGTAATGTGTGGCTTGGGTAATCAGATAATTAGATTAATTAGGGTTTCACTTTACTTCAGACATCATTGTAACTTAACACACTTGGCTTCATATGGCTTATTGACTTTTCCATTCATGTAAAAGATGCATCCTTCTCATATTTTCTTCAGGGGGTATTTTTCGACTAAATTTCTGATCAGAACCTTCCTTCTTTATCTTTGAAGCTTTTTTTATTTTTCATCTTTCATCAAGGTTTTAGAATAGTGCAATGTTTTGTCTTTTTGCTTTCTACTACCCTTAATCTAACTTCGGGTCAAGAATCCCATATTAGTCGATTAGGTACTAGTGTTGGAAACACTCCTAAGAACTTAATTGTGTAAGGGAGGAAGGCTACAAGACCAAACTCATTCGTCCTTGATGTTCTTCTTTTTATAGCTTCTTTTCTTAATTCTCTTCATATCTTATCATCTCAATGAATTAGTCTGTTTCAACCCTTCTTATCCTTCTTTGTACTTTGAAATAATATTCCCCCATACTTGTCCTCTTTCATCATTGATGTATTTGTCATGCAATCCGGGAAAATAAGTCTTTATGCAGGATTATGTTCAAGGGGGGATCTAAGGTTTTCATTTACTGGTTGATGATGAGATAGGCTATTAGCTCAAATAAGGAACTAAGGTGTATGCTTATGCATATTAATAAGGTAATTAAGCTTTGAAAGGTTCAATCTTCCAAGAATGGCCTATATCATTTCCTGTTAGTGGTATAGCTTAGGATTTTTCCTTAACTAATAATCTAACAAGTTCTAGGACACTTGGAGATTTAACTGTGATATATTCCAGAAGATGTCCCTAACCTTAGCACAATCTGTTTCAAAGATACTTTTGACCATGTGCAGTGTTTATTAGGATTCTTAGTAACTGAATTGTTTACAAAACATAATTACAAGTCTAATTTGTTCCATCAATTTATACACTTTCCTAATATTCTGAAGTTCAACGTATTACAATACTTTTACAACTTTTCCTCTTTTCTCAATTTTTTTTCTCATCCTACCCCAATGCATCTATCAAATTGTTTGTTTGGTTTCTGGATATGTTGTTGTGTTATTTAACAAGTTAGAATGTTCATTTAGATCAACAATTCAGTTCAGAGAAATTTAATACAACCACAATTTCATGCCTTCATCATTTCAATTCAACCAAACAAGTCACAACCATTAAACTATTAAATCCAGGTAAACTGGTTTCTCCATTATTTAGTCAAGCTATTCACTAAAACTTTATCAAATTCAACTTATTCAAAGGCAAGGAATAAAATTTCCACTCAAGAAATGCAAAAAGAGAAAGAAAACCAAGTCTTGCAAAGGATTTTTTTAATTCATTAAATTTTTTAATGATAAGGATATGGTTGCAGAGAGGGAAGAGGGAAGAAACAATTGGGTTGCTCATTTTCTTCTCCTATCATGTCTATGGTGGTGGGATAGATTAACAGGTTCATATTTGTAGCTCACTACTGAATGAGAGAACTCAGGGATTTGGACTTATGGTTGCTTAGACTTGCTTCCTTCATTTTTGTTCAGTGTAGGCCACTCCATTAACATAGCCAATTGTTTGATAATATCACTTTGTCTTTTCCCAATAGAGTTCAGACTTCCCTCAAACCTCACCCCAAGTGTGAGTACATATTTATGCCGATCATATCCAAACTTTCTGTCCAACATTTCTCCCTATAACTTAGGGTGGATTCCATTTCCTTGTCCCTTTTCTCTATGAGGAGCCTTATTTCTTTCTGATGCTCCTTGTAAAGGTACCCGAAGGTATTTGCTTTCTGCAGCAAGTTCTACTCCATGGCATCCTCTCTTTCTCCTTCATAATATTTAGTAGCTCACTGTCCCTTCTCAACTGATCAGAAAGAAATGCATTTGCTCTTGCCTTAAGCTCTTCACTCAGTTCCTTTTCTCTTATTTCCCATTTGCTCTTCCATTCTTCATCTCCCACCCGAGTAAGCCTCCAAATTTTGACCTTCTCTTCAAATCCATCCATATACTATCCTCGAGTCGGGCGGGACTCACCAGATGTCCTCTCCCCGCATCTCTCGCTCATCGCTCTTATCATTTTCATCAATTTTAATATCGTTATCGAGGTTCCGAAGCCACACTGGGCCTCTAATGGACTTTTTCCTCCCAGGAGAGGGTCAAGACTGGGCTCAAACTCGTATTTGTCAGATTTCCTCGCATCTTCTTCCTTCCCTCTCTTACAATCGCTTCTCTCTTCCCGTGCCTGCCAGCTACTTTGTAATTCCCGCGCAGTTGGGGTGAGGTCAGAGGTTTCTTCTTCCTCCCAGTCTCCTTCTACACCTCCCAAGATGCAAAGTCTTGAGATCAATGCTCGGTGAGGCATTAGTCCTTTGTACCCTCTCTGTACTAACTCAAGATTGAGTTTTCTATAATTTTCCCCACACTGAACTTATAGCCTTTCAAAATGGCATACAGGAGTACTGCTCCTTTCTCTCTAACAATGCTCAGATGCTTAGAAGGAAGAATAACTGAGCAAAGGAAATAAAACCAAACCTTTTCTTGTCTAGTCAAAGCTCCTCTGGCAATGGATTCGTGTTGATTCTTCCTAGTGGCATTTTACTTCCCTTTTCCATCTATCAGCAAGTCAACCACCTTTTGGAAGTTTGGTTCTTCCACCAGTTGCTTGAATTTTGATCCATTTTTCCTTTTCGTCTCGATTGTAGGTTTGTCAACTGCCTCCTCGCAACAAATCCATTTTTCCCCTCAGACATTGCATTATTCTTCATTCGACTATGTTTTATAAAATTCTCACCACATCCACGAACTCGGATCCTTGTGGTTTCAAAGTAGGTGCCATCCTCGGCGGATTCTCTGGAAGCGGCGAACACCTTTGGAACCGTCTTTCGCTTATAAAGTCCATGTGTTGTAGTTTATCTCTCCGCGACATGTTTCAGCTCAACCCACCGCTTGCTTTTGCTCCACTACTCGCTCCACTCTTCCGCTCCAACTTCAAGCCCTTCCTTTTCGCTTCACCGGTTAAGCCTCCGCCTATATATCTCAACTCTTTTCCTACCCCTGCTTTCACTGAGTCGTCTGGATTGTTTCTCCTCAACACATACTCTTCCCATGATTTCGCCAGGTTCTAACTAGTTCAAGGCTCATATCATTGGTCTGAATATGTATTTGGGGATCTAGGGTTTCAAAAAGAAGTGAGAGAGATTTGGTGAGGAAATTTTTAGTGGGTTGAAGATTTATGAGGCAGATGGCCTTTTAGTTTTCTGGAAAAATCTTTCATTCGATGTGAAAATGTTTGTTGTGCCTTCATAAACTGGTTTAAAAGTATTGACTTTTGTGTGGCTTGTTCCCTTAATACTATGTCATAATATAAAGAATTAATGCCTTAAATTTGCAATTATTTGTAAGCTAGGGTAATTCTTTGTCGCGACAGAGCACAAATTGTCATGACATAAATTTGTTATACTCCAATGAATTTATGTCGCTACATAGAGAAATCATGTCACATATTTTGATAAATTATGTGTACTTTGTCGCGACAGTATGTGAAATTATGTCAGCAACAAAGTTTTTCTGTAAAATCAATGTTGTTGAACCAACTTGTCGCTGATGGTAAAGAAAGTATGTCACGACAAACTTTCCTACGATAGAGATGAGGTTTGATTTCTCTTTGTCGCGACAAAGAGAATCATAATTACCTAAATGTAACAATAAAGTGTCATATAAATTTCTGTTCATCATGACAAAGTCTGTCTTACATATTTTCAACCATTCAACACAAATGACATTATGCAATATAGTCCTTCCACTCAATCAATACTTGTGAAAACACATATAACATCAAACAACCTCAATTCAAGTATGAACAACAAATCTCATTCTTCACTCAATATAATTCATCAAGATATTCAACAATGCATCCAAGCAATGAGCACAATAAAGTTGTTTACAATTTTCTGCTCTAAAAAAAAAAAATTACATTCCCTCAAACTTCAACTATGAATTATCATTAAAGAACTAGTTAGGGGAAAAGAAAAACTCCCCTTTGTAGCACTTTCTACCTGAATAGTTTGAGAATGAATGATTTCAAATAATAGCCACCTCTTGTACAACTTCATTATCCTGAAAATTTAACAAAATCCTAAAATAAAATATCAAACAACATTAAAACTTAAATTAAATCACACTAAAATTTAAAAACAAGAACCAACTAGATGTGAAAATTAAAATTTAGTTTGGGTTGCCTCCTAAGAAGATGCTCAATTTAATGTCTTTAGCTAGACATTCACTGCACGTCTTCAATTCAAAGAAAATTCTCCTTCTCAAAACTGGATTCAAACTTTATTCATGCTTCTCCAAGATAATGCTTCAATCTCCTCGACTATTCACTTTAAGCCTACTTCCGCACCGCCTCGCTATCGCCTCCAAAGGGTGTACTTGTTACAACCGTGTACTTGGACTCCGCTTCCATCTTTGACTTCGCTTCCCGAAATAACAGCTGAGTTGTATAAGAGGACTTGTTCTCCTACTTTGAATTCCCTCCTCAGAATCTTCTCGATCATCCTGACTTCTTTCAAGTTCACATTCTTTTAGATTCTGCATTACTATGTTTCATTTCAACTCTTCCAGTTCATTCATCTGAAGTAATCTCTTTTCTTTGGCAGCTTGAAAATCAAAATTATGTTGCTTGATGGCCCACATAGCTTTGTATTCCAAATTTCAGAGGAAGATGACAAGGTTTTTCCAAGTACAATTTCAGAGGATTCAGGGGTTTGTAAGCAATTCTATAAGCCCACAATGCATCCTCTAGCTTTATTGACCAATCTTTTCTCCTTGTATTAACTGTTTTCTCCAAAAATTTCTTTATCTCCCTGTTGGAAATTTCTGCTTACCCATTTGACTGAGGGTGGTAAGCCAATCTCATCACATGTCTGATTCCATATCTACCCATGAGTTTTGTAAAAACTTTATTTGCAAAATGGCTTCCCTTATCACTAATGATTGTTCTAGGTGCTCCAAATATGTTCAAAATATTTATTTGTATAAACCTAACCACTGTGCTAGCATCATTTATGGGACAAGATATTGCTTCTACCCATTTGGATACATAATCCACAAATGGGGAGAATGGCGATCAAATGATGAAGGGAAAGGTCCCATGAAGTTTATCCCCCATACATAAAAATGCAGCAACAATAGTATTCCTTGTGCAGATATTTCATTTCTTCATATACGTCATTCTCAACATTATCATTGTTTTTACCTATTCAAAACAATCTTTGAATATAGTAGGCCAATAAAAACATAATTGGAGAATTTTATGGGTTGTTCTGTCTCCTACAAAGTGTCCTCCATAGGGTGATGCATGACATTTCTCCATAATACCACCTTGTTCTATTTCTAGAACACATCTCCTTATGATCATATTTGCTCCTCTTCTAAAAAGTAGTGGGTCATCCCAAATATAAATTATGCTATCAGTTCTCAATTTTCTTCTCTGCTTGTAGCTCAACTCAGGTAGCAAAACTCCACAAGCTATAATTCATAATATCTCAGATACTGCGGTTTTGAATCTTGATAACAAAAACAACTGATCATCAAGAAAAAATTTTTGTTATTTAAGTTTCCTTTTCCTTTGTAGTAGTCTTCCTTAATCTAGACAAGGATAGCCATCACATTGTGCCATTACCCTTCTTGTCTTTGATCTCTGTGATCAAATTCTTGTGGGTAGTAAAACCCATATGATCGAATCTCGTTTGGGCTCCTTTGCCATTAGATATTCGTGATCATAAAGATGATCAAGCAGGTATTATAACATGGACCCCAACATGTAAGGCCTTGAATTTTCACAAGTAAACACCATTACCGAGCATCTTTTTTCGCTTAGAGTGGTTCTCGAGTCATTGAAGGTTTTGCTGGCATAGTATATGGCCTTGAATATCTTTTCAAGTCTTTGTCCCAACACGTACTTCCATTGCATAATCACTACAGATCAACGTAATTTCAAATTCTGCTCCAATCAAAAGTTACCATGATGGTGCCGGCTTACTAATCTGGATTTAATTTCATCAAATGCAGATTTGCATGATTCATCAAAATCAAATTTTGCATCTTTTTCCAATAGTCTACATAATGTGACCGAGATTTTGCAAAGTCCTTATGAACTCTTCCAAAACCAAGATGTCCTAAGAAACCCTTATCCTCTGATCGGTTATGTTAAGCGAGTTTTTAAGATAGCAACTTTTGCTTGGTCTACTTCCAATCCACCTGCAGAAATCTTATGTGGCAAGACTGTTGTAGGTGCTTGCCTCCTCAGCACTTTTCCTTTTGAAAGCCCCACAACAGGCTCCATCAATTATACCCTTTGAGGTATAATTCATGGAATGGTAGAAAATGTCCATCTAAGTGGTAAGATCTATTCCATGCATGTGGCGTATCTTTTTTAGGTAGTCTTACATCTCTCCCGCTTACTGTAGAAACTCATCCTCCCCATGTCAAGACTGATGATTTCTCCTCCTTTTCTAAGCTTCCACGGAGGGAAAACTCCCGCCTCAAGTAAGCCTCCACCAACTCTTCCCGATTTTGTCACCTGATCCAACAAAAAGGATCAAACCAAGTCATCGCCATCTCTCAAAGAAAAGGTGGAAAATATTGCTGCACCGATCACTTCCTGCCTCACCCCAGATCTGCTTTGATCTGATGAGTTAGTCATTCTGCGCAATCCTCCCGATATGAAACATCGACTTACAAGGATGCCTAAAAGAACTCTGACGCCGATAAAAATTATCATGGATTGGGAGTCGTCTGAGTTCAAAATTTGTTGTCTTTATGGCAGTCTGTCTCTCACAAATAAAGTACTATCTTGAATAATGTGCTCTAAAAGTCTCCATGCTAGTCATTTTCCGAGGTATTTCTCGCTTTTTCTTCTTCTTTCCGAATAGGTTGTAATCTTTTCTTGATTTTCCATATCAGAGATTCAAGATTTGTAATCCTTTCCTCAAATTCCTCGTTGTTTTTTCACTGTGATTCAAAAAGAATCAGCTGGTTTTCTATGCATTTAATATCTTCCTGAGATAGAAACACACTGAGATCAAATTAAGTATGTGGGAAACAGTTATATCCATTTAACCTCATAGCAGATTTTCAATAACTTAATCAGCTATTGCTATTAAAACTATTTTTGTGATTTTCATCTATTTATGATAAAACAAAGAAAAATGTCCAAATTAGTAATTCTCTCTTTGGCTAGAATATTGATCTTCCCATTCATCAATCAACTCGACAATCCAGGCCAAAACTATAGACCATCGATATATGATGTGATCGGCAAAGAAATTTAAGATCGCCACCAAGAACTAATCAGCCTCGCAATGCCTCAAAAACTTGTTGATTGATTTTATGTACATAGACCAAAAGCTTGTTGATGACTAAAATATGAAGACTAAGGTCAGATCTTAATATAGACCGAAATCTCTATGTTTTGATAAAATATTTGTGTACCCTTTTTATTGAATGGGTCCATGTTTAAATGAGCTTAGATCACTCCATCAAGAAGTGCACAGTCATGGTGTAAGGCTGAAAAGGGATTTTTAAGTCCATGATGCCCCACAGGATTGATGATAAATCAAAAGATTAACTACCACAACTACTCAAGATCCTTACTATTTGAACTCCAATGTTAAACTGATGAGAGAACTAATCAAGTAATACTAAAATAATTTCACTAGTGTACATAAAGAATTTAATAAAAAGTGGATTGAGCCACGAGCGAGACACTGGAAATGTACCAAGGAATAATTGTCAATTTCTGCATCATTTTAAGTCAAAGCTAAACCATTAGTTGGAAAGTTGAATTTGTCAAAGATGCATTGTAGTGTAGTTTGGATTTCTCCCTTAACCATACATTTCAATAATTAAATATTCATGTTCCTTTCATACTCATGGGTACTATAAATTACTTGTAAGATATAATCCTCTTTCTAAGATCTGGGTATTTTTCCTTTTCAGTACTTCACACCCAAATCTTAGGATTGAAGAATTCTTGTCCCCATAGACAGGATATTGCAAGCCTTCTCCAATTTAACTGACACTTCATCCTTCAATACTGATGAAATTCTTCTTCTTGATTAGATCTATGCTAGCACGGGATCAGAATCATTTCATCAGAAAGAGGAGAAACCTTTGAGCTACTAAACTGATACTTCATCTAACCATCCTCACACAATGAGTAAGTAATCTATTCATAATCTTCATAGTTCAGTTCTGTGCTATTAGTCTAACATACCCACAAGGAACTCCGTCAGACGCCGTAGATTCTCCATCTCATGTCACTGGTAGGCCTCCTTAGAAATCAGCAAGATATTGCATTCCTTTTGTTTTCGGGGTACTTGGAATGCGCTTGTTCATGAATAAGGCCATTTTCAATCAAATAAATTCAAGGTTTCTAACTATGACGTTCTTCCAATTTGTGTAGAAAAATAACAATCACCATCGACCCATTCCCAGAGGGAGCTCAATCTTTCAAAACTGGTTCACTCATATCAGTGACTAACTGATCAGGAAAATTCACTAAAATTGTAAACGAACATAAATGAACTCTAGAAATTTTCCAACATCCATTTAAATCAGAACAGTAATGAGAAAGATAAATTTACAATAAATTCCAACTCGAAGGTGCACTTCAGTTCATTACTCAACCGTAACAAACAGAAAACTAATCAAACCACATTTAAACAAAATCTACTAAAAAGAAACAAAAGGAAAAATAAATAAATAATAAATATATATATATATATATATATATATATATATATATATATATATAAAAATATATATACAAAGAGGTCTCTAGGCTGCCCGTGAGTTCCCGGTTTTAGCGATGCTTCCAAGACAGAGTCTCTAGATACGCCTATTTATGTGAGCTTTAAAATGATCGCCACACTTGAAGGAACAAATTGTGGATTCCCAAAATTTCTGGCCTAAAATGGTCGCTTCGCTAGTACAATAATCACACATAGATCATCTCTGCCCCTAGCTATCGTAGCTTCGTAAATTTCTATCGCGGATCGTTTCAGTTTCGATTCTCGTCGATACTTGACAATGTCACAAAGAAAAGATTTAAGGTAAAGTAGTCTTGTTCTGCAATAGAGTGTCTTCTGTAGGTCGTGACATAAGATTTTTTTCAACCAGCTTCTCATACTTTTTTTGTTTCGAAAACCGTCACTTAATATACTTTATCGCGACAAAATTTTTTTACTTCAAATTTTTCGATACTTGGTCGCGATAGAGTTTTCATGTCACGTACATTTTTCATGGTTATCAACAATCCTTCCGCTAATAGAGTTTTTCATCGCGCCAGAATTTATTCTCTCATCCTTGTCGCTAGCTGAATTGTTTGTTGCAACATAGAAATCTTTGTTGCGACAAACTTGTCTTGGCTTATCTCAGTTCTCTTTCATTTTTTGTCGCGATAGAATTCTATTACTCTACAGCTTTTATTGTCGTGATAGAATTTCTGCCTTCAGTTATTCATTATGTCGCAACATAAAACTTTGTCGCAACATTCTTCTTGTATTGCTTTTCCACTTCTTATCGTGACAAAGATTTCTTTGTCACGACAGAGTTCACCTCTACCTCATGTTTTGTTTGTCGCCACGCGACAAAGCCTTGTTGCCCATTATTGTGAACTCGACTTTATGTCGCGACGTAGTTCTTTGCTCAGACAGTAATCCTTCAGCCGATCCATGTCAAAACTTTGTCGCACAGAAAACACTGTCGCACGACGGTGTTATAACCTTGCCATTTTCATCACGACGTATCTGTCTTTGTACGACAGAGTTCATCCGCTATCTTCATTCTTTATAAGCGTGGATAGAAGGATTATCACGAAAAGTTCAATTGCCGCATTTGCCTTGATCAATGTCGATCGGTAGTCGTAAGAGTGTTGCAACAATTCTTTCGCACACTTCAAGAAGGTCGCGACATAAAAACTCGTCGCGAGAAGTTTCATTCTTCCTTGAGTTCTGCGGACTTTGGTTATGAGCATAAAGCCGTTGGTTGCACATAGCCTGTTGGTTCCCTTTGAGATCTCCGCCGCCACATTCAAACCATGTCGCAAGGGAGATTCGCCTTGGTTTGCTTTTCTTTTTCCTCGCAATTATCTTTTTCTAACAAACCTCGTGAACACAGCCATGAATATTCCATAATTCAGCATTAAAATGTATCATAAACTTCTAAAAATATGCAAGAAAAATGGATGAGTTTGGAACTCATCAGTCAACGGACCCTCGGGTTTTGGGGTGTCACATTACCTATTTAGACATGATAGAGAGATAGAAAAACAATGCACATATGTAATGGTGATAGTTGGTACTAGTAGCTACTTGTTGTTTTTGCAGTGATTTTAAGTGAGTGGTAGAGATGTACAAGAAAAGAAGCTAAGAATCGATTAAAATTTCACTAAAAACCATGCAAAAATACAAGCAAAGACCCAAGTGAGATTCTCGAATTTTGTTGGATTAACATAACGTAAAACCACACCCTACATATGTCAAAAGAGTCTTTCTTTTCCTATCTATAACCGCATACTTTGTTCACATTTTGTTTGATTTCGGTTCCCTATATTTTCATCAAACCAAAAATATTAATAAAAACTCTAATCCCATATCTAACAAATTGTTTTTTAAATAATTAGAGATCTATTATTTTTTTTATTATGATCTCATATATTAATAATATGCTTATTAAATATATAATTTTATGATAAATAAAATTAATTGTAATATTTAAGTATGATAAATAAAATTAATTGTAATATTTATGTTTTTCATAGAGCTGGCAATATGGTTCGAGCCCGATGGGCCAACCCACTTTAATGATGCTGAGGTCAATATAAAATTTATACCACAAATTAAAATACTCCACCTTGGCCCATGCCCCATTTGGGTTTTTGTCTTGATTGGCCCAATTAGCTTGATTGTCCCGAAATCATTATTTAATTTTTTTTAAGCAACTATCTTAGTAATTCAAGAATTCATCTATAAAATTGGATATTTTTGTTTTTAATATGGAGTCAAATCTTTGTTTTTGTAGCATAGAGGTTTTAAAATTAATTATTATTATAATATATGATTAATATATTAAACTTTGTTTTTTAACTATTTTATTTTCAATTTTTAAATGTAACTTTAAATATAATTTATATGATAATTTAATATTTTAAAAATCTTATATGAAAAATTACGAATGCAGAACTGAATTAAATAAATTGTAGTTTTAATGTTGAATACATTTTTCGATTTATCTCATTAAAATCTATTTTTAAATATTTATAATTTCATTTATTTGTATTTATCCTTCAAGTTTTATTTAATCTTGATAAAAATGAAGTTGTACTAGTTTATAAATTAAATTAAATTTAATAACTAAACTATAGTATATTTTAAATAATTTTATTACTTAAACTAGTGTTAATAACAGCTGTTATTTATTTTTAAAATAATTAACAAAAATTGTACACTTATTTCTTTCCTAATATGATTATATATTCTAGCAATATGAATTTTCAAAACAAATAGAATATTTCATTATTATACTAATAAGATTATATATTCGGGCAATATGAATTTTCAAAACAAATATAATATTTCATTATTATACGGTTGAAATACACTTTTCCAAATATAAATTTCATTTATATTGTTAACATTCTAAAAATCTAATTAATAGATGATGATGACTCAACCAATATCGAGGATGTACATCTTTCTAATGTAGAGTTACATGTTATTATTTGATATAATGAAGATGAAGATTAAAGACATATGAGATTTCATTTGATACTTTGAAGTTTTTTTTAAGAGATCTTATTAAGTTGTTACTTTATTGTTTTTGTACTATCTAGCTAGTTATTTATTTAAATTTGTTCAAAATTATTATATTGTTTAGACTCAATTATTTTATATATTAATTATTATTATTATATATTTTTATTATTTTTATTTTTATTTAAAAAATGATAAATTTTGTAAAATTAATTTTTTTTTTTAGTATTTTTAAGGTTTTAACATGTTTTGACCCACAACCGGCATGGGCTAACTTGGGTTTGTCAAAAGCTAGTCCGAATAGAAATAGGTCAAATTAGCCAAACCCCATTTGACCTTAACTTGAGATAAAGTGGCTTTGAAATGGGTTGGCTGACCAGTACTAGCTTTAGTTTTTCATTTCATTTTTTTATTTCTATATTAATATATTTATAAATCATGTCACAAAAAAATCATTTTGAAATATAGTTTATTTTGAGTTAGGATTTTATCATATTAAATAACTAAAAAATAATAATAATAATATCAAATTAAAATTGAATTTTGAATCCGTATAATTATCACAAATAAATTGAAACAATTTTTATTTTAAATATTTATCTGTATATAAAATAATTAAGGATGAGATTTTCAATTTAAAAAGATAGTATTGAATAAAAATATTATCTCAAAATTATAAAATAATTAAGTAACATAAGTAGTTTATAAAAATATAAAAAGTTTGCTTGAGAAATTTAAAACTATATATATATATATATATATATATATATATATATATATATATATATATATATATATATATATATATATATATATATATGCCTATATATAAGCGCCAGAAGCCACATATAGGCGGGGGTAGATGCGCCTGAGGCCACTTTATAGTGAGCTCCATTTTGGAAATAATAAAATATTATATATATTTATAATTTATAATTAATTAAATATAATAAAAAATTTGGTTATTACTTGGCTCTCAAAAACTCACGTTAAATACGATAAAGCTCTCGGGCTCAACTTTAAATGTCCTGATAAAGGGAAGTGCATGGAGCTAACCCCCGTTAAATGATATGTCTTTTTCTGTTTCCTTGAGTGCCAGTGCTACGTACGATGGCTTCTTTTTATTTTTGTTAAAAAAAAAGTTAAGACACTCTTAACATGGAGTTTCTCAGTTCAAAAATATTAGGGTTTCTCTTTTGAAAAAATTAGAGTTCTCCTTTTTTCTTGATAAAAAACCAGCAGGAGACAAAAATCTTACGTGTCGATCATAGGTATGAAATAATTTATTATTTATTTTTTAACGTATTTTATTTGATTATTTTTATATTTTTATCAAATAATAATAATTTTGTTAGTTTTGTATTTTATTATGCGAGTTCAATCGAGAAGAAGAAGACATGTTCGTTTGATCAATTTATCGAGATTCTCTCATCGGGTTCTATCATTATTGATCTAATTTAAAGTTGATCTTGAATTGATATTGAATTGAGTTATTATGCAGTAGAAAGTATTTGTGCGGATATGAAAAGAAAGAAGAAAAGAAAAAGTGAGGAGTTTTACAATCTCGAAGTGGGAGCTATGGACAAATTTCTTAGTAATAGTAATGTTAGTGAGGAAATATATGAGAAAGGTTCAAGATGAAAAGATATTAATGAAGAGGGGAGAATTTAGTAAATAAAGAAGATTTGGATGATTGTGAACGGAAATTTTGAAGAATGTGGAAAATAGGAATGAAGCGGCATGATAATTTGGAGGAAAATATATGAATGAACAGCAGATGATTTAGATACACGTATTGTTGCTTTTGCCTTTAGGCAATGCAGATCCGGAAATTGGAAAATTATTGATCAAATTTAATAGACATGTTGGTGAAAAGAGGTCCTTCTAAAGTAAAAGTGGATAATTTTCCTAAAGACTTAGAAAATAGTCATTTCTCTTCTACACATTACACTCGTTATTTATCAAATAGTGAGAAGACTATCAGAAAATGGTTGGTTTACTCAATTTCATTAGATAAAGTATTTTGCTTTTGTTGTAAGTTATTTAAGCAAGAGGGAAAATGCTTTTCCATTCCTTAATGAAGAACTATGAGATTGGAAAAATATCAATTATAGGCTCGAAAGTCGTAAAACTAGTAATGAGCATGCGAACATGAGAAGATGGATTGAACTAAAAAGAAGATTACAAAAGAATTTGATCAAATTGATAAAGAAGCATTACAAGATCAAATCAACAAAGATAGAGAACATTGGAGACAAGTTTTTGTGAGAATAGTTTTTGTTGTTAGCTTTCTTTGCAAGAATAATTTGGCATTTCGCGGGAGTACTAAGAAAATTTATGAAGAAAATAATGGAAATTTCTTGGGTATAATTGAAATGATTCTTGAGTTTGATCGATAATGAAAGACACCTCCGCGGTTAGGAAAAATTCATTATCATTATCTTAGTCACAAAATTCAAAATGAATTTATACTTATCTTTGTGAGGTGAAATAAAGGCGAGATTATTAAAAAAGTTAGAAGAAGCAAAATATTTTTAAGTTATGTACTTGATTGTACACCGAGATATAAGTCAAACCAAAATGTCTCTCACAATACAATTTGTGGATGTCTGCAAGTCGGTTAAAATTAGAAGAGGTTCTTTTTAGGATTTACGGGAATTTGAGGATACCTCGGGACAAGGATTATTTGATGAATTAATAAATGCTTTAGAACACTTGAACTTGATCTTGGTGATTTACAAGAGGTCAAGGTTATGATAGCAGTTCGAATATGAAAGGAAAGCATAAAGGTGTACAAAAAGTATTAGGAAATGTCAAAGAGCTTTCTACACACCATGTGGTTGTCATAGTCTTAATCTTGCACTTTGTGATATAGCAAATTACGACTAAAGGCTAAATCTTTTTTGGGTATGCAATGCATATATATATTGTTTTCATCTTCTCTGCGATGGAAAATTTTGCGAAGATAATGTAAAAGGTTCCCTTAGTAGATTATCACATACACGTTGGGAGAAAGTCAAGTTGAATGTGTTAAGGCAATAAGATTTCAACTCCGAGAAATTAAAGTGTTTTAACTCACTTGGTGGAAACAAGTGATCCTAAGAACATTCGGGGATGCTAAAAGAGTTGTGTCAGGATATCATAGTTTGAATTCTTATTTGACATGGTTATTTGGTACAATATTTATCTACCATTAATAAGAAGTGAGCAAAATGTTGCAAAGTAAAGACATAGTTATTGATAACACTATTAGTCATTTGAAAGCACCTATTTCTTTCTTTGAGACTGTATCTTGGTTGAATCGATAAGATTATTGCTAAAAATTCTTTACACTCGGATAAAGAAAATTGAACCTACACATTTTGTGAAAAGCGTATTATTTACAAAAAGTAGTTTAGATAGAAAATACTAATTGAAGAGATTACACATTAATTTGAAGAATCTTATAGAGTTGATTATTTCTTATATAGTTGATGATTTATTTCTTCACTCAATAATAGATTTGAACAATTTCAAAAAATATGAATATTTTGGATTTTTGACTGATTTACACAAGTTACATATTACGAGATGATTGTTTGAAGTCTTGTTGTGATAAGCTTGAGAAAAAAATTTGAGACATAACTGGACTCGATATTGATGAGGATGAGTTATTTTGAGGTAAAGATTGGCAGAAAGTGCTTGCAAAGGGAGACGAAAAGCGGTGAAGTGTTAGACTATTTGAAAATGATGGATTTGTTTTTCCAAATGTATGGATTGCTTACAATACTATTAGTTATCTGGGATTCACAGGTTGCCTCTACTTGAGAAAGAAGTTTCTCAAAAGTTAGGAAGTTAATGATCATACCTTCGATCAGCAATGTCACAAGAAAGATTGAATGGATTGGCTATCTTGTCTGTGAAAAACATATGTTAAGAACAAAATTGATTTTATGGATTTAATTATTGGTGATTTTTTTATCTAAAAATGCTTGTAAAGATAAACTCTGATAAATTTTTATGTAATGTTGAATATATTTGTTCAATAAAATTTATTTTTAACTTTTATATATATATATATATATATATATATATATATATATATATATGAAAATTTTATATTCCAATAAAATTTAAAATAAGAGAGAAAATTATTAAAGTTGTCGAAAAGGAAAAATACAAAAACAGATTTCCTTTAAAATTTAATGCACGATGAAACAAGAGAAAAACTTAAATTGTTAATGACGACAGCTTAAATTGGTATGAATGGAATGAAATATAAAAATGGAAATATATGACAGTGTAAAAATCGTTTTATAGTAGAGTAGTAATTGAATCAGAATTTGGTAAAGTATTGTGTATTTATGTTGACGGTATGGATTGTCATTTATTAATAAATTGAATATATTTATATGGTAAAGGGAAGAATCAAATCCCACTTAGTATTATCATAATTAAATTTATATAATTATTTCAGGTAATTTTTAAGTACGACGTTTTTATTATTTTTAAAGAATATTTAATTATAATTTTTATAATTCAGATAATTTATTTTTATAATTTTTTAAAATTGAATGTATTTATATGGTAAAGGGAAAAATCAAATCCCACTTTGTATTATCATAAGTAATTTAATATAATTTTTTATCTAATTTTTAAGTGCAGACATTTTATAATTTTTTACTTTTCAAAAATGTTTATTTATCTCATTTTGTGTATCAATTGATACAATATTGAGACATATATGCCTTGTGACTCTAAGTTAAATAATCGGGACTCTCGGTGTTAATGACTGATACTACAATTTTCAACCATGAATCACAAGCCCCCAATGTCACCTTTGGAACGAAGATAATTAACGAAAAACAAAGATAAAAAAATTGAAAGAGAGGATGTATATTATAGATTCCTATAAAATATAAAATAAGAGAGAAAATTATTAAAGTTGTGGAAAAGGAAAAATACAAAAGTAGAATTTAATGCACGATCAAACAAGAGAAAATCTTAAATTGGTAATGACGACAGCTTAAAAATGGTAGTATATGACAGTGTAAAATTCGTTTTATAGTAGAGTAGTAATTGAATCACAATTTCAGTAAAGTATTGTGTATTTATGTAGACATGAATTGTTATTTAATAATAAATTGAAAATATTTATATGGTAAAGGGAAGAATCAAATCCCACTTAATATCATCATAACTAATTTTATATAATTGTTTTAGCTAATTTTTAAGTGCGCAATTTTTATTATTTTTAAAGAATATTTAATTATAATATTTTATAATTCATATAATTTATTTTTATAATTTTTTTAAATGGAATAAATTTATATGGTAAAAGGGAAAAATCAAATCCGCAGCCCTAAGCGAAAAGCCCCATGGAGGAGCGAAGGAACCTAGAACTGAAGAGTATGCACGTAGGGAAGAGGGCGATGATATGCTTGTGGCAGTATATGAGGTCCGATCGAAAGGGGATGAGACGGAAGGGCCTGTGAAAGGGTCAACCCGAGACAAATGTTGGATACGATTTCTAACAACCTAGATCACCATGGAAGAACACAAACATCATTTAATGGAGAAAAACAGCATAAATTGCATACCTTTGGAATCCATGGATGAAGAGGCTGCCGAAGAGAAGCGGAATCTCGAGGAATACTGAGATCTTCTCCCCAACGATCCCTTTGAGCGGCTTTATGAAGTTGCGATCACTTCTCAGAGCCAGGTATGAGAGAAAACGTATGTGATAGAAAATGCATATCAGCAGGTTGGGAGGGACAGAGCTTTCCTTAAATAGAGTTCCAGGCCACGGGCCCTCTCATAGCAGTGAGTAGAACTCGGCCCACACCGGCCCATTACATTATGATTTATTAAGAAGCCCCGATAACCTCACTTAATTGGAGCCGATCTTAATTCAGTTTTAATTCCAATTAATGAAGCCCGCAATGAAAACACACGTTCTCCCTTTGGGCGATATTAGTGAAACTCTGCTTGTGTCTTGCCTGCTTATATTGGTGCAGAGATTTGTCTTAATAGTCGATCAGATCCAATAAAGTCTCGAGCAGCGAATCATGGCGGTAATTGCATGTACTCACGCAACCCCTTCCATGGTCACGAGAGTGCTTTCAACTTTTCTAGCGATATGGATTCAAATATGGTAGTGTGTTTAAATGGACAATACCTCATAATGAGTGATATTTCATGTATTTATCCATTTTGTTAGTCCATATTCTCTCTCCTTAAGTGTCCTGAGCCTAGTGTGTCACATGAGAATATCCATTATGGTTCAAGACACAGTATATATATATGTTACATGATGAGTAACTTTACTTAATGTGTAACAAAATATGCTATTGAGGCTAATGCGAGAATGCCCACATGCCTTTATTGAGTTTACACACAGTAACCTTGATATTTTCAACGAGTTATATGTACTCGGCTCGATAAGAGCATTCACAAATACCTTATTGAATGGCAAGGATTGATACATATTCAATTAATACAAAAAATGTAATGAAATTGAATTCAACTTTATTAGAGCAACATAAAACTTAATAGCTCCACTAATTCACGGTATCCCATGATACTCTAAGCCAATGTTAATGACATATGGATTCAAATACGAGGCGAAGGCCTTTAGTTAACGGATCTATGATCATATCATCCCAGTTGATATGTGCTCCCGCTACGGCGTCTGCGGGTTTGAAGACTTTCGCTATGGTCGGTACTTGACCTCCGTGTGTTTAGACCCCTTGAGACCTACATTTGTTGTTAATAAACAACCTTTGCGAGTTCTTGTCGAAATACAAGCTGTGTGGGTCACATCCTGCAAAATCAAACAGTTAACTTTCCATAATTAGGTTTCGAGCCAAATTGTAGCGAGCAATTGCTGAAAAGCATGCTACAAACTCGCTTGCATGGTGAAGGGGATGCAGTAATTTACGTTTCTCACTTTTCATGATGCACCTCCTGGCAACTTAAAAGATATAACGGTTGTTGACTTCTTACTTTTCATACGACCGGCCCGAGTCGAATCCCGAATACCCGACTAATTTGTGGAGTCTGAACATGTTTACATGAATCAACATATAGTCTTTTGTCCTCTTTAAGTACCTCACATAACCTTCTTGGCGGCTTAACTGATGATCATGTCTGGGTTTTATTTTGATATCTACTGAAGTCACCTTCTGAGAGCAATATCCCAGGCCTAGTGCATACTTGAGCATACATAATACTCCCGAGTGCAGCATAAGGTATATTCTTCATTTGAGGCTTTCTATATCTGAATAGGACATTGTGATAGACTACGACTTATCTACCTTTACGGGCGAGAGCAGTTCTGGCTTTTTGCCAAGATTGCATGTTGAATCTTTAAACACGATCAACGCCATGCCCTGAGATAAACTGATAGTACGCTGAAACGATCCACTATGAATCTCGATCTTTGGGAATGAGACGCCTCACCAAGGTCCTTCATATCAAAGTTTGTTTGACAACATCAGCTTTGTCTCATCTGCGATGAACCCAGGTCCTTTGCAATAAATCTATCATCCAGCGTAGAGTATTAGGAAAATGAATTTTCCTCCCCATGACCTTGCCGGTATATACATTGATCTACTTTGTTCTCAGCAGCAGGAAACCTGTAGGCGACAACACTATGAAACTTCATTGCATTTGTCTAGAAAGCTTGCCCGGGGCCATAAATAGACTTTCGGTCTACATACGAGTTTACAGGAATCATTTTTCCGCAAAACTTAACCGGGTTGCATCATATGAATTTCTTCATTAAGGTCTCCATTGAGAAAGGCGGGTTTAACATCCATCTGGTGTAACTCCAGCATATCAAAATGAACCTTGTACCATGATCACTACGAGAAAGAATCTTTAAAAATGGAGAAAGAAATTGCTTCATAAGTACTCCTTCTCTCACAGGTGATATACTTTGGCGAACAAAACTTTGACTACCAAATATCTTTCCATTATGGTGTACGATGTATACCTTGCATTTTGACTGATGGATTACTGACCTCAGACATTTAAATAGTTTCCCGAGCTCAATTGTGCTCTTAAAGTTGAATTTAATATACCAGTTTAAATGCAAAGTTGATGACTGAAACGACATAATGATTGTGGGATTGGTCGGGCGAATATAAGTAGTCTTGCTCTCCTATATAGACTAAATAGTGGGTGGTATGGCTGATCGTCTCTCCTAGTGAATCTCCCTTCTTTGGGTAATAGCCACGATACACTGAGCCTTGATGAACTTCATTAGGGCTGTCTCGACAACGGGATCCACCCCAGTCTCGACAGGTTGATGTGAGTATGTGGAGTTTCCACAATTATTTGTATGGGAGGAGAGATCACGGATACCACATTGCTCACCGTATTATCATCCTCCAATAGTGCGTGAGGCAGCTACTTTCTTCGGCCACATCAAACTCCAGCTTAGGTATGCGTGATTCCTGATTCTTGTGCCTCCATTGGGATTATAGAGCGGAGTATCCCTTTGAGTGTTAGGGTAGATACAAAATAACACCCTAGTGGTTACGGCGTCCGACTTACTTAATGTTTAAAAAGAAGGATTATATAACACTACTTAGCGGGGACATCCCCAAACCTTAAGATGGTTTAAGCTGAGCTTTCGCCAGTCCATAACTTCGAGGAGTCGATGGAACGACTTTCGTAGTACACGATTCAAAGTAATACAAGGCGTTTTCAAAGCTTCACCCCATAAGCCAGGGTAAATGTGTCCTCTTAATCATGCTCCGCCACCATTTCAGCAAGGTACGATTGCCTTTAGGCTATACCATTTGCTGGGAATAGGCATAGTAAAGCGTGCCCTTATCGGAAGTCCTACAAGTATTTGCGAATGGCCGCTAAGTGGCTCGACATCGCCATGTTTGCCATAATACTCTCCCACCTCGGTCAGATCTAACAACCTTTATGACTTTTCCCGGTGTTTCTGACTTGATCCCGAAAAGTCTTGAACTTGCATCAAGGGCTCGAGACTTTTCTTTAATCAAGTACAAACCAACATATCGAGAATAGTCATGTTGATAAGTATGATGAAATAAAAATTTCTACACAAGGTTGCCCACATAAGGGTCCACTTTATATCAGAATTGTGAATGACTTCCAGCAGGGGAGTCGGAAGCTACGATTATAGGTTTTCTTTCTTATCTTGGTCATTTTACTTTTCTGACAGGTCTACGCATATCTCTAAGTCATTTAAGAACGGTGGGATAGTCTTTATTAGCCTTTCTACTCTATCCTTAGGGATATCTTGAAGTCGTTATGCATAATGCATGGGCTGTCATAGGTAATTAGTCTTTTTTGAAACAACCTTTTCAGCTGTATAAGCCACGTATATGTCATCGGGAGATAAACTTAATCTATATAATCCGTTGGACATATGTGATGCCAAACCTTATTTGAATTAAGAAGCATCATTGAAATAATATTGCTCTTAATTTCAAAGAATAATCATATGAATCCAAACATGATCTTGAAACTAGAATTCATACAAGAGAATACGTAAAATATTATCTTTCAACATCAACAAAACCGAATCTAAAACTAAGATTACATCTCCTTGAACATGACTTGACCTTCGTTATTTCCCACAGTGAGCTTTGATTCATCCTTGTTTGGCTTCCCTCAGGTTTTATGAATCACTGTATGGTAAATGCAACATGATTAGTTTATACACTATCAAGCCACCCAGAAGCTGGATGGTGCTTGAGATAAAGATTGATTCTAAACAAGTATTAAAGATATTACACTAGCCCACTTGTTTGGACATCAAGCTTTAAATTTTGTCTGATCCTTCTTCATGTGACGGCCTTTTCTTCTTCTGAAAAGGCGGCCCGATCTGTCCCTTTTCAAGTGTCTTCTTTGGACCTATATTGTCGGATTAATGGTAGTTTCATGGCAGACACCTTTATGAGTTCGACTTTTGAACTTCTTATTCTTCCTCTTATGGGGACTTGCGGCATATAAGGCCGTATAGTTTCTCCTTCTTAGCTTCTCTTCCTGCCTTTACCACCGCACTATCAGTGGGCCTCTTTGACCGAATCTCATCTTGGAATTGTAGTTTGTCTTTATAATCCCAATCGGGTGGAAGGGTGTTCCAGGAACTTGATGCACGATGCAAGCATCGGGGAATGTGTAAGCTTGATGGAAGCTTGGGTTTCGCCCAACTGGGTCCACACCATCCTCGGGACGTAATCTCTATTATTTGTACCATCATACTTCATGTTTAGAAGAGCTTTTGAAGAAGTGTTCCAACCTCAGCATTAGATGAAACTCGATTTCTAGCCTCTATGGGTACGCCATCATCTCCCTTAGCCGGTACAATCTCTTGTGAGCCGCACTTCCAGAAGTGTTCTTGTATGGATTTTCTTCATTGTCGTGGCAAATCTGTTAGCCATACTCCCCGGGCATCATAGTCCGTTTCGAGTGGTACTAGGGTTGTGATATCTGCCCGGAAGCATCCACATTATGCGCCATGTAGAACATCCATGACTCCATTCAAGTGAAAATCCTCTTTCCATTTTCTTGAAATTCAATCGATGAGATCTCAGATTGAAATAAGGTGCAAGCTCCGCGAAAAATTGACTTTGGAAAATAAAAAACAAAGCGATCTGTCTGGCATCATGTAGAATACTTATCTGAAGAATTACATACATCATCACATAATCACCTTTGGTCAGAGAATATGACATGTAGTTGTACATTCTCCACATGACAGCGGCCATGAGAACATATTCTAATCGCCATTGAAATCACCACCACCTTTGGGTGTATGAACCTTAAGATCCCGATCATTTCATTGCATGCCATCATATGTATCCCTCCGTGAACTAACACATGATCACCTCCTTTGGGAGTATGACCCACGTAATAAAACATGAGACATCCTGATATGAGGCGATATTTCTCAAATCGATCAAAATTATTGTGCCACTTTGGCGGTCCGCAAACAAATTGAATCACTTGAATCACTCATACCAAGGATATAAACTTTATGTATCACATTCAATATATGTAATGCCAATTATATTTGTTCAATTCATTAATAGTCAATTAATTTAGAACTTACACAGCCCTTATGCAGTGGTATTCATGTTAGTTACCTTATGTATTTCAGAAACCATAGAGAAATACCAAGAATACGTGAAAATACCCTAATAACTAGGCATACATATGGGATTATCTGCGTTTTCATATGCGTAAAGCTTAGAAACATGCTAAAGTCCCGATATACGAGTGTAGAGAGGAGATTTCGTCACAGTCACGTAGGTATCAAAATTGCCCCCAAAGAAATACCCTCCCACTGCGCGCCCTCACTCGCCACGGAAGGTTCGGCCGCGTGTGGTAGCGCGTGGCGGCCCGGCATGCATCGAAGTGCGGGTTGTGTTGGCCCGGTCGGGTTGTGGATTGGCCCGATTGTAGTTAGGCGAGGTCGGGTCGTTGACGAGTTCGGGTTCGACCGTTGACGGTTGGCGTTGGCCGGTCGGTCAATATCAGGTCAATGGGTAGAGATCCGCAGTGAGTTGGGTAAAACGACGTCATCGCCCAGCGTCGTGACCAGCGTGTTTGCTGCGTCGTATTACATCGGTGGCCATTAATTGGGCGGGTCGACAAGCGGATCGGGCGTATCGGTTTGGCCGGGTCGATTCTTGGCAGGTCATGATGGCGTCATCAATGGCGTCGGCGACCGGGTCAAACGTCTGGCGGCGTGTCTTTGCCTGCCGTCGTCTTCAACGGCGTGGCGTGGCGTGACGCGTCGCGGCGGTTTCGGCGATGTGCCTGCCAGGGTTGTGTGATCGTCTTGTGTTGAAGATTCCAAATATGTAAATATTTAATTTTGGATGTATAGAAAATCGAAATTGAGGCGAGAATATAGATTTTTCATAAAACCCCGAAAAAAATTTCTCCCAAATAAAGTATGTTTTGAGTTCTAATCCATGGTTGGCTACGATACCAAGCGGTGGATACGATTTCTAACAACCTAGATCACCATGGAAGAACACGAAACATCATTTAATGGAGAAAAACAACGTAAATTGCATACCTTTGGGAATCCATGGATGAAGAGAAGTACTTAAAGAGAGCCAGATCTCGAATCTCGAGATCTTCTCCCCGAAGCGTCCCTTTGAGCGGCACATGAGATTGCCGATCACTTCTCTCGAGAAAGCCGTATGAAGAGAAAAAGCACATTATGTAGATAGAAATGTATCCTTAGGGTTTGGGAGGGACTTGAGCTTTCCTTAAATAAGAGTTCGGAGCCACGGGCCCTCTCATCTTGGGTCGAGGAATGGGACTCGACCACCAGAAGCCGGCCAGTATGATTTATTAAGAAGCCCCGATAACCTCATAGTGGGCCGATCTTAATTCAGTTTTAATTCCAATTAATGAAGCCACTTAATGAAAACTTACACAACAAACTCATGGGGTGATCTGCTTATTTGAATAGCAAGGCGAAGGGAGGAATTTGGTTCTCGAGGAGGAAAAGGAAGGAGAGAGAATAGGAAGAGGATGCGGGACCAGCTCTGCCCCGAAACATCAAACGTCACCTGGCCCGGAGAGATACGACTCAGGAGGCCTTGGAAAGTTTTCCTTGATCATAAAATTGTTAGGTTGAATTACATGGGGTACGGTAAATTTGGGACAAACGGGTACTGCTAGCAAAATTTGCCTCTGCCGGAGTAATATGATTTCGCCAAGTTTGGCGGACCACGGTTGGTGTTCGACCATTTTTCGTAGAGGAAGCGAGAGGTCGACGCTGGTCGAATCCACGTGCCTCCCGTATAGAGATTAGGGCCCGGCTTAGTAGACCGTAAAAATTGACAATGCCATAGCCTCGTCTCGAGAGCGCCGGCTCGGATGTGCGTTTAAATCGACCTAACAAGTCGGCGATTAGAATTTAGACTCCTGAAGGCATGAGCTCGGTACGAAGGAGTTCATCTCATTTTGTTTCGGTTGGCCAGCGAGTATGGACATCGAAAAGGGAGAATGTCCCTGCGAGTTCATCGGGGAGTAGAGACCCGAGAGGGACGGGGCTATGGAGCAAATTGGAGAAGGATGCGCCACCCACACAAAGGATCGGCGGGAGAAGAGCGGATAATCAGCTTTGGAGGTTGCGAAAGGGACTCACCGGAGCCCGCGTATGATGGCCGGGAGATCATCTGAGCCGCACCCGAGGAGAGTAAAACTAGCAAGGCAAGTAGGCATGGAGAAGGAATACAAGGGCCTAATATAATCGAGAATCGGGCTAAGAGCTCCCAATATGGGAGGGAGTGAATATTTTCGGCACTAGCAGGGGTGGATTTTGAGATTGTGCTGGATGAAGGAGATGAAACTTCAATGGAAGTCACAAATGGCAAGGGGCCCCATAAACATGTACCAATAAAGAATAATTGGAAGAAAGGGAAGGCCCAAACGTCTGAAATTTGTGTGGCCAGCATGGGTGATCTTGTGGCAATAGAGGACACCCGTAAGGAATGTTCAAGTGGAGATGGGTCTTGAAGAAAAGACTTGAGTCTTTATATTAAAGCGTAAATTATAAGTCTGAGAGGGAGAACTTATATAGGCTGAGCCATACAACCCTAGAAAAATACAAAATACAATCTAGTAAATAAATATATGATATAATAATCTAACATCCCCCTCCAAAAACTCATGGTGGTTTAAGAGGAAACCATTACGAAGGTTTGGTCGCTTCCGAAAAGTTCTGGAGGAAGTGCTTTGGTGAAGATATTAGCTATGTCTTGAAGGAAACGGCCCGAAAAATGTGAGTGTACCTGACGAATGTGGCAGTGAAATTATTGGCCTTGATCAATCTCAAAATGTTTAGTACGTTCATGGAAGACATCATTATGAGCAATTTGAATAGCACTTCGATTATCATAGTGAAGGTTAGTTGCAATGGAACAGTTAACACCAAGATCCTATAGTGACCAATGTAACGAGAACAAAGTTTAATTTGCGTAATGCGTTTGTCGGTGCTCTATATTACGCTTTAGTCTTTGGAGCAACCATGTTCTGCTTAGTCTTTGGAGCAGAGCAGCGACGCTTTTGTTTCTTGCTTCTTGAGAGATAAGATAATCACCCGAGAAAAGAAACAATATCGTAGTAGATCGTGATCGATGGGATCCACACACTTGATCTGCATCACGAATATGCACGAAAAGTTAATGAAGAATGGGAAGAAAAATGAAGATCGTAATATGGTGCATTTCGGATATCAGAATCCTGGAACGGCCGGCATAGCGAGGGGAGATGCAGGAGCGTAGTAAGCGATTAAGCTAATGAGCTGCGCCAGAAATATCGGGCGGGAAGTGTGGCAGTGAGATAAATTAGGCTACGACAAAATTTGTAAATGAAGTAGCATCAGATAGGAGCTCCCATTATGAGAGGGAGTCAATATTTTCGGCACTAGCAGGGGTGGATTTTGAGATTGTGCTGGATGAAGGAGATGAAACTTCAATGGAAGTCACAAATGGCAAGGGGCCCCACAAACATGTACCAATAAAGAATAATGGGAAGAAAGGGAAGCGGCCAAACGTCTAGGCTGTGGCCCACACGGGTGATGCTGTGGCAATAGAGGACACCCGTAAGGAATGTTCCACACCGCATGGAGATGGGTCTGAAGATACTTTTTTGGAAACAAGGAAGATAAGAAAGGAAGATAATACACAAGGCCCCAAACAAGCCGCAGCAGAAGCCGAACATTGGATGATAAGGGGAAACGCAAAATCAACTGAAATTCTTAAGGAAAGCGTCCGCCATGCACGAAAAAATTCCAACAGCTTTTGTACCAGAACCCTCCAACGGACCTAAAGGACCATTCGTCTGATGAACAAGGAGGCTTAGGGGAGGAAAATACCTGGTTGGGTGAGGGAGTTAACAACATGCAGGAAATCGATGCCATGCACAGAGAGGAAGGAGAGCCCATCAACCCCGTTAGGGTGACTAGGTCACCTCAGTAAAATTTCTGGTTCTTTTTAATGGGTATAATAACTTGGAACGCAAATGGAGCAGCCTCGAAGGAGTTCCTTCGGATAGTGAAAGAGATTATTAGCGTCCACAAGCCGGAAATCCTTGGAAACCAGAATAAGTGGTGATAGAGCAAACATTATTTGCAAAAAGTTGGGGTTTGGCCACTGGCTTCGAGTCGAGGCCATGGATACAACGGAGGGATCTGGTGCCTGTAGAGGGAAAAAATGCAGATGGAAATACTTCAAACCCACCCCCAGTTCATCCATGCAAAAGAGCGAACAGCAGATAATCGCGACTGGCTCCTCTCGATCCTAGATGGGAGCCCCAATCCGTTACTCTGGAAAAGACTATGGGCAGACCTAACAAGAATCAGATTGGTCTCACCAACCCTTGGATGGTAGCCAGAGATTGTAATTCAGTAATCATAGCAGATGAGGTCTCTAATGGAGGTAAGTTTGACAGTAGAAGTGCAGGTTTTTAGGAACTCATTGACATGGTGATGCAGGACAAAAATAATAACTTGATCTCGGATCGAAGTTATCTTTGTGATCTTGAATTGATGTAAGGCTCGAAATTTGTGAAAAATAATAAAATTAAGAAGAACAAAGCAAATAAATAAGCAGAAATTATTGAGTTTTTCAATATTATATCAAATCTATAAAAAATAATAACATAAGGTGCTATTTATAAGCACCAAAAGAAAATCCTAACGAATAAATTCTAAAAATCATAACAGATAAATCCTAAAAAACTCAAACAGATAAATCCTAAAAATCCTAATAGATAAATCCTAAAAACCATAACAGATAAATCGTAAAAAGTACGATTAAATAAATAACTAATAATAATAATAATTGAACTTTGGCTTTCTATCTCGTTTAGGCCTAGATATGAGCCTACTCCATGCCTCATCATTCCCTCTGGGTTGAAAAGAACTCGACTCCGACGAGTGATCAAAATTTTTTTTAAATCCTGCTGCCCTTTGGTCCGGTATTGTCATTCTTTTGCTTACTCCTTAATATCCCATGTTTGATTTTCTTCCAAAGTCTTGAAATTTATGGTTGGATGTTGAATGTTCTTTTACTAGAGATGGCGACCATGGAGAGCTTGATCGGGCTAGTGAATCGGATCCAAGGGGTTCTTGATGTCAAGCTCTCTTCTTATGCCAAACTTGGTGTTTGGTTCCGGATGAGTTGATTCCAAGACTGTCGGAGGAGATTGAACCTTGGAATAATAGCAGTAGTATTGTCAATGGATGTTGCAGCACCGAAGTTCGATGATTGGGGAAATCAAAAGGAGCGGTGGCTTCTCTTGGTCTGACAGAGTAGTCCTGGTCAAAACTATTACTTAACAACCCGGGAGGCGGTGGTTTCGATCCTTGGAGAAGCAGTAATTTCGATCCTTGTAGAAGCAGCGACATCGATTGAAGTAGCAGTGGTGTCGAGCTTCGAGAGCGAGGGCGACAGATAGGTCGGACGGCAGTCCGAGGAAGGTCGTCGGGTAGAGAGAATAATGAAAGGGATCAAAGGTAGTTGGGTTAGTGAATTTTGTGACACAGAGGACTGTACCAAACTGAACAAACAAGAAGCTCTGATCTCGGATCAAGAACTTGAAACAAATAGAAATAACTTGATCTCGGATCGAAGTTAGGCTCTGATACCAAATTGATGCAGGACAAAAATAATAACTTGATCTCGGATCGAAGTTATACTGTGATACTGAATTGATGAAGCTCGGCTACGAAAAATAAAGTGAAAGAAAGGAAACAAATAAATAAAACGAAATTATTGAGTTTTTCAATATTATATCATATCTATAAAAAAAATAATAACATAAGGTGCTATTTATAAGCACCAAAAGAAAATCCTAACGAATAAATCCTAAAAATCATAACAGATAAATCCTAAAAAACTCAAACAGATAAATCCTAAAAATCCTAATAGATAAATCCTAAAAACCATAACAGATAAATCGTAAAAAGTACGATTAAATAAATAACTAATAATAATAATAATTGAACTTTGGCTTTCTCTCTCGTTTAGGCCTAGATATGGACCTACTCCATGACCCATCACATGGGTTTCACTGGCCCCTACTACATATGGACAAGAGGAACATCCATGGCTTCCTTCAAGGGAGCAAGGCTTGATAGCACTGTGCAACCTGGACTGGAGAATCATCTATGAAGAAGCCTCGGTTATGCACCTCCCCAAGGTGAACTCCGACCACTCCCATTTCTTGATCAAGCTCCGAAATGTAACTAGGAAGCCAGTGAAACCCCACTTCAAGTTCCAACCTGCATGGCTCTCGCATCACGGTCTGACAACTATAGTAAAGGATCATTGGTGTACAAATTTGCCTCTCCAAGAGAATATCCCAGTTGTAACCGCAACCCTGGATACGTGGATGGTGTACAAGTTTGCACATGACTTTTTTGAATCGGGCACCCTCCCTCTAGGTGTCAATGACACCGTCCTGGTCCTACTCCCGAAGGTACCCTATCCAGAAGCAATAACCCAATTGAGACCAATTAGCCTATGCAACGTGGGCTACAAGCTAATTACAAAGACGATCACCAACAGATTAAAGGAAGTGATGGACAGCGTCATTGCCCCAAACCAAAGCAGCTTCATCCTGGGAAGGCATATTGTAAACAACATCATCATTTACCAAGAGGTCCTCCGCTCTATGAGAACCAAGAACTCGGTGAGTGGCTTCATGACTATCAGGATAGACCTCGAGAAAGCCTATGATAGACTCTCATAACCTTTTATTAAAGACACCCTAGACAAATTGAACATCCCCCAGCAATGGAACCGTAACATCATGCACTGTGTTGAAACTTCCAGAATGGTTATTCTCTAGAATGGGAAGCAACTTGAGTGGTTTAAACCAACGAGGGGTATTAGACACGGAGATGCAATTTCCCCATATCCTTTTGTCATGTGCTTAGAAAGAATTGGGCACATAATTCATGAAGTCGTTGACTCATGCAGATGGACATTGATAAAATTATCTCGCACTTGTCCTCACCTCTCACACATTTTTTTTGCAGATGACCTCATTCTTTTCATAGAAGCCTCAGTGGATCAAATCAACATTGTGAAGGAGTGCTTGAACGAATTTTGCACAATTTCATGCGAAAGGGTGAATTTCCAGAAATCTAATATTGCCTTTTCTAAGCAATGACCAAGCAGCAGGCCACTGAGATCTCCCTTGCCATTGGTATCCCTCGCACAAACAATTTAGGCAGGTATCTTGGCACGCCTTCACTCCACGGCCGAGTAAATGTTGGGACTTACCAAAACTTGCTCTATAGAATATCCTCCAGAATGGAAAGTTGGAAGATGAGATTTCTCTCCATGGTCGGTTGAACTACTCTAATCCAATCAGTCATCTCCTCTATCTCGTTGTTCCAATCAGTCATCTACTCTGGAAAGACCACCTTATTCTAGAGGGAACCTTGGCTGGAGTAGGCACCACTGTTGGACATAGCTTTGAAGTACATAACTCTTGCGGACTCCTACAAAAATGTCAATGATCTATGGATTCCCTACCAAGGATGGAGGTGGGCAACTCTGAATGGGCTCCTTCCTCAGACAACTCTAAGTAAGCTTGCTACAGTCAGGATTAGGGAACAAGGAGATGAATATGATAGCATACAGTGGAAACCAACATCATCGGGTAAATTCACTACCAACTCCGCATATACGATTGCAACCCAAAACCCTAGAGATAGAGACGATCCCAGGTGGACTGACATGTGGAAACTCATGATTCCCCAACGAATTAAAATGCTGCTTTGGGTGCTTTTCCATGGAAAACTGCTCACAAACATGGAAAGATGCCACCGTGGTATGACTTCGGTTGTCTACTGCTTTTTGCACAGATAAGGCGGAGGACCTAGATCATTTATTCAGGACATGCCCCAAGGCCAGTGAAGTGTGGCACCAGATCATGGAGGGTAACAAGTGGGAGGATCTCCAACACCTTACCTTTAACCAATGGATTCTCTGGAACTTGAAGATTAAGGAGTTCACCTCCTCCGATGTCCCCTAGAGAGAAACCTTTGAGATTTGCATTTGGTGGATTTGGAAGTAGCGGAATATAGTAGTTTTCCGCGGTCAGGACTGGGATCTCCTCTACAAGGTAACTAAGATTAGAGATTATTTGTGATAAGTTAAATCGACTTTCTCTAGTGTCAGCCCCCTGCATAGGCAAAGGAATTGTCACTCCATGATATGGGTCATGTTATATTATTATATTGTTAGATTTATTTTATATTTTCCTAGGATTGTAATTTGTATTTTCCTAGGGTTGCATAGCCTAGCCTATATAAGGCCTCCTCTTGTACTTATAATTTACATTAATAATATACAAAGACTCAAGTCTTTGTTCATGGTATCAGAGTAAGTTCTTTGATTTTTTTTTCCGCTGCTCTCACGGTCTAGGCATTACAACCCTTGAGTATGGCTTCTTTTCGCGAACACCCTTGTTTGCCACTTAGTACAACTTTTTCAGTGAAACCACAGTTGACCCTTGTTTCCTCCCTTCGCAAGCCTAAAACTAAAGTTACAAGCCATACACTGCAAATTGTTCTCCTATGCATGTCTCTCATCTTAGTAATGTCTCTACACCAGCCTTGTCTGTTTCCAATGTTTACCAGATTCCCAAACTCACTCATAATCTTCTTTTTGTTGGGCAACTCACTGAACTTGGTTTTCTCCTGGCCTTCCTCTACGGTGTGAAAGTTGTGATGGATTCTCAGACGGGCAGCTCTTTGAACTTGGTTTTCTCTAACCTTTTCCTCTTGTGTGGTATGCGGATTCTCAGACGGGAGCCAGTCGTTGGGACCACCCATAAGGTCAGAAGGTTGTTTTAAAAAATAACTTAAGAAATAAATAATTTATCATAATAATTTGATTTTTATTTTTTATAAATTTATTAGATTGTTATACAAAGATTATATAAATATTGAATAAATTAAAAGATAGATTTTTTTTTTTTTAAAAAAGGGGTACATAGGATGATAATTTTTATTTAAAGATTAATTTTCTCAAAATTTAAATAAAATTTTATTTTTTGATAATATATTAATTTAACATGTATAATGAAATGATATTTTCCTATGATATTTATTTTTAAAATAAGTATGTATCATAATAATTTTATTTTATAATTATCAAAATATTATACAAAAATATTTATTAAAAAATAAAATTATATTTTAAAACTGAAAAATAAAATTTCTATTATAATTACTTTTTAGTTATTTTAAAAAATAAATACCATGAAAAAAAAATCAACCCATTATACATATTAAATTCATTTATTATCTACAAAAAATAAATTTTTATCTAAATTTTGATAAAATAAATTTTTAAATACGAATTATTATCGTATCTTACCAAATATGTTTTTTTTTATAAATCTATCTTTAATTTATTCGTATAACATTCTAAAAATTTTATAAAAAATAAAATTATTGCAGTAAATATCTTTCTTAAGAAGTTATTTTTTGAAAAACAAATACCATGAGAAAAAACATCCTTGTTATAAATGTTAAATTTACATACTATTTATAAAAAATTAAATTTTATCTAAAATTTGAGAAAATTAATTTTTAAATAAAAAGAATTATCCTATCTAATTAAAAAAAAATCAATCTTTTAATTTTTATCTAATTTTTAAATAAAAATGAAAAATATACATGCAAAGTATTTTCATATATTCTATAATGTAAGGGCTAATTTTAACATTTCAAAGTGAATGGGGTAAATATGAACAAAGTGAAAGTGTAGGAGATTAAGTTGGAAAAGTAGATAATGGTGGAAGGATAAATAATGGTTGTTACTACAACCGTTAGAAAATGACTTACTTTTCATATTTTAGATAGTGTAGAGGTTATTTTGAACATTTTAAAGTAAAAGAGATAAATACCAAAAAAATGTGAAAGGGGAAGGGACCGAGAATGCATTATTCCTTTATTTTATTTAATTAAATTACACTTAAACCTAAGTTATATTACATAGTGTAAAGTACCTTGTTGAGCAAAATGGATATGCTAACCATTTTACTGTCTATGATTTTTTAGATGTTGAGGTAGGTTTGGAAAAGTACAAGAAGACCAAGAAATGTATCAAGAAGCCTCATAATGTTAACGAAACAATAATAATGGTTGTCCTTTTAATTTTTTTACTTTAATTTTGACCTATATCTTATCAAATAAAATTATATGAATTTCTATAATTTAAAGATGACTTAGCAGCTAATCCCATTAGGGGGGGGGTTGCGAATTGAATTTTCAAAACTTTTTTATAAATAAATGAAAAAACAATGTACTTCAAGAGCACAAGTAAAGTAAGATAGAGAGAAAGAAAATGCAAACTCAGTTTATAGTGGTTGAACGCTTTTTTGCCTATGTCCACTTCTCAACCTATAATCCTTGTGAGGGTTCCACTATTTCCAAGTTTTAAACTGAGTGTCTTGATTTTACATTTATATTATGGTTCAAATGGGTTCTTCACAATATATTCAAGTTGTCTTCACTTTAAGCTTTCACTTTTAAGGTCAATAAATTCTTTTTCTAACTCAAATACAAAGCAAACTATGATGAATACAATGGTGCACTATAAGATATGCAAGTGTGGAGTAAATGCACCAAGAATGAGAATTAATGAGCAAGATAAATGGTAGTTAAGAGCTATAATACAATAAATCTCATAATAATAAATGATCCACGATCATCAATTTATAGAGGAAGCTTTGGGTAGCTGATAACCACTCAAAGTTTATGGATAGTGGCAATTTTAGATTGAATATCATTATATGAACAAATACACATACACATGTATGTATCCCATGAATGGTAAGTAACGACATGAGAAGTTTCTCAAATGAACAAATACATACATATACAAATCTGCAGGAATAATACAAAAGGATGGATATGAGGTAGAATATCTAGGAATGCATTAAGGTATACACATACACAGTAGAGAGTGAATATCATAAGACGAACAAATGTACACATAAATTTACATATCATAAATAGTGATCAATTAGAGGCATGGTTAATAACCACTAGAAAAATGCATTTTTTAGTACTTAATTTTCGAGAAATAAAACCTTTTTTATTGTGGAAACTCACACTTTATCTACTTTGTGCGTTGTTAACCCCAAAACCCCACTGCTAATGATTTTATTAAACACAGGTATGCATATAGGCCATTTTAGGCATCTTTACGACTCTTTGGAATCATGAGGTCAAGCAACGAAGAGATCTCGAGACCTTTGGTGCGAGCTTGGAAGCCCATTTGTTACCCATTACATTCTGCATCGGGCTTGGGGGAACTAGAGCTCAAGTATTGTTCCGAATGATAGCATCATATTCTTTCTACATCGTCATAACTCACTTGGGATCTTGGAGAGCTCGGGCGACAATGTAAGGTTTAGGGACAAGTGGAATTAGAGTGGTAAGGCCATATTTCGGGTTAGGTTTGATGATGACATTTTTAGAGTTGGTTTGCATAGGATGATGGATTAGTATGGGAGAGGGAGAAGGGGGATTGGTAGGGGAGTCAGTGGGAATGGGTAAGGGGTCGAGCGAATGACTAGGTGAGGGTGGGAAGCAGGCCAGACCCAATAGGCCAACAGAAGGAGAAGTCCGCTAGAAAGGTGTTAGAGAGGTTGGGGATATAGGTCAGCGAGAGGACGAGTGGGGTGGTGGTGATGAACGTAGTAGTTCAGGTGAGGTTGATGGTATGGGAGAAGCAGCTCGGTAGGAGGGCGGGTGAGGTGATGGTGATGAACACAACAGTTTGAGTGAGGTCGACGGTACAAGTAGGGGAGAAGCAACTCGGTAAGAGGACGGATGAGGTGGTGTTGAGGAACACAACATGTTAGGTGAAGTCGGTTGTACGGGTAGGGGATAAGCAGCTAGATGGAAGGACGAGTGGGATGGGGCTGAGGAAGGGAGCAGTGAGGGTGAGCTCGGCGGTACGGGTTGGGGAGAAGCAGCTTGGCGGGAGGACGGATGAGGTGTTGGTGATGAAGGGAGCAGTTTGGGTGAGGTCGGCGGTATGAGTAGGGGAAAGGGGGGGAGGGGGTGGGCAACGGAGTCAGATAGTTGCATGAGGGGAATGATGAAGTAGGGAGTGCAAAGGTGATGTCTATTACTGGTGTGGTGGAGGTAGAGAGAGACACGAATGGGGATACAGATTCCACAAACTTGATATGACGGGACACAAATTTTTTTTTGAGGGTAGGGTCAAAACTGAGAAATGCACTTTGAGTGAGGTAGTAACAGAGAAAGACACAACGACTGGATTTGGGATCGAGTTTGTGGGAAAAATAGGGACGCAACCAGAGAAAACACAAACAACTGAAGACATGGAGTTTGTACGGGTTAGGAGCTTTGTTGAATAACTTTTCAAAGGAAAACCTAAGGGAAATACCAAGTTTAGGCATTCTATTAATTAAATAGACAACCGTAGCAAATGCATACGATCAGAAGGTGAGAGGGATGGATGTCTGATGCAATTAAGTGAGACCCATTTCGACAATATGTCGATGCCAATATTCATAATACCCATTATGTTTAGGAGTGTGGGGGTCTAGTGAGTGGGTTATGCTCAATGTGTTTGAACATTAACATTGAGAACAATTGAATTCTGAGACATATACGTTTTGTTCAGGACAATTAGATGGTGAGGAAGCATGATGGTAGTGATGGAAGAAGATTTTTCGGCCATTGAGTATCGTGCAGGACAATAGGGGTCGGGAATGACACAGGCAAAATGCCCAAAAACATGTGATCATCGGATCATGATGGGCGACGACGACGATTAAGGTTTTTTTTCTGTTAAGCTAGGTCCTATGATACTATAATACGAAAGGAACTTGTATATATATATATATATATATATATATATATATATATATATATATATATATATATCATAAAGCCGTGTCCCTCCCTTGTCCCCTCTCTGATTGCACCCACTCATGAATATATGGATTTGATGATGTCCGACCAACAAACTCATGAGATGTTGCCATGTGTATAAGTCATCATTTAATCATCCAATCCGACGTGGGCTTTTGGATGACTGCGGAAAGCACAAGTTTCTGTTTGGAAATATCATTGATGATGTCTCGGGCAACCCAATACAACTAGAAAAAGGTTGTCGATCACTTCTCACGGGTTATTGGAAATTTGGAATCATGATTTGTGTTTGTGGGGATGGGAGCATTCTTTTTAAAAAAAATTCCAATTATTTTTGAGAATTTTTGGTATTTTGAGTGAACATGAATCCAATCCTTTTGTACATCAAATCAACTTTACGTGCATATAAATAATATTGAGGAGTATTCCTTAGTTTTTCATTAAAGAAAAAGATGTGATTTCATAAATGGGGTAAAATAAGAGTCGAAGTTTACAAAACATAAATTTGAAACGCTTATAAAAAATAATTAATAGTTGATGTATTTTTTGTTAAAAAGTTTTCAACTCTTGAGGTTATCTTCAAGTGGTAAAAATGTGAGATGAAATTAAGAGAGATCTTAGGCTCGTAAAAACATAGTACAACAACAAAAAAGTATTACTTATCATAGTTGACGGATTTAAATATTTTCTTTGATCGATGAGTATATAGAATTTATAAATTTCCTAGAGTATTGATATCTTATAATGATTTTTATATTGATATATGGAAACATATTTCTCTTAGGATTTAAAAAAAAAAGTTATGTTCAATTGTTTATAATTTGTTTCATGAATGTTTGATTTTCTTAATTTTTTTATAATTGGATTCAGTTTAAATTTTTTTTCTCATGTTACATAAGATTTGATACAAATAGTGGAGCATCTTTTTCTCTAAGTTAATGTTAATTTTTCAATATTATATTGACAAACCAAGACTAAAAATAATAAATCAATGTTGCACATGACCTGCATTCATTGTTTAAAGTTGTTCATCTACCTAACATGTGATTCATGGTAGGATTAGAAAAAGTTTGGAATAGAAACAAAGTTATGCTTGAAAGGCATTTTATCTTTGTAATATCAACCATCCAATGCTTAAAGACGAACCCTAATTATTAGAATCCAATAATTGATACTAATTAATTTAAATATTTGACTACTCAAATTTGAAATTTTGAAATGTAGAATGAGGTCTTATAAAAACACATGAAAAATAAATCACATAGGTGTAAGTTGATATGGAGAAGTAGAAGAATATATTAAATGGTTAAGATGCAAATCACTATGTTGTACTTACATTTAAAAGTATAATAATTTTTTTGGCACGTTAATCATGTTAATTATCTAAAACATGTTAATCATCAAATTCATCTTTGGCATCCAATGGCGGGCCCAATGTGTGTCTAGGGGGTACATGCATCCCCAAAAAAATTATTAATTAAGTCTAGATTACATAAGACGTTGAAGGGCAAGCCTACCACTGCCTATGGTGAAGATTCTACAAGATCAGAGGTTTCTAAGTCTACTATAAGTGATGTTGATTGAGAGGAGCTAGATTTGAAAGCTACCAGTACCATAAGGGTGTGTTTGGCGAAAAATATTCTAGTAAACGTGTATGGGATTTCGACCGCCGCTAAGGGACTTTGGGAAAAGTTTGAGCAAATGTATAAAGCAAAGAGTCTTTCAAATCGGTTGTACCTGAAAGAGCATTTTCATACACTGCGCATGGAGAAAGCTACGAGGATCTCGGTCCCCCTTAGTATTCTCAATGGCATCGTTTGAGATTTAGAGGCTATTGGAGTTGTGATCTCTGATGAGATAGAATATGCGTCTTGTGATCTACTTCAGTCTTATGAACACATGAAGCCTATCTTGATGTATAGGAAAGATATAGTGATTTATTCAAAGTCTGCAAACTCCTATGTGAAGAAGAGGAAGCAGCGTGAGAAAAATGTAATGATTGAAAATGCACTGATGGTCATGGAAGGAAAGAAGAACTTCGGAAAAGTAGTTTGCTGAGTGTGTGGACAATTTGGGCACATCAAGAAAAAGTGTCCAAAAGGTGGAGTTGGTTCGTCAAATGTTTCCGACTCCCAAACTAACATAGTAACAGTTGATGAGATTCTTCTCTAAGGAGGAAATGGGCATCCTCGTGGCATGTCCACTAGTTGCTATGGAAAAGAGGATGTGTCAGTGTTAGTGGGTCCACATTTGCACATGGGCACTGGTTTCACAATTTTGTGCAAGGTGTGTGGTGGGAAGATGTTGATGGCTGAAGAACTCCTAAGGAAAGCGAAACAGGTGGAGTTGCACCATAGTCAACAAGACGATTGCCATGTGCCGACGAAGAAAGTCTAGGAACTAGTAAAAATTCTTAAGTGTTTTGTATACTCGTTATGGTGGAGTATAATTATCAGTTTAGAGAATAGTATTTATTAGAAAAAATCTAAAATCCCGCTAAAGTATCAGAAGATTCCCACTTTCAGAAGAAAGTTAGAGTGTTGTAGAGATGTAACAAGATTGGTGATGCCCTTAATGAAGTCGGATGGTGGAGATTGATGAGTAGCTAGGGGTCCTTCTCATAAGGGCTCCACCTCATTAAAAGAAGAAAAGAAATAAAGTTGAAGAAGGGGGCTGCTCTTTGATCACGAAAAGAGGCAGTCGCCCCTTCTCTTCTCATGTCACTAATGTGGCGACCGAATTGTTTGTCGTTGGTATTTAGAAACAGGGGCTTAGCACTCGATATTCTACCTATAAATAGGCAATTCCTTCTTCAGTATTTGATCATCCGAGAATGTGAGAGAAAGTAAGGTAGAAAAGAAGATTGTGGAAAGAGTAAGGGGTTCTTTCTCGAGTTTAATAGGGGATTTATAGTATAGCTATCTTTGGATAATGGTAAACACTTGGTTATTCCCGGTTTATATTTTCTTTTGTATTGATCTCGGTTTTCTTGTGGGGTGAGTGGTGAAAATCTATGTAATTGTACAAATTTATTACATAGTGGATTTTGTCTTGATTGGCCTGTGGTTTTTTTCCGGTAAAGGAGTTTTCCATGTAGATCCTTGTGTTATTTATTTTTCCCAGTTTTTTTCTCTATTCTAGTTGATATTTTGTCAAGGTTGATCTCGGGGTTTTCCCCCAATAATTAGTATCAAAGCTGATGATTCCTTGGCGAAAAAAATGTCAGCGATAGAAGTTTGATGTTAAGAAATTTGATGGGAGAATAAATCCTTGACTTGCACTTTCCACAGTTGTTCCATAAATTCAAGGCTCATAAAAGGCTTCCAAATCCCCCAACTGCTCCTACTCATTTGGTTTCTTCCTCAGCTCCCTTCTTGTTTCCCTCGTTAATAGAATCACCTCCGGCCGTTCCTCAACCCAGGGCTAGCTCGCGACAATCCCCGAACAAAAGGCCAGAAGCTAGACCTTTTCTACTAAGCCTCATCAGCTTCTTGACTATCTCTTACAGTCTAGATGGTATTCTTATAATCCATCACGTCACCTACTTCCCAACATGATTCTTATCTGCGAGAGAGACTTGAAAATCACAGCCTCAACTCCTCAAGGCATATTGCAACTCATGACAATAATATACCATGAATGATATATATATATATATATATATATATATATGTATATCACATCATGACTTTTTCGGTTTAGTCATCGATCCGATTTTTAAAACATTGTGGTTAATCCAAGGATGTATTAGAAAGTTAGGTATAATTCCGTCAACAAGAAGATTCAATGAACAATGATCTCCTAAACAGTCATTTTGCAGAAGATCATGGGCGAGGAGGGCCTCTTCTCATTTCTTTTTTCTTTAATGGTTCGAAAAGCAAGCAGTGGAAATAGTGGGGAGTGCATTGTGCTTTAGTTAGTTAAAAGAAGAGTAGTACTCATTTTAAAGCAAATCTAAGCTACTGTGATGTGATTCATCAACACGGAAAGAAAAGCATTTGGAAAGGTTAAATTAAAAAAATGGAGATTTCTTTATCTTTACATTCGCTATCCATAGGGATCCTATATGTATATATAGCTAGGACAAATGTTCCTCTATACTTGTTCTTTTTCTTCTGCTGACTTAAACTTTTTATCTTCACCAAGAGACATGTCCCATTCATGTTCCCGTGATAGAGATCGGTCCTCTTCCATTGCATGTGGGAGAGAAATTTCAATCATAATTTCTATCTATTAAGGACTCACAATAAGTTCCCCAGACGCAACATTTTTCGCCAGCGATTTGTCTCTCTTATTTACAGAACCATTAAGTCAAGAACTTGATCATGGATCGATCTTTGCTTTATGTTACATTAATAGATTAAACACTCACATGGTTGAGTCTACACCCAAAGTCCCCCAAATAAACAATAGATGATTTGACTTACGTCCATGGACATGAAAATATATTTTATTGATTACGGTTTTCAAGTATACAATACAAACCCTAAACACGCATATATACATATAAGCCCTAGATCAAACTAGGTCGCTCCAATTGGGTCAAGTCCATAACACATTGGGACGTTGACCATCCATTACCATCATAGATCTCCCAAAAATCCATTTCGAGTCGGGTCATAATTTGGGTCACCACAAAAAGTCATTTAACACCCACATAGGTTAGGAATGAGAAACCTCATGAGCTCATCTCTCCACATTGCTATTGTATTGTCCACTTTGGACCTAAGGACCTCATGGTTTGTTTTTGAGTTTCTTCCCCAAAATGCCTCATACCAAATAAATGTTGTTTATGCTTATAAACTCATAAGTTTTCCCATTCCTAATTGATGTGGGACTTTGAACGCACACCCAAAAATCTTCTTCTTGAACAAAATTTGGGACATGGTTGTGCATACAGCTTGTTAGAGGCCTTAGGCCCAACAACAAAACTACGAGGGCTTTAGAACCAAAGTAGACAATATCGTACTAATCCAGAGGGATGGGTTCAAGAATGACTTTAATTGATCGATGGCATGGTTTTGCAACATACACCCGTCTGCTATTACTAACCATCCAATTAGATCACTTTCCGAGACATCATATCCGCCTATCAAATTAATGAAACAACTATGCTTATGGTGACACCCAAAAGGTCCTATATTCTGCTATATAAGACATCCCTAATCTAATTAACCCTGGTAATCTCAGTCATATTCAAATAATTGAAATGTATGTTCTTATTCATATGTTTATATATATATTCCATTCTTACTATATGCTTGTCAAATATATTAGAAAGAGACGAGGCCGTTAGGACAGGATAGTAACATGGAGAGAAAACTCACGGGCATGTCCCCCACTTCTTTGAAAAGTGAAAAAAGGTAACCATGTGTGAGATGCATCACAATTTCCTCATATTTAAATTCATCATTGATGGTCGGTTGTTAAACAAAAGAATTAAATAAGAGTAGTTTTTCACTAATAAAATGTCTAGGTTGGTGCCACTTTTCTTTAATTTGACACTGCATTTATCACGTTATGTACACTAGGTGGGTCAGTGAACAACAAAAATGAATAGAGAACATTGTATTTGGAACCAATTAATCCACACTAGTTAGATCAGCATACATAGTGAATCAAAGCGAAAACAAATTGAATCAAAGTGAGCAACCATGCTACATATTTTCCAAAATATAATACATGAAAAGAAAATATGTGTTAGGAAACCTCATGGACCATTCCCTATCGACATTGGTATGATATTATTCATTTTGGGCCTAAATTCTCATGGTTTTGTTTTTGGGTTTTTTTCTCAAACGACATCATACCATTTGGATGTTCTCCATGCTTATATACTCATAAACTTTCTTATTCCTAACCGATGTGAAACATTGTGTGACTTTGGGTACACACCCAACAACCCTCCACTTGAACAAAGTTCCACCAAATCTCCCCTCAGACCAGGATTTCCTTGTCTTTCACTATGTTCGGGGCAAACGTCTTACATGAAGCACCACTTGCCATGTGCTCACCACTCATAACACCATTTTGTTTGGCTTTCACCCACACGATTAAGCCTGAACTCGGCTCTCATACCATTTGTTGGGAAACCTCATGGACCATTTCTTATCTACATTGGTATGATATTGTCCACATTGAGCCTTAACCTTAATGGTTTTGTTTTTGGGCTTTTTCTCCAAAAGGTTTCATACCAATTGGATGTTCTCTATGCTTATATACTCATAAAATTTTTCATTGCTAATCGATGTGGGACATTGTTTGACTTTGGGCATACACCCAACAAGATGTAGTAACAACACCTTCCGAAGTTCAAATTTAAACTGTTGAGTATAAATAAAGAAGACCAAGGTATATACAAAAAGAATTAAAATACAGAAACTTAAAAATGCATATATAGAATCACTTGATTGATGCATGGTATCTTTTTGGTATATACCAAACAAAGTATTATGATACAACAAATGGATCCATAAACTTATAAATTTAATACTTCTTATCCTTTAACAAAATGTTAAAAGCATTTGCCATATATTTTTAAGTAGCAATAAGAAATATGAAGGAATTAAGAGTGGACGAGGAAAAGAAAAAGGTACGTAAACACAAGGAACCGATCCTTGAATCTTGAAAGACATTGAAACGAACAAATAGGGTGATTGGACTAAAACAAGTATTGTGTAATTATCTCTCGTAAAACAATGGATTGATCATCAACCATGTAAATTTACTTTAGATGAATAGATTATTATAACTTTATTTATTCTTTTTTAATAAAGTGGTTATTCCAAAAAATCTGGATTTTTAGTTTGTTTTTTTTTGTGTTTTTGTCATTGTCCTCTCGTGTTGCGTGTTTTTGTAGTTATCTTGTGCGGCATATGATTTATGTCGTCTTAGTACGACGGTTTGGTTTTTACCGTCTTGTTGCGGCGCATTCTTGTGTGCGTGATTTGAACAATAAGCGGTCGATCAAAAGCAACTGACGTCGAGTCAAATCATAATTCGTCGATATCACGCATGGTGGAGTCATATATTATAATCATCATAAAATTATCAAATGTGTAGGCTTTAAGTAGATTCGTTATCTTGTCTGCGGATGTTGTGGCAATAAATAAGTTTAAAGTTTTTTAGCAAATTTGATTATGTGTTTCTATCGAATGTGTTGTTAGTTTGAATCAATAAAATTATTCTCCTTTAAAAAAAAAAAAAAACTTTAAAACGCATTGTACTTCTCCCTATCACGCCAAGTGTAATTGTATAAAATGCATGTGAAGTGGACGAACCTTTTTCTTGAAATGATTCTTTGAATAGAACTGTCCCATTCATGGTATATTTAGGTTAAAGACTTGGGCATTATTAGTTTGGATTAGGAGAAGGCCCAAAATGGAAACTGAAATGGGCTCATACAGGGCTTAGGATGATAGTGTAAGGGCCCAGGCTAAGGCCCACATAACATGAAACCAATGGGTATGGACGCTTTAGTACTGCATGTAGTCATTATGGGGAAATGAGGTATGACTTTCTGTGGAGTAAAAATATTTATACACCACCCATACTTTGGAGATAAAATAGGCATTTTTTTTTGTATTTTTTCTCTATCCATTTTCTTTGAATTTTTCTGATTTTTTTTATTTTTTATAATTCACCTGCGAAACCAATACAATATTTGCTTGAGTAGGTGTTTGAAAAATGATAAGAACAAAATAAATACACAAATATGAACAATGATTGAGAAAATAACTATATAACACGTATTATTTTCAAAATATATTTAAAGACAAAAAATATAATTAATTTATCTATTTTTACTTATTTTTAAGAATTATTTTAAAAACAGTAATATAAATAAAAGACGAAAATTAAAGATAAAGGTAATAAATAAAAATTATTTTAAACATAAAAAATAGTGTATTAGACAATAGTTTTGTTATCAAAAACTATAGTTTAGAAGCCCATCATGCCTAAAAACCCTAGCCGCCTTTCCCTTTCTCTCGTCTTGTTCTTTATAACCCTTTTTCCTTAAGTAGGAAGGGATGATTTTTTGGTAATTCTTGGCCTGAAATCACCACTTCACATATCTATCTACCATCTTCTTTTCAATAAAGTGGTTATTTTACAAAAATCCAGATTTTTAATTTGTGTTTTCGTGTTTTTGTCGTCGTCTTGTATGCGACATGGTTTTGTGTATTGCCGTAAGATAGACTGGTTTCTCGTCTTATTTGCGGCGTTTTTCTTGTCAGTGAGTGATTCGAGCGATAAACAGTTGATAGCGAACATGAATGATCATGGTTGTCAATATCTTTGCGGAATTAGATATATGTATTATAATCGTCGCTAAGTGCTCAATTAATGTAAGTTTTGAGCCAATTGATTGTGTTAACTTGAATGTCAGTCATTTTCGTAGTCTAATTAATCTATTGATGCTTCTAATGAATGAAGCCACACAATCAATAAATTATGTTCTTCTTAAAACAAAAGTTCATGATGCTAATCATTTATAGCATCAAGAAGTTACAATGTACAAGATATAAAGAGGACTTAAAGTTTGAATCAATGAAGATAAGAATACTACCTTGAATTAATTAAAGTATTAAAAACCCAGGCAAATGTTTGAAAATCTTTTTTCTTCCTCCTATCAGATTTTCCATCTGTCCCAGCTCTAAGCTTCCTCTGCTTTACATTTCCCATTTCTTTCTTCAAAATTTCTCATTTTCTCCATTGTCCAGCCAACCAGAAGAGAGCTTCTAAGCCCCAATTGAGCAGAGTCCTTTGCCAATCCTGAAGAGAACTTCGTTTCTATATGAAATGTCATTCAGTCCCTCCACAAAGGAATTGCCACCCTACTCTATTTTAATAAAACAATGAGACAGTGTGCCAAAGCAGCCCATACCTTTTCAGTACAGTGAGTATTGTTGTAAAATTGTTACACTTAAATTGCTATTAGTTAAAGAGTGTGTCATAGTCCAATATTTATCGTTACATTTGACATTTGACCTATATGGTCCTATTATGGGAACTGAGATGAGAAACTGCTAAAATTGAACTAAAATGATTTATTAATGAAAAAGATTCTCTATTGTTTATTTTCAAATATCTAAAATTTTCAAAATTTAAACTGACAAGTTCAAAACTTTTCATAAGATTTAATTTTGCAGAGTAAATAGTTGTGATTTTAAGAAAACTGCAGCCAGAAGCCACCTAAATTAAGTGAGAGAAAAAAGAAGGAAGTTTTGACTTTTTAATGGCAGCAATGAAAGGCACAGCGGTCAAATTCTTCTCTACTTTGTATTTAGTGAAGTTGGCGAAAGAGTAGTCATATTGATTTTATAACTCTCATCTCTAGGGTCTCTTCCTACAAATCTCACAAGCCAGTTTCTCATACAAGCTTCGTAAACTACTTGTTTTTGCCTTCTCGTCAGTCCTCGTCAATTTTTCTTAGTATTTCACTGGTCAGCCTCGGAGAGATTAGTTTCTCAGTGTAAACTATTATCTACTGGTATTACTCTTCTTCTTCTATCTGTCAATTCTGATGGTTTTTTCATCTGCTTTTCTGAGAGTTTAGTTTTATTTTGAAATGCCTAATTTCTATAGATCAATAGCAAAGAATGAGAATCAGTATGATGTATTGAAAGCCATTTTCCACAAATTTTCCTTGATTCATTTCATCCCAATCTTCAGAATCTCAGTTTCACTTGTTTAAAGTAAATACGAGCAAAGCCTACCTCTTGTATGTTTTTATCTCTTGGTCTACTTTCCCTCTTCTTATCTGAGAAAACTCACATGTTAAGAAGTGCTTGACTTCAACAATCCTCAGAAATAAAAAAATAATGAAAGTGAAATGAAATTATATTTCTGTTTTATACCATTATTCAGTCCATTTAGACTGAGTCTCTACAACAAGAAGAACAGCAGTAACAAATAAAGTCTCATTTGTATAGAAACTAAATCCTGTTCTTAGAAAGATCTGGTTGTATAGAATTTGACCCATGCCATTCCCATCCCTATCAAGAGCATAATTTGTTTAACCCATCTCTAAGAGTGTTTAGTTCTATAAGGTATAGTTTCATCATAAAGGATCTGGTGCCGGGCTGTTGTCCCCAGTAGAATGTACTAACCTAGTGCATGCTACTTTTTCCAAACATTTGGAATAAAACAAGCAGTTAATTCACAGATTTTAATGTTAAATATCAGATGGAGATCCAATGCACGGAGAGTTAAACATGGATAGCGGTGAATGCTGAAGAAGGGAATGGAAAGTCGTTAAGTTGCTGGATGTTCCATATGGGCAAGTCTTATAAAGCAGCCGAACCTCAATGGGAGAATCTTGGTTTTCCTACATAAAAACTGATGATAGTAATGGAGGTTATTAGTCCGGAGGTAATATTTGCAAGAGAAAGGCAGTGAATTATCAAGAAAACTATCCTGTCATCAGATTCTTGAAGTTCATAGTTCAACCGTCAGGACGGATCATACAATCAAACTCCCACCACTGTACTAGTAGCAATTGAGAGTACTGCAATGAGGGAGATCTCGGCTTTCTTTGTATTAGTATAAAAACTGTGATGGCCTATTGACTTCAAAGTAGACAATATCTACATTGTCACATCCCATATAGGATAGGGAAAAATTTCCTGACACTATATAAGTATGTATTGCTCTCAACCTAGTAGACGTGTTTTAAATTCGTACGGACAATATTTATATGGTTCGTCGAGTCCTTCACGAATGATGTCGAGTTGATTCATAACTTGGTGTGAAGTCCGTTCTATTTGGCCCATAATTCCATGGATATATGAGGATGTTATTAATACGTAAGTGATATTATCATCGCGTCGGATAAGAAGTTCACGATCTTATATAGAGAATTATGAATTATGCGTTTCCAAGTAGTGACGCATTTGAACGCGGACGATATCTACTTGATTGGGCTAGGTCGTTATATACATGGTTGGGTACGAGTCATTATAAATGGTATCAAAATTGATCCGACCTTTATGTGAGGCCAAACAAGTTTTAAAGTTATGAGGATGCTAATTTTAGTTAGTACCACATGAATATTAAATTTTTCAAAAATTCCATTAGTGTAGAATGCTAGAAGCTGGCTTCATTATGAAGTGAATTGCGTTTGCGGTGTCCCAAATTAAAAGGTTTTACATGTGGGTGATTTTAATATGTCTATTGAAGATATCATTGAATTTATAAGCAAGTGGAAAAGTTTGGAAATGATGAGACTGGAAACTTCACATGGAGGAAGTCCTACCACAAATCGGTCTTCACTGCAACAGCAATTTGGCTGTCGCTCCATATACCTACATTAGGAAAGATGAAGCATCAATAATTGTCACTTCACTCCCAAAGCAAATACTTGGATCTACATAGCATCCTTTGAGAAGGAAACTTTAGTGATGATCTTAAAGGGCTGCAAAAAGCTTGTGCATTTAGACATAAGGAACTGCTGGGGTTTTCATGGTGTTGATGCTGAGATATTGGAGCTTGCTTTACATATTCCTACATTCATGTATGAAGGGTCAATCATATTACCATTTTATGATAAAGTTAATAAAAGGACTATGTTTCTGTTTAATTCCATTTTAATGATATATTTGGGAGTTTGTGAAGTCTTGAGTTAGGTTTCAGGTGTTCCTGTAAAGACCTCCAGGCTGTTTGAGAAAAAAGAACAAAAAATAACCTTTGTATGCCTCTCTATGTAATGTTGTTCCAATTAGACTGCAAAATATGTTAATATTGTTTGTATTTTGCATTAACTTCTGTTAAACAAAATAATGCTTTGAACTAAAACCTATAATTTATATTTGACTTTTGGATGTCATTGGTAATTTTTCTTCCGCTCTATTTACTTGGTGTTTTGATGAAAATGATCAATCATGAACAGTCTTTCTTGAAGCCAGGGGGAATTTAGAAGGTCAACATCTTTCAGAAGGTCATTAATTCGAGTTCCCTAATAGTCTTTGAAATTTGAAATATTTATCCGAATGTTAACTTTATAGCCATATGGAATTAGTCGGTATTTTACATTAAAAAAAAGTTTTTCAAAGGTCAGTAGACAAGGTGTTGAAGAGATTGTAATGAATTTCTTGGGAACACCTTTACATGATCATGTACAATCCATCAGTCAAATTAATTTGTCTGTTAATTGCAACTGTACTTTGAATGAAAAGACACCCCTTAACAAGATGTTCCAACTCTTAACAAGATGTTCAACTCTTCAAGAACAAACATATATTAACTATAAATTCTTTAAATCCAAATATCAGTTTTAGTTTTGTTTTTTGTTCTCAAATTTAATAAGATTGCTATTTATTAAATTCGTGGATTTGTTGTATTTTATAGGTAATTTAGCCAAAAATACATGTTAGCAAATTATTCATAGTGGGGAAATAAAACCTTAAGAAAAGTATTCCTTTCGTCTTAAACCTAGAACTACCAAATTCTTTGTTTTTTCACAAGGTGGGTAACTATAATATTTATGAGTTGTGTGCATGAAATCTGACACTCTTTTAGCGAAATCACGATGCTCAGTATTTTGGATTAGGCACTATCATTGCTAACTCATATAATAAAGCGTTTCAATAGGCAAGGCATAGAGAGGGGACAGGTTCCGGATTCAAGTCTCAATGAGAACAATTTACTATATTGTAACTAAATTGGTGTGTTATGATCCATGTAAATATCGTTTCCTTTAAATGAAGTCTTTACAACTCTAAAGTACGTTATACTTATCTCCGTCGACCACTTGTGTTATGATTGTATAAAATGCATGGTCCTCAGGCCTTTTAAATTGGAGCAGGTCCAAAACCAAACTAAAATGGGTCATACAAGGCTTTGGATAATAATTTGATTGCCTAGACCAAGGCCCACAAAATATAAAGCCCATGGGCATGGTCACCTTATACATACACCACATGTATTTTAGGGAATTTCGCAACAATTTCTTTGATTTTTTTATTTTATTTTATTAAAACTGTTGTCAGAGCTTCCCTGGTTTTTCTTCTTTTTTTTTTTACTTTTTTTTTTCTCTATCAAAATGTTCTCTTAAATGATTAGAATTTTGTGATGACTCGAATAATAACCCAACCCCAAATATTTTGGGCGCTCGACCTGAAAAGAAATTTTTTTGTGAGATTTATGATGAAGACGGAGGGTGAAAGCTGAGGGGGTGCAGGGGGCAACGCCTCTCATGGTATGGATCTAACCATTTAATCTAGGGTTTTATACACAGGCCCGGCCTTGGGGCAGGGCAGGAGGGAACCCGCATGGGGCCCCACGCGGGGCCCCGGCTATAATGTATAATCTAATATTATGTTGTATTTATATAATATGTTAATATTTTTATTTCTTTTATTTCTTTCTCTCTCAACACCAACATTCATTTCTTCTTCTTGGGTTCTCCAGGAGCTCCAAAAGCGACAAAACTCTGCGGCTCAGATGAGTCGCCTCCACGACTCCACCTTCTTCAGTTCTTTCGATCTTCAACTCTCATGTCTTAGTCTCCTCACCTCATAAAGTGCAATTTTTTTCTAATTATTTTCTCTTCCATATTTGGGTTTTTGGGTTTTAGGGTTTTTTCCCGTTATTTTTGTTCTTGATTTTTAGGTTTGGGTTCAGGTTGGATTTTTATTCAAATTTTGGTTTGTTCTTACGTTATTGGGGTTTAGGGTTTTTGTTATTAGGTTTTGGTTTGTTTCGTTGTCGGTTTGAGTTTTCCCCGTTATTTTGTTCTTGATTTTAGGTTTTGTGTTTGACTTTGGATTTTTTTATTTAAATTTTGGTTTGTTCTTACATTTATTGGGTTTTAGGGTTTTTTTTTTTTTTTGTAATTGTGTTTTTTGGTTTGTTTTGTTTATTCGGTTTTGGGTTTTTTTTTTTCCCGTTATTTTGTTAGTGGGGAATTGAGAGATGAATAAGCCATGAGATCCTTGCTTTTGAAGGAGGTGTTAGGCGAATGCTGTCGAAAAGCCAAGGAGAAGAGAAAGCACTCAACTCTCAAGTCTCAAGGGTGTGAGTCGTGTGACCAGTGAGTATGGGAGGGTGTGTGTGTGAGTTGTGAAAAAGCCAAAGCACTCAAGCACTCAAGCCATACTTTTACCTAAACAACAAGAAATGTAATTGTTGTCGTTAAGTTGCCCCTCAACTTTGAATATTGGTTTTTGTTGTTGCATAAGCTCTTAGGAAAAGAGTTCAGAAATTTGTCATTTTGAAGCTTATATTATCCATATAAATATAATCCGGGAAGGAAGATGGATGGATGGATTGCTTGTCATTTGAAATTTGAAATTACATATGAAATGGAATGGAAGAATGAGGAAACTGGTGTGAAGAAACATGGGCGGACCTCATGTGTAGGATAGGGACAGTGGTGAGGTCAGGATGTAGACCCCAATTTCGCTACCCTCCATCATGTTATTTTTGTGATTTAGTATAGAAATTATCATTTTAGTGTGATTGTTCATTCGAGATGTTTTGATTTTCAGGTTGCATTTGGAGTTTAAAATTCGGAATTCATTTAAATACAAGTCACTTAGCCCGAGCCTCTTTCCATATTGCAGGTGCTATTGTTCTTTTTTATATTCTTAACTTTTTTATATGATGTTGCCTAAAAAACATTTATTTGGTAGTGAAAAAAGAAAAAAAAGAAAACGAAGAGAGGAGATAGTAGAATCACAAAAAGGAGCTATTGACAAATTTGTTCTTAAAAAGTAGAAGAACCTTCTAAAAAGATTGAGTGTAGACAATGCTGAACAATCTAATATGAAAATTTAAATGATGAAAATCATATCAATGAAGACTCTATTAATTTGAATGATCATGATAATGTGACAAATCATATCAATGAGGATAATACTTATTTGAATGAACATGATAATGTACCAATCACATCTAATATTGAGTTGTAAAGTATTGATGAACACTTAGTCCCTCATTTGGATATTTATGATCCTAGAAATTGGGGAAATCTCAACAATAAAGATAAGGATATTTTAGTTGAAAAAGAGACTATAAAAATTAAATCTTGAGTTTCCTTTAGATAATAAATCTAGGCATTTTCATATACTTATTATTAGAAAAGATGAGTAACGGAGAGATTACCGATAGAAAATGGTTGTTTTACTCTAAACATGTGGATAAAGTATATTGCTTTTGTTGCAAATTGTTCACAACTCAAAACAACAAAAGTTTGTTAGCAAATGATGGATTGAATGATTGGAAGCATCTTAGTGAGAGACTCAAACAACATGAGAATAATATTGAGCGTATGACTAACATGAATACTTGGATTGAACTAAGAGTAGATTAAAACATAATGAAACAATTGATAAAGATTTGTAGCAAGGATTTTCAAAGGAGAAAGAACGTTGGAGACAAGTTTTAATAAAAATAATTTCTGTTGTAAAATGTCTGGCTAAAAATAATTTAGCTTTTCGAGGATCCAACGAGAAACTTTATCAGGATAGTAATGGTAATTTTTTGGGGTTAATTGAAATGATTACAATTAGATTTGATAATACCCAAGATCGTAATTAGGCGTAATCCAAAATCAAGAAATTCATTACCATTATCTTGGTCATAAAATTCAAAATGAGTTAGTTTCTCTTTTAGCCTATAATGTTAAAACTTCTATGATAAGGATCATCAAAGAAGCAAAATATTTCACTATAGTTCTTGATTGTACCCCAGATGTGAGCCATCAAGAACAAATGACTCTAATAGTACGATGTGTAAATATGTCTAGTAACAAAATAAAAATAGAGGGGTACTTTTTAGAGTTCTTGAAGGTGGATGATACATCTGGGTTAGGGCTTTTTAATGAATTATTAAATGCATGTAAGTCTCTTGATATGAATGTTGATGATGTGAGGGACCAAGGTTATGACAATGGTTCTAATATGAAAGGAAAACACCAAGGAGTTCAAAAGAGATTGCTTGAAATAAATCCGAGGGCTTTATATATGCCATGTGCTTGTCATAGTCGTAATCTTACTCTTTGTGATATGACACACATTGTGTTAAAGAACATTTCATTTTTGGAATTATTGCAAGCGTATATATTCATTATTTGCAAATTCTACTAAAAGATGGAAGATTTTACTTGATAATGTTCCGGACTTAACAGTGAAATCTTTGTGTAATACTCGATGGGAAAGTCAAATTAAAAGTGTTAAAGCTATTAGATTTCAAACACACCTCAAATTAGGTTAGCTTTGTTGCAAGTGTATAAATCTTATGATGATGCCAAGTCAAAAATTGAAGCAGAAAGTTTGGCTGGATTCCTTGAGGTTTTGAGTTTTTACCCAGTATGGTTATTTGGTATGAAATTTTATTTGCTATTAACATGGTGAGTAACAAGTTTCAATCTAAATCTATGTGCATTGACACTACAACAAAGGAATTGGAAGGTGTAATGTTATTTTTTGAAAAATATAGAAATGAAGGGTTTGAATCCAGCATGAATATTGCTAAAGTCTTGCATTTGATATGAATATAGAGCCAATACTTCCAATAAAACGTTGTGTTTTTAGGAAAAAACAATTTGATGAGAATAATCGTGATGAAGAAATCTGATCGGTGAGAGTCCTTTAGAGTCAATTATTTCTTGGTTGTTGTAGATATGGCAATTGCTTCTTTGAAAGATGGGTGAGCAATTAAATGTGTTTGAAAATATTTTTGGATTCTTATTTGATTCAAAAAGTTGAAGTCGTTGGGTGGTAATGAATTAAGAATCTTGCACTAAATTTAAGACTACTTTTTCTCATAATAATTTGTCGGATGTTGGTACAAATGACCTTTTTTTAAATGAAAGTGTGCGAATGACTTTGCCAAATGTGTTAATGTCACCACTTAAATTCTCGAGTTGGTCAAAGTTGCAGATTGTTATCCAAATGTTTCAATTGCATACCGAATCCTATTAACGATGCGGTGGCGTAGCATCATGAAGAAGTTTCAAAGTTAAAGTGTGAAATCCTACTTGAGGTCGTCAATGTGAAAAGATTGAATGGCCGCAGCAATTTATGTATTGAAAAATATGTTAGAAAATATTGATGTTGACACTATTATCAATGATTTTGCATCTAGAAATGCTCGAAGACAATGTTTTTATGAACATTTGTATGCCCAATCTAAATTAAATGTTTTTATTTTTGATTGTAAAAAATATTTTATTTGTTAAGTCTAATAAAAACTACCATTTACAAGCATTTTTATTATCAATGATTTGCATCTAGAAATGCTCGAAGACAATGTTTTTATGAACATTTGTATGTAATCTAAAATAAGGGGCCCTTATTTTGTTACTTCGCTAGGGCCTCAAAATATCGGGACCATTACAATTTTATACATACTTTATATGTGAATGTTTAGTATTTTGTATCATGTAATTGAGAGCCGCAATTAATAAAATAATAAGTCAGGCTTTCCATTTTATTTCTTTACTTTTTAGCTAATCCTAAACAAGATCCTAATAAGTCATAAGCAGAAGCATATTTCTTTCAGAGAAAAAAGCTTAAGCCATGAGGAGAGGTAGTATTCCTTTCAGCCAATTCCAGAAGAAAGTTTAAGTCATGAGGAGAAGTATTCCTTTTAAAATTATTATAAAAAACTTATTTTTAAAACATTTTCAAGCACCCAGTCGTAAAAATTTTGAATTCTTTTCTACTCCTCTCTCTTTTCCTGTAATCATCCTAGAAAAAAGTTGCATGCGGAAGATGCAAAGTTTTATCAACTCTTGGAAGTTGAAAGGGGAGAGAAGTTTTAAATGAGAAACATAGGGAAATTGAAGGGGGGGTTAAATTTTAAATGAAATATATATTGGGAAGTTGAAAAGTTGGTCAAATAAATCTCTTTTAAATAGTCAGATGCTTAAACTAATTTGTATCCACCATTTTAATTAAATCTCCACTTCTTCACAAAAACTTCAGGTAAATATTTGTCTGGATGTCTTGTCTTTGATGCATATTTCTCATGCATTTAATTTGAATTTCTCATGCATCCTTGTTTCAACTTTTTCTTTAATTTTCTCAGATGGAAAGAGGAAAATGGGAAGATCTTAGTGCAGACCTTTTGGTGGATATCTTTAAAAGAGTTGGGATGAAGTCACTGTTGTTGGATGTTCCCTTTGTATGTAAGCCTTGGTATAAAGCAAGCCGTGATCCTTAAAGCTGGAAGCATCTTATTTTTCCTACTCTCACCAAACGTAATTATATATTTGACTATTTAAATTACTTTGATGATATATTTGAGGATGTAGATAAACCCTACAATGACTTTTCAAAGATCCTAGCGATAAAATATCAAGAAAATACCAATTTGTCTACAACTACATACCAATTTCAGAGATCCTAGTGTATTGTTAAGAAAATACCAATTTTTCCACTTGCTTGTGTGATTCAATGAACAATTATGCTTATCCATTTTATCTAGATTCATATATTTAATTAGATCTAATTATTCTTATTTGAGGAACATGAATTATTTTTTTAGGTATTCTTACAACCAACACATCAATACTTGGGTGTGGATCCTGCATTTTCAGCTACGATGCGTTTCCACTTAAAAGGTGAGACTCGTTTTTTTTTTATTTTTAAAATGGTTTGGAGTTGCCACGTATTTTATTTTTTTTAAAGGGAAAATAAAACAAGAAATAAAACATTATGTGACTCCTTATTTAGGAAGAGACATGTCTACGAAAAACCAAATCCGAATCTGGAGGTCATGTTACTTATCAGGAAGGTACGATAGTGAGCCATAACACCCCTCTAAACCCGTATAAAAATGGTCTCTATTAAATAAGTTTAGGGAACTGTGACAATCAATCAATTAATTACAAATACCAATAAATCATGTAGATAGAAAATAAAGAACAAAATTACAGAAGATATGTGTACCTTAGCGGCGAATTGAAAGCGCTATCAATAGAAAATCATGTTTGTTCGACACAACAATATATAATATTCACATTCAATTAAAAATTGGTTATAGATCAAGGCCCTGTTTGGGTAAATAGGCAGTGTCCCGAACATTTTATAAGAGCATTAAGATAGAGAGCATGTCATAAGCCTTTATTCAATAAGCTATTTGTGTTTGGATGCATATTTTAAAAAGCACTTATGCATCATTTTAAGGTGTTTGGATGCATTACTACACAAACACTTATAATAACTGAAATTATTGAAAAGCATATCGTAAACACTTATAAAATTAAAGTGTTTGAATAAATAAGCACTTGTCATAATTTTTAAAAAAATTAAAAACTAAAGAACTAAAAATTAATATTATATATATTTCATGAAACCATGATAAAAAATTAAAAATAAAGTAAAAATTCATTATATACTGAAAACATTATCATTTACCTGTAATCTCTAGTATAAAAAATAACTAATGAACCATTCCATTCTCTTCAATTTTGTTTCATATGCTTCAAAGAGATTATAAAAACTAAAATATTCTATTTTTTTTTTCTTCATTCAAATCTTTAATTTGGATGCTTTCTATAAATTGGAACGCAAGACATACGGAGTCGATGCCTTGAGGCGGAAGGCACACTTGAGGCACATACTTTTTTAAGTGATGTTCATTCAACCTAATATAAATAAAAATTATATATCTCACTAAATATTTGTTTATAGTTTTTATCTAATAATAAAATACAATAAAGGGAATGACATTAAACATAAAAATCAAACATCACTAGTGTTTCCCATCATCACAAACATTTTCAAAACAAAATAACAAGTAAAAATATAAACGCCCATCCAGTCGCTTTAAATACATGCATAAAATTCTGGTTCAAAACAAATAAAGCAGTCATGGATTTGTTAGTGCAAATAGAAAATCGTCGTGATATCATTATTCTCAACATCAATAGATTTTTTTTTTCTATTTTTTAATTATATGTCAGATTTTTTTTTAATAATTTAAAAAAAAAATTTTTACCTATTTTTACATGAATTTTAAGAAGTTACTTTCTATTTTTTTCAAAAATTTTATCCATTTTTACATAATTTTTCGGAATTTATTTCATTATTTTTCAAAAAAAAAATTCTTATTTATTATATAAATTTTCAAAAATTTCTCATATATTTTTACATAATTTTTCGAAAAGTTGTTTTCTATTTTTTCATTATTTTTCATAAAGACATTTTTGTCATTAAGATAACTAGTTTTAGTCTTATGTACAAGCTTTTTTGAGCTTATTTTGGTAATCTTCTCCATGAAGCTTATTGAAATAAGCTAAAAAGGGCTTATAGGGGGTCATAAGCTATTTTTATAAGTTCTTTCAAACATCTACAATTTTTATCAAAAATATTTATATGAGAAGATAAGCTCAAATAAGCTGTATATAAACTCTCTCAAACGCACCCCAAAAGTCAAAATGTTTGTTAAAAGGATACATGAGATGTCGGGCTCCACCTAAGCTCATTTATTTGTTACACTAGTTAACTCCACAAGATTCAATTTTATAGGAACTACAGAATTAATCATGTATTCAAAATTTTCGAAAACTGATTTGAAATTTGAAGTTTTGAAAATTGGAAGTTTGAAATTATTGAAATTGAGAATTTTCAAATGAATTTGAAATTTAAGAATTTTGAATAGAGATTTTGGAAATTGAATTTTTAAATTAAGAACTTTAATTTTTTAAATTTGAGATTTAGAATTTAGAAATTTGAAAATAGAAATTGGGAGATTTAAAATTTTAAAATTATGACACTTTGAATTTTGAAATTGGGCAATTGTAAATTTGAAATTGAAAACTTTAAAATTTGAAATTGGAAATTAGGAGTGTGACGCCCCATAACCCGAGGGTCCATTGACCAACCGTCAACCCGCGGAAAACTTGTGGATGTTGGGTAACCCGATACCACACTGTTGTGTCCCCTTTACCGGGACCTATAATTTAACAAAAATCGGACATAGTCTCCTTTGTACGAGGAACTCTACCCAAAATACAACCTATAGGATATACAATAACACGACACATCTGAGGCTCAATATAAGCATATTGCCTTACGAGATCCATTTTTATGGGTAAATTGGCCCAAATAGAACCAATTATCATCCCAAAATATCTGAGCTATGTTACCATAGTCCTTAAGAGTTTAATTACAACACTCTTATACAAAAAATACATGTTAGAACTAGTTGGTTCCAAACATCTTTACAAAAATTATTACAAAGCCACAATCCGGCTTTCTTCCCAATTGCGGTCTCGAATGAGCACCGTCCACCGGTGTACTCCTTGCACCTAAAAGGGGGATCCCATAAAGGGTGAGCTACGCCCAGTAGAGTAAACTTCCTACAAGGGCTACTCATACTTTAGTGCGCGTCTTGATAATTAAGTATTCCCTGATTCACACATTCCAAACAAGATTATGCAATCATAGGTTGAAATTCTACTTGCCATGAGATGAGATGAGACTCAACCATGTACCATGCCCCGAGTCCTTACTGACTCCCATCATACCCAAATCCTTATCAACTATTATCACACAATGCCAAAGCCCATGCGTGATAAAATTCATCATTTCTGGAGTACATCCAATGATCATTTTACAAAACAAATTCATTTGTTTTCAAACCAAAAGCTTTTTGGATGTTACACCTCAATGATCATTTATATTCAAAAGCATGTGTCTTTTTATGGGTAGCGAATTTTCGAGGTCTTGCCATAGGCTTTGCAAGCCTTCCTACACTTTCACGGGCTTTCACCGTTGGACACATATGTATAACAAAAAATAAAGGGGCTTTCACCTGATGGGGTGTCTATTCCTACTTGTTAATACACGACACATATTTTCATTTCATATATCTGTAGTGCAACCTGTTGAATGTTTGTCCCATATCTGAGCCACCCAATAAACACCAAAAGCATTGATTATAACATCTCACACCCATTTCATCGATGTCCCGTGCATATGCAATGTGATGTGCCATTTCACTATCCATACATGTCACATATGATGAATGCTATATGGACAATTCTACTCATACATATCACCCATGCATCATGGACAATTATCAATCGGCCATAAAATTTCCAAGCGATCCGCACATTCATATTAACATACGCACACACATATATCAACATCGACAAGTCATCGCAATCAAGCAATGACATACTTTATCACTCCTAAGGCCAAATTGTGACATAACATGTCCTGAATAGCCTACAAATAACCACATCTGATGGCCTTATCCAAACACAAACTCATCACATGTCAATACATTATGACACACATATTGACCTTTAATCAATTACCACCCAGCATGTCACTCAAACTCAAGCAATGACAACTTGATCCTCAACACCAGTTGTGGCATAGAGATGCCCACAAAGCATTCCACACAACAAGCCATAATAGACCCGCAGAATAGTTCAAATCCCGGTTCGAAACTAGTCCTCTTAGTCCTAAAATGCGGACTAGGCATTAAATATTTAAGTTGGCAGTCCAGTGGACCATGCTTGATGCATGCGAGTCGATTTGGGTGATTCAAAAGCCTACATCAAGTTTACAGATGAAGCTATAATTTCCATGGAGACCATGATATGCACCAGTCCCTCCTCAAAGGTCCCATCAGCATCAACAACAAGCTCGCCCCAATCCACTGCATGAGTTGGATCTAGAGTGTACTTCTAGAGCATGGAGACATGGAACACATGGACACTCAATAAAATTGGTTGTAGCGCCAACCGATAAGCAACTGTGCCAACCCTCTCAAGTACCTCGAAGGGCCCAATATAACTCGGTGATAGCTTTCCCCACTTGCTGAACTTGACCACTCCTCTCTTAGGCATCACAACTTGGTATCAGAGCCTAGGTATGCAATTACCTAGGGCCTGATGGGATGCGTCACATGTGACGATCACGGGCTTGGTATCGGAGCTTGGAATATCTGATGCCTAGGGCTTGAGGGGCATGGGCCTAGGCCAGGACATTTATGATGCATCTGATACTAATGCCACAACTTGGGATTAAAGCTTAGGTATACGAACACCCAGGGCTTGGTGGACATGGGTCTAGGACATCACGAGTTGTAATTACGATTGCCTAGGTTTATGATTACACAGTGCTTGATAGATCACGGTACCGACTTCACGGCTTAATTATCAGGCTTGGGTATCTGATTTCCTAGGGCTTGAGGGGCATGGGCCTAGGCCAAGACATTTCCGATACCAACGTCACAAGGAGTCTTCAAAATTTGAAATTATGACACTTTAGAATTTTGAAATCGAGAATTTTGTAAATTTGAAATTAGAAATTGAAGGACTTAAATTTTAAAATTAGGGCACTTGAATTTTGAGTGAAACTGAAGAGTGAGTGAAAGTGGGAATTAGATTTTAGAATTAAAATTGAATTTTAGAAAATGAGAATTTGAGAATTTGAATTTTGAAAATTGGACACTTGAATTTTTAAATTTGAGAAATGAAAATTTAGAACTTGAATTTTTGAAGGCTTGAGTTTTAAAATCGAAAAATTGAATTTTATAAAATGAGAAATTGGAATTTTGAATTTTGAATTTTTTAAAAAAATGAGAAATGAAAATTTAGAACTTGAATTTTTTAAGACTTGAGTTTTAAAATTGAAAATTTGAATTTTAGAAGATGAGAAATTTGAAAATTGAACATTTGAATTTTTTAAAAATTGAGAAATGAAAATTTAGAACTTGATTTTTTGAAGACTTGGGTTTTAAAATTGAAAAATCGAAAAATTGAATTTTAGAAAATGAGAAATTGGGAATTTGAATAAGTTAAAGGTGGGAGTTTGATGGGCTAAAGAGCTGGTAAGAGGATGTGGCCAAAGGGCTTAGTCAAATGACCTAATGAGTTGAGCCTAAAGAGATGATAGGGTTATCTTGACTAAGTCCTAATGGGTCGGTAAAATGACCTAATGAGTTCGGCTTAGATGGATTAAGCCTAATGGGTTGGGTCTAAGTAAGTGGGTTGAAATGTAATGGGTTGGGTCAAAGTAAGTGGATTGGAATATAATGGGTTGAACCTAAATATGTTGGACCTAATGGGCTAGGCCTAAGTATGTGAGAAGGCATTCCTAGAGTTGAAAAGGAGGCTTACTTCGGGCCCTATTCTGATAGTCCAGGAATAAGGACAAAGGTACACGGTGTACTGTGATGCCTCTAGGGACGGACTGAGATGTGTCTTGATGCAGTCCGGAAGGGTTGTAGCTTATGGTTCTAGACAGCTAAAGAATCATAAGCAGAATTACCTTACACATGATTTGGAGTTAGCGGCCATTGTCTTTGCCTTAAAGATTTGGTGCCACTATTTATATGGTGAGCAGTTCGAAGTGTTTTCAGACCACAAGAGTCTGAAGTATATTTTCACACATGGTAATCAAGCACAACAAAAGTGTGCTTATTTCCGTCTTATCATTCTTTGCGAATTGTTTTTTGATTTCGACAATGAATTATTTTGCATTGGTAATTTGCCTTAGAGCGACGTTTTACCCTAATGCCTCTAGAATATCGTGATGAATGATCATAAGATTCATGCGATTTGAGTGCTCCCACTTCTTATTGTTCACTTTGTCAATAGAGGAACTCAGATCTGTAGGAGTAGTGAGACTCTCTATCCAAAGTGCCAGATCTAGATCCGTGGAGCCGGGAACAATAAAAATGTTCTCTTTTCAATCCTTAAAGTTAGACCCATTAAGTATGGGAATTGAATTCAGATTAGCACATATAGTAGCAACACTAGCTAAATAGTGAACAGACAAATCAAACAAATAAGCTCACATTAATTATTCAAGTATATAATAAAAGAAACAAATTCATATAATGGTTAAACCCCATATCAAGATACCAACCACAATCTTATGTGTGGTTCAAGAAAAAAAAAACCCTCCTTTTTCTACACACACACACACACACACACACACACACACGAGATATGTATATATATATATATATATATATATATATATATATATATATATATATATATATATATATATATATATATATATATATATATATGTCTCAAAACCTGTTTTAATGTCTCCTTCTAACAAAGATGAAGGAAGAGGCATGTCATTTCCTTTCCACGACATTGTTTTCAACTCTTCTTTTATCTTTCCCACTTGGATCTTTCTCTCAATCGTTTGCCCGATCTTTATTTGAAAAAAGAATGGAATGATAATAACACTTTCTTGGAAACCAAATGGAAAAAAAAAAGAAAAAGGAATGGTTATACTATTTTCTTGGAAACCAAACGGTTGTTAAAATATTAAAAATTAGGGCTTACTCAAAGGAATTAAAGATTGACTAAAGGTTCATATACCCACGCCAACGGCAAAGATTCAATTCTTTCAGCGATCGAAAGAACTCTTTTTGGGAGTGTTTGCAACTAAAAAAATAGGGAAGATGCTTGATTATCTCAAAACCAAATGAGGTTATCACTTGATGAAATTTATGGTACTACTGACAAGATGCTTGCATAAGTCCATAAATGGATTTTGTCAATTTGCAAACCATATTCTTTTCTAGCTGCACCATATAAATTGTTTCGTCAATGTCGCCATTGAGAAATGTCGTTTTGACATCCATTTGATGTAGCTCAAGATCAAAATGTGAAACAAGTGTCATGATTATTCTAAAAGAGTCTTTCGATGAAATCAGAGAGAAAGTCTCTTTAAAATCAATCCCTTCCTTTTGAGTAAAGCCTTTAGCTACAAGACGAGCTTTATACCTTTCCACATTACCTTTGAATCCCGCTTGGTTTTAAAAATCCATTTGCAACCAATGGGCCTCTCACCTTCTAGTGATGGAACAAGTTCCCAAACTTTGTTGTCTTGCATAGACTTTATACTCCTCATTCATTGCATTAATCCATCCACGAGAATTGGAACTTTCAATGGCTTGACGGAAGTTGATTGGATCATCTTCAAAATACGGCATGAATTTTCATATGTTATTAAATAAGTACTCGTCATCTAAAATTGCTTTTCTCTTTTCTCTAGTTGATCGCCTAAATGGCACATGTTCTTGAGGTTGTTGAGCTTTTTGTTCAGGAACAATCACCTCATCTTGAATTGGGAAAATCTCAATATGATCATGTTGTCCTACATGATCTACAAGAGGGAATTCAACATTGTCATATTGAGGTTATGGGGTCACTTCCTGATCGAGTGTGGTATGGAAATGCACATTGTCAAAGTGATAGTAGTGATTAAGTCATTTCTCGCAAAGTCAATGTCCCTAAGTTTATTTTTCCTCTCAAACTCAACATTCTAAAAAAATGTTGCAATTCCCATCTCGAATATATTTTTAAGTGTGGAATCATAAAACTTAAAGCCCTTTGATCGCTCCGCATAGCCAATAAAGTAGCTGCTCACAGTTTTGGGTTCCAATTTATTTTCATGTGGCCTGTAAGGCCTTGCCTCAACTGGACATCCCCAAACATGTAAATGCTTTAAACTAGGCTTTCTGCCTGTCCAAAGCTCATAAGGTGTTTTAGTAGCTGCTTTAGTTGGCACTCTATTGAGAATGTAGGATGTTGTCTTGAGTGCTTCACCCAAGAGTGACTCTGGTAAGATAGAATGACTAATCATGCTCCTCACCATATCCTTAAGAGTCATATTCCGTCTTTCAGCTACACCATTCATGCTAGGTGATCCTAACATGGTGTACTGTGGGACGATTCCACATTCTTTTAGGTATCTAGCAAAAGGTTCTTAACGTTGTTCACCCGATCCATAAAATCTACCATAGTATTCACCACCACAGTCAGTATGGATGGCAATGGGATGGAGTTTTTCAGGTCCCCGCCCCGCCCTTAATGGGACGGGTTTGAATAAAATTTAAACAGGTATGGGCGAGTTTGGGTTTGGATTTTCAAACCCAACCTGGGTCGAGCTAGGCTCAGGTTTAGTATGTGTAAGACCTGCCCCGCCCTACCCCGCCCATCCCCGCCCCACTAAGTATTTTACAAAATTACCCTTAATCTATTGCTAATACCAAAAAAAACTGGGTATATAAACCCATTAAGTAGCAAACCCTAGATTATGTGGAAGTCTACTCTCTTACTCCCACTTCTCCAAGCCCAAAATTTCTTAGCATCCCCAACAACGAGCAACCGTCGGAGATGAAGGTGGTGGCACTCGTTACGGCAGCAATGATAGCTACTACGCCATGATGAAGTGCATCCAATATGGCCACGAGGTTCTTGTTTTCCTCTTCTTAAACCTCTCAATTTCTTGTTTCTTTTCTATTGGTTTCTCAATAAACAAATGGACGATGAAGTTGGAATCTTGGTTTGTGTTGAATGCTCAAAATCAAATGAGCAAAGTAAATGTTTTGAAACCGAAGTAGCATATCCAAAAACTTTCTTTTCTAACGCTTGGAAGTCAAACGAAGAGGTTATGTTTTTTTCTTTTTTTGGAATTTCTATTGGGAAGGAAGGGATCTAGGGTTGCAACACAACTTGTAGATTGTTTGGTTGTTGAGAAAACAACAATTGGTAGTTTTTTGAAATTTTATCTGGTTGGGATGGGTCGGGATATTAGATAAGATTTTTAAGTGGGAACGGGAAGAAACTATCTTGCCTAATCTCAGGTTCAGGACGGGTATGGAAAATATTTATATATTTCGGGACGGGAATGGGATAGGGTGCCCCATCCCAAACCTGCCCCGTTGCCATCCCTAACTTTCAAACCTAACACTTTTTATCATTTTGTTAAGTTGATTTTCAACTTCAACTTTGAATGTTTTAAACACATCTAAGGACTGTGATTTCTCAAGAATTAAATATTGCTAGCCATATCTTGAATAATCATCTATGAAAGTTATGAAATACTGTTGACCATTCCAAGAAGCCATAGGAAATGACCCACATATATCTCTGTATGTATTAATTCTAAAACTTTTGTTGACCAATTGGCATCTATCTTTTAGTTTTGGTATGCTTTCCCTTTACACATTCTACACAAATATCAAGGTCTGTAAAATCAAGGGAATCTAGAATCCAATCAGACACAAGTCGTTGGATTTTATTTCTAGAAATAAGACCTCGTCGCTTGTGTCATAGTGAGGCTGAATTTTCTTTATTTAATTTGTGTTTAGTACCACATGATTCCACATGCAAGGTTTCATTATAGAATGCAATAGTTTAAAGCATATATAGGTTATCATAAGCATTTAGGAAACATGTACCAATAATATTCGAATTTAAAGATAAATTATTCTAATTGTTTCCAAATGAACAAGAATAACCAAATTTGTCAATAAAGCGAAACCCAAATTCCGTCTAAAAGATGGTACAATGAAAGTATCTTTCAAATCCAAATAACATCCAATTCCTAATAACAAACTAAAGTGCCCTATCACCTATACTTCGACCTGCTTTCTGTCACCCACAAAGATGTGTCTTTCACCATTGCTTGGTTTTCGACAACTCAAGCAACTTTGCATAGAAACACTTATGTGAGTAGTAACACTAGAATCTAACCACCAAGTGTTTCTATGTACTAAAGCTAAATTAACCTCAGAACATACCAAAGCAAGAAATGTACCTTTCTTTACATGTCAATCATGGTATTTTGTACATTCCTTCTTTGTGTATCCTTCCTTTTTGCAAAAGAAACAACATTTTTTCCTATTGTTGTTTCTTTTGGGTTGGACCCTTATCAACAGCTTTCGTATTTTTTTTCTTTTAATGCCCATATCCTTATTTTTAGAGGTGGTAGCCAAATTGGCACTCTTTAATCATGCCTTGCCTCAATTTGTCTTTCTCTTGTACTATAAGACATTTCCACGAGCATGTCATCAGAAAACTCGAGCTTTAAAGCCTTAAGTTTTGAAGTAATATAAGACATTTTCATAATGTGCTCCCTTACATTACCTTTGTCTTTATGCTACATGGTAATCAAGCGCAACAAAAGTGTGCTTATTTCCGTCTTATCATTCTTTGCGAATTGTTTTTCGATTTCGACAAGGAATTATTTTGCATTGGTAATTTCCTTAGATACGACACCCCTAAATGCCTCTAGAATACCGTGATGAATGATCATAAGATTCATGCGATTTGAGCGCTCCCACTTCTCATTGTTCACTTTGTTAATAGAGGAACTCGGATCTATAGGAGTAGTGAGATGCTCTATCAAAAGTGCCAAATCTAGATCCATGGAGCCGAGAACAATAAAAATGTTCTCTTTTCAATCCTTAAAGTTAGACCCATTAAGTATGGGAATTGAATTCAGATTAGCACATATAGTAGCAACACTAGCTAAATAGTGAACATACAAATCAAACAAATAAGCTCACATTAATTATTCAAGTATATAATAAAAGAAACAAATTCATATAATGGCTAAACCCCATATCAAGATACCAACCACAACATTAATATCAAGTCATTGGACAATAATATTAACTGTAAGTGCTATTCTTGTTGTAGCAATCAAATATTGACAATAACTTATATCAAATAATAGGCCTATCTTTGAATTGACGTACCCTTCACATGTAAAACCTAATAATTGTCTCATATTTAATACCACATGTATATGTGTAATTCGTCAAAGCAATAACCTTCCTTTGGGCCAGCTAATACCTGTATGAAATAACACACACACAAACATCAAACATCCATTGCGAACTTTTTCCACAAGAGAGGTCACTTTGGCAAAATCTTGTTTCAATGAGTCCAATCAAAATGTTATACAACTTATAACAAGTCATAATTGATGTACCAAATTATTTGAATTTCATTGTTCCTTCATAATTTATCTTTCAATAAAATCAAATAAAAAAATTGAAAGATCTATATGTTAAGGTTATGTATAACATACATAAATCCTAAAAAAAAAGTCTAGATAAATATATATTCTAAAAAAATATGAATATAAATTATACATAAATTGAATATCCAATGAACAACCCAAATACAATAACCAAACTTTCATTCCTTGTTTTTCCTAAATTTCTCAGTAACCAAACAGAGTTGAATCCAATAATGAATTTTTTATAATTACATATCAAAAACTACAAGTATAAACCCAAAAAATCTTCAAGTTTGAATCCAAACCCAGAAATAAAATTTTTAAACAATAGATTTTTTTAATTTAAAAAACTGTAAGTTTGAATTCTCAAACTGAATCTGAATATATATATTTTAACTTCAAGTTTGAAGCCAAAAGATGAATTTGTAAATCTGAATCCATACAATATATATATATATATATATAGCAGTATATATATATATATATATATATATATATATATATATATATTATTTTTTATTTTTATTTTTTTATTTTATTAAAAAGAAATTAATCGAAGGATTTTTTTGCAATTAAAAAAAAAAAAAAAACCTTTAACTTTAACTTCTAAAATGGAATCCTAATCTTTTTTCTTTTTTAATTAAAAACTTTAATAAAAAAAACTCTGAAAACTGAATCTTAAAATATAAAATCAAATCAAATAACTACATGAAATGGAGGAAAAGTGACTTGATTTGAAAAAAAATAAATTATCAACCCTTAAATGTATTCACGGAAACCAAATTCATAGTCGTTTTCTAAAGATTTAATTATTTAAATCACATCGAAAACAATTTTTTGAGTTCAAGGATAATATGAATCCATATAACAAAAAAAAAAAAACAGATAAATTAATTAAATCTCAAGAATCAAATATGGGTTGGCTCTGATACCATTTGTCAGGAATTCTTGATTACCTAAACATATATATGTATCTAATATTATAAACATAATAGAAATTCCAAATATATTAAACATGAATCATATATAAAAGACAAACCCTAAACAATCATGTTTCTACCTATTTAATTCAAGAGATATTAAGTTTGTATAACGGAAGCGTACCTGTATCCATTGCTGAAAGTCATCAAATATATGGGTTAGATCTTCCAAATTCGACATCGCTCTAATGGACAAGAGTCGTGGTGACACCCTATCCCGAGTGTCCAAGACAACTCCTCGTCAACTCCGAAAACTGCGGATGGTTCCGTGCCTCGATATCACACTCACGTGTCCCATATATGGAGACTCCATCCTTGTATAATTTTCTTACGAAAAACCCAGATTTCTAAAAATTCACAAGAGCTTCAGATGTACAACTCGTTACACTTTAAGCATGCCAAAACATATTAAAACTAGATTATCTCTAATATATTTCCTTTACAAAACGCTTCTAAAGGCCACAACCCGCCTTCTTCGTACTCATTGTACCGCCAGAAGACTGCCTTCCTCGCGGTAATTCGAAAGGGGGTCCCACGATGGGGTGAGCAAAAGCCTATGTACAGAAATACTCTACAGGCTACTCCCCATCTAAGTGCACATGCAATGGTCGCACAACAAACAAACATCCAAGAATGCCTACACGAATAAACATATGTCACGACGTAAATGTTTTCATGCCCATATCCCGAGGCACTTGCCGACTCCCTCACACATGCTTATGCCAAGTGTGACAACCGTTAGTGGTAGTACCAATGACACCATATACCGCGCCCTTATCGGCTCACTAGCACCCAATGCAGTTGCCAATGGGTATCTAATCCCGAGTCAATCCCGACCCCTATCACCCAACTTGAAGTCTAAGTGATAACCATGACCATGTGTCTTCTTTGGGCAACAGAACTTTTCGGCTCATGCCGCGGGTCTCTTACACCCATATAGAACTTTTAGGATCACACCGCGGGTCTCTTACACCCACCATAGAACTTTTCGGATAATACCGCGGGTCTCTTACACCCTTACAAAACTTTTCAGATGATACCGCGGGTCTCTTACACCCAAATTTGACCAATACATATTACTTTCCATTTAATGGCCTTACACCCTCGTGAGTCTCTACCTTGGACTTTGTCCCATTTTCCGAGCTCATAACCCATTCACCAACACTGGTGAATAAACAATACCATGCACCTACACCCGACTCCACGCGATGTACCCCGTGCATATGAAATGCATGATGCCAATGCCTTTCCTTCATGTTACGTATATATGAGTTATGAACATTTACATACCATGATAATTGTAATTGATACATATACTTTTCCTCCATGCACAACCCATGTTAATACATTATAAGATACATTAACATGTCATATCTCGCGACCCGATGTTATTCATACAAGCAATAACACACCACCAGGTCACAATCTTGGACCCATCCAACAGGGTACCTCACGGCCCCTTCACAAACATGAACCAATTTGGTTCCAATCATCCACACAACATCAAACAACCAGAAAACCTAGAAACTTTTAGTTTCTAGCTCAAACCCCAAGCCACCACAGTCTTGGATTGTGTGAAACCGGTCATAGAAATCCTCTATCCTTCAATCCCAAGTTGTTGGAACTAAACCATATGGCCTTTCATGGCCTCCCATATACAGCCATACCATACCCAATACAGTAGCCTACAACATGCTATGTAATGGTCATGTTATATCCTGGCTATTCACCTCGACAAAACCATGCAACCTACACACTTGGTGCAAAAGGTAGACTTTCAGAAGGGTTTTGATCACCTAATTCCCTCCACAGGTACATGGATGGAAACTTGAATCAATAGTCTTTCCATAGAGTCCAAGAACACCCGAAACGGAGTTCGGACGAGAAAGTTATGACCTTCCAAAGTTGGAGGTCACACATGACTAGGCAGCCTTACCCAGATAGCCCCACCGACCCGCCTCTGGCCCCTTCGATTCACTCTAGACCCACTTCCCTCCACAGGCACTGCCTGGGAACTGACCAACGATTTCCATGTGAGTCCGTTGAACACCAAAACAACCGACTTAAGAAGACCTTCGAAGCTGAGGCTCCAAGACATGATCAGTAGCCTTACCCTGACAGTTACCCGACCTGCCCGAATTCCCCTTTCCTACCAGTTCTAGCACCGATTGCCCTCCACAGGCATCCGACTGGAATCTTGACTCAATGGGCTTTTCATAGAGTCTAAGAACACCTGAACCCAGCCCGATCAAGAAGTTATGACCTTCCGGTTGGATCACACATGACCTTAGTCGGCTTACCCATCCGGCGCATCAACCCCATCCGGGCGAACCATCCGAGCAACCTGTATCCGCAGCCTTCTTCCACTAGACTTTCTTTGGTAAACTTAATTCTCATAATCACACAGAGGTCCGATTTGAGAAATTCAAAAGCCTAACATCAAGTTTACTGATGTGGCTACAATTTACATGAAGGACTCACTACCAAATTCTCTTCATTTCCTACCTAAAAACCAGTTCTAAAGTCTGGTTAATGTGTACTACCACAATATGGTAGCTTCCCATGGTTCAAAACACAACCAAACATTCCCTGTGCAAGACAAAACCAACACCATTATTCATTTTAACTCTAACTCATAAATGGCACACAAAGACAATTACTTAGTCCCAAAATTAGCTCCGAATCAACAAAACAATTCCACTTCTCTGAAGACATCATCCCAAAGTCTGGATCTGCCTCATTACGCCCACTTACGCCTCACACAACCCATGCCATCTGTCGGCCCTTAGACAAGGATTAAACCAAGTAGGAGAAAACCCCTACCTCTTGAGTTTCAAACTCCCCAACCCGGCTTCTATGGCCCCGCATGAGGATGAATCCCCTTCCTCTGTTCGCCCGGAACCGGCCGGTCCTTATCAAGCCAGTAAAATTTGTGAGAGAAGGTGGAGTCTCTCTCTCTAAAACTCTCTCTTTTTCTTCCTCTTTCTTTTCTGCTCTTTTCTTTTCTCCCATCCCACTGTTTGGTCTAAGATGGGCCAAGAGCTTGTCCTCTCACTTGCCACATGTCCAATTTTCATTGGCTCTTAGGATTTCCCCTTATCCTCTTATCCATCTACCATGGATTTCCCTCCAATGACATGATGCCACATGTCACCTATAGCCCATACTTGAGCTCATTGTTTGACTTGTTCACAACTTGACACGTGTCTCATCTTGAGCCACTCAAATGCGCCAAGTGTCCCGCACTACTCTCGGTGCCTTGAAAAACGTGAAATTCTGACTATCTCGAAATTCGATGAAATTCGACGTGGTAGCTAGATTTTGCGAGATGATTCCAACGGTGAAGTCCGTTTTATCATCCGAGATCTAGAAAAAAATTTCGAATTTTACCGTTCTACCCTTCCTCAGAAATCTGGATTTTTCGGGGTTTCATAGTTTGTCTCTCCTTTAGTAATAAGGATGTAGAGAAGAAGAAGAACTAGGGTTCCTTTTTTTTATCGTATGAATTGGAGACTATAACCCTAATATTTATACTAATCATATTTGGTTAGATATTTCTAATTTGGCCCCTCATCAAATTAGAAATATCCCTTATGTATCCACACATTAATTTCTTGACAATTATATCATTAAGCCAATTACTTAATTCCAATTAAATCACTTTAGTTAGGCTTAATTAAAATTGATAGCATGAAAATATTTAATATTTACATACGTTGGCCCATCATAATTATTGAAAATATCCAACATATATCATATAAAATATGAAAAAACCCTTCAGCTTGAGATAGAAAATCATAGAAAAATTTCTTTCACTAGAATGAAGTGGAGTTACAAATCCATCACCCTTAAAAACCATGAGTAGAAAAACTATGAGTAAAAGAGCATTGGGAAGAACTTGTAACTTTACTTTGAGCCTTATAAGAGTGCTCAAAAAACAATCTTACCGCCTGTTTGGTTACAGTTTTTGAAAACTATATGTTTTATGTTCTCAAAAAAAAGGAGAACATATAAAACACGTTTTAGTTCCCAATTTCTTTTTTTCCTGAAAAATACAAAGAACACTAAATTCGGAGAATAAGAATAGTTTTGAGTTATTATTAAAAATTTCCCACACAACGGGCAAGCATGCTACTCATGGTGTTATTGACGAATCAAGAACTCCAATGAAATCACTTCAGAATACAATAGAGAGATTTCTTCACTCAATTTAGAATGGGAGTTTTAAAGAAGACAGAATCCAAGGAGTTGAAGTGAGTCTACAACAAGTAAGAAGGAAGATCTGAAACAACTCCAAGTGCAAATAGTCTATCAAGGGATCGCTATTTCTTTATATTTACTTTCCATCACCATTCTTTTGATGTGTATTTGTTCATTTGATGAAGGTTTCGACTCGGAGTCAAGGGATGAAGAAATGAGAGAAAATAGCCTATCAAGAATGAAGTAAAGCAATATTGTGCTGTAAAAGAAGCAACAATATTGGCTTGGATTCATTTTATTTATTATAATGCATGGAAAACTATGCTAAGGGGCATCAATTTCAAACCATCTAAAAATGAGGACCAAATAATCTTATTTCATGCACAGTTCATCATGTGGATCAAATATTTGATATAGATGGTGTAGAAGTGTGAGTCTTATTTAGTACCTAAAATGTACATGTGTTGTACGCAGATTACATCATAGTCGTACTCATTGGTTACATGATTTGTACTAAGGCTCATACACATACAACTCTCTTTATCAAATATTTGATCAGATGTTGGATTGGTTTCAAATAAGATTATTCGATCATCATTTTTCAAATAGTTTGAAATTGATATCCGATAACATAATTTCCCCTTTATTAATTCTATATTTAACTTCCTTACCTGCTGGTCTAACAAGTATCATGGATGTATCTCCCTTGACTCTAAATCAATTGTAACCTCTGGCAAAAGAACAAACTACCCATTAGAAGAAGGTGATGAGAGGCGTAAATATAAAATGGTCAAGTTTCATTCTTAAGACATCATTTTGGGAGTGTTTGCAACTAAAGAAAAAAAAATGGGGGAGATGATCTCGCTTTTCCAAGAAAACGAAAAAATTGATGATCTAGCTAATATAAAAGGTGGTGTTAAGAGACTCTTGTCATAAATTTAACTCTTATTTTAACCTTTGTTCCAAATTTAAGATACATATGAAAAGAATGATAAAAAATGAAAAATGAAAGTTTTGAAAGAGAAAGGAAGGACATCTAAAGCAAATACAATCAACCCTAAAATTATCATAATTCAATCTTGATAACGTAATATACCTTGACTTTGGGGTGAATCTTGAAGTTCTCCTTGTGATCTTTCTAGGATATGAGACACACAATTTTAGACAGCAAGAAACAGGACGGGTTAATAAAGTAGTTTATGCTTTGTCCAACCAACCTGATGAGGTTGCATTTCATTTTTTGGCTTTATCTCAAGTCATATTTCATCTTGTAGATCAGTTTTTATTTATTTATTACACTTTAATTTCAATGTATTAAACTGTTACGACTAAAAAATGAACAATCTAATTTTTTTTAAATCACTAGCTATATAAGGTCATACGGGAGAACCCTTCACAATATTCAACTTATGAGATAAGAGATGGTCGGCTTTTGCGCGACCCTTCTTCCTCTTTGGTGAAGCTGGTGATTAACAAAGGCAAGGCTCATTGCACTTTATCAAGGGGTCATGGTGGAATTCAAAATACAATAGCTAGGCCTATGGTGAGTGCTTTTTTTGTTTGACCTGGTATGATTAAAGACTTTGTATACCAGTGTGTAGCGTGTCAACAAACAAAACATTCCACTTAGTCCCATTTATGAGCAAATTTGGGAAGATATGGCCATGGATTTTATTCCAGACCTTCTATTCTAGTGGTGGTGGATGGGATAGGTTGTCTAAACACAAGTAATATTTGGGGTGTTGGTGTTTATGTGAGGGACTCATTCACCCCAATCGTAATAATTGTTTGCTCAGATGGTAAGTTGCATCGCCTTCCAAGATCAATAGTGTCTGACAGAGATGCAGTGTTCCTTAGTAAATTCTTGTCATAACTCTTTTAATTTGACTGGAACTCTTCTCAAGAGTAGCCCTCAGACTGAGATGGGGCATCTGAGGTAGTGAATTCCGGCCCAGAGCTGCACTCCGCTGTTTTGTTGATGACCAACCTAAGATATCGGTGACGCGTAACATCGCTATAATACATCTTTTCATTCTGCGGTCGGAATGACCCAATTTTTGGTAGAGAACCGCCATCTATTCTATTTGAGGTTTTCTTTTTATTTCTTATTTGTTCTTTTCCACTTCCTCTTTCTTTACTGCTTGGTAGGCAAGGTTGTGGATATGCTTGGACATCACATTAGCATGGATGGAAGGGGATACGTACGTATACATCCATTTGATTTTTAATGATTCAGTTTTCTTGTTTTTTCAACTATCCTCACATAATTGTGCAAAAGAGAATATCCACGTTAATACGAAAGAATCAAGATGAGATGAGATATACATGTAATAGATTCAAACTGTAGCCAACTAAAAAAAGAACGAGCTTCTTCAAAGCTCTCTCCATACCCAAACCCCCCATCATCCTCACATTCGTGGGTCGACCTGCTAAGAAACTTTGATTAATTAATTTTCTTGTAAAATTAAATAAATAAAGCATACCATGATTCAATACATTATGCCAATTCGTGCCATACAAATATAACATTGAAAGCTTCAGATTGGCATACAAATACAAATATATGATGTTCCGCAATACAAACATAACAAACAAGTTGCAAAGTTTAAAACATTTCGCTGCATCGTATTAATTCCGGTCGCTTTTAGTGAAAAAAGGACAACAAAAGAGACTCACCGGGCACAAGGAAACATAAATTTCATTCTAAAATTGCAAGAGTTTCAATTTTGCAGCCCTTTCGCAGTAGGCAATGATAATAATTGTTTCAGTCTTTCATCAGTAGGCTTCTCTTATGACAATGACATAAATAAAGGCCTACTTTTAGGTCAATTCATGAACAACCCCCAATTTCAAAAGGGACTCTCCTACTTCTGCCTGCATTATTAGCCTCAATAAATAGGGTAAATAAATAACCTGATGAGGTTCACTTTTTTACTTTTACAGAAGCTAATTTTCAAGTACCGTATTAAGTTATTTATCAACCTGACACCTTATATCCCCTATTTAATAGGGGAATATCAAGGCGAGACTCCTAATGTGTAAAGTCAATAATTCCTCAGATATATCTGGGCTTAAATTAGAAGTAAATTAGAAATCACATGATTTTTCAGGCAGATTTCTAGAAGTTAATTCGCTCCTCACACATACCTACATGAAAATAAAGCTTCAAGTGTTTTTACGAACAATGATCTCAAGTTCTGGGTTCAAAATTTGCAGTTCTTTTTCACAAAGAATAGAAACCACCCTGATTTGTAGAACCTAAATCCAACGTGTCAAAAAATTATGAGGTGATCAACCAAGTTGCAACGTCTCATTCAATGATGCCTCAACAACATGCAAGTGAGTATCAGAACCTTCGACAATCACTAACTTGAAGACGAGCATGACCTCTCAACCGGTCTCGAACTTTCATAAGGTAAAAAGACTCAAGCGAGCTTTGACCAATCTAGGGTTCCAACCAAGATTTTCGATTTTGGAATATGAAAGACCCACGATAACATTTTTGGCAATGAAACTCTATGCAAACTCTACAGTATTTGAACTTGTATGTTTTTTTACCACAACAAAGAAAGTCTAGGAAGCAACGACGCAAACTTATTCAAAGGAACCCAAATGCTTCACAATATATGAGAGCAATATGAAATTTTATGAACCAAACAAGGTACCATGTGTATTGTACAATATTATAGAACAATGAAGATACTATCCCAATGCTTACTCAGGAAGCTTTTTTTTAATCAAAATACTAGTAATTAGAATAGAAGGAATCGAAATGAAGAACCATACCAAGACAGAAAAGTCTCATTCACAGAAAGAGGAAACACCCAACTAACACCAAAAATACCTAAAAGCAAATCCTAGAGAATCTTGGCCTTTGAACAATGGAGCAACAAATGATCAATTGTTTCTTCCCCTCCCCACAAAGGAAACATCTATTAGCCAACACTCTCCCCCTTTTCTTTAGTTGGTCTAGGGTTAACACTTTACCCCAAGAAGCTTCCTAAACAAAGAAGCAAACTTTTGTGGGCACCCAAGGATTCCAGATTAGACGGGAAGGAAAAAGCGAGTCCCTTGCCGAAGTAAAAAACAAGTAAAAAAGCTTCATAAAAAAGCGACCATCTTTACCATCTTTCATAAGTAATCCATCCTCTCCACTAGAGATGACTCTCATTCGTTGAATGGCGTGCAAAAACGACTGCACTTCCTCTAGTTCCCAATCATTAAAAGATCTAGAAAAATGATGGGACCACACCAATAGTCCTTCCAAAAGCCTCCTTATTAATAGCCAGCGAAAACAAAGAAGGCAAAGTGATCGACAAGGGTTGTTCCCCACACCAATAGTCCTTCCAGAAGCGAACCGTCCTACCATTCCCTAATGAGCACATAGTATTAGGTAAAAAGGACTCCCACTCATTTCTAATCTCTTTCCAAACTCCTGTCCTATAGGGCCCTCTTACTTTGCATGAGCACCATCCCCCCAAATGCTCCCCAAATTTTGAACTAATGACTTTCCTCCATAGGGACTTCCTCTCATTTTCAAAACGACACACTTCTTTAGCCTCCCTTCTTGCCTCACTTTCCTCCGGCTTCAGACTTTTTTCCTCAATCACACAATCACAGGCCTCCACATTATTTAGAGTCAATTTCTTATTGGAATCCAACCTTCCAAAGCAGTCCCAATTCCAACCTTTAATTAGGAATTGATTCTTTTAATTTTCTAAAGAGGACAAAACTGGAATTTGGGGTCAAAATGAACTTTTTATTTTGAAACAAATATTCATTCTAACCATCTTTTCAAACTATTGTTCATTTCAGCATCTATTCTAAATTTTTTTTTTAATATAAGTTAGAAGTCAGAGTTAGTGACTGTGGTTTCATTTTCGTACTAAAGGCATAATTACTAACTGTGGCTTTATTAAAAAAAAAGAAGTCACGGTTACTAACTGTGGCTTTAGTTAAAAAATAAAGTCATAGTTACTAAATGCATCTTTAGTTCAAAGGCTTCTTTGGCTAAAATGAATAATAGTTTGAAAAGAGTGCTAGAATGAACTTTTATGACGATAAAAAATTTATTTTTACCCAAACTCACAAAATTGGCCTTCCCACGGACCAACACCCCTTTCCACCAACCTTCCAACAAGCCCTGGAACCCATCAGCTCTCAACCACATGTTCTCGAAAATGAAGGGAATAGGCCCTTTTCTAGGGCGCACACCCCCCGCCCCCCAACACACACACCTCCGGAAGGATGGGAGCATGATCAAAAGCGAGTCTAGGAATCTTCAACTAGGACATAGAACCAAAAATGATCCATCAATCTTGAGAAATCAAGATTCTATCCAACCGGGCCTGATTATGATTTAGCAAGCCCCCACTCAAAGTAAACTTGCCCCCAAAAAAAGCAAATCCACAAGCTCCAACTCATCAATAACCTCATAAAACCTTCTCATAGCTCGATTCAGTCTTCCAAAATTACTCTTTTCACAAGGAAAGAGGATGACGTTGAAGTATCCTCCAATGGACCAATCAAATAAGTGGGGGTTAATGCAGCTTCATTGAAAATATATTTAGGAACTTTTGTTAAAAAGATGAACAGTCCAACAACTTCTAAAAGATGATTTGCTTTTTTTTTTGCCCCACCATTTTGTTAAGGTGTATTTTTAATATTTGTTTGAAACTGCATTTTGACCACCTGTAAATTTTTTTAACTCTTATGGTACTTTTGATTTTTATTTTGCAAATGCGCCTTCTATGATCATCTACAAAGGTGATAACTTTTTTTCCTCAAAAAGAGACAACCTTATAAGGTCCTTAAGCATCATCACTATGTATTACAAACAAGGTTTCGAGGATAGGGTTGTACAAGAAAAAATGCTTTGTGATGCTTCGCAAGTCATAAATTTCGCAATGGAAAGAAGATGGATCTTTATTAATAAGCAACTTTATAAGTCGATCTTCAAAAATAATAAAAACTGGTTCTCACCAGAAATTCCAAAACATTATTTCATTCTCACAAGCTACTAAGATATATTCAAAATAAATACTAAGAACTTGTCTATCAAGTGGGATTCCATCTTCAAGAAAATAAACTCCCCTACTTCATCTAGCACTGCCAATCATCTTCCTCAAGTCCAAATCCTATAATTTTCGTTGAGAAAAAAATTAGCTTAATACTTGACATTATAATTTAATTTATTAACGGACAATAGATTACAAGACAGATTGGGGGACATATTATCAGTGTAAGAAATGAGAGCCTTGATTAATCAATTTTCAACAAATAGGCCAAAAGACCATCTCCTTTTTTTTTTCAAGGTATGTGGGATTATAAGAAGATAATAAATTGATGAACCAATCATATGATTATGGGAAGATGATTATCTTTTTAGGCCAAAGGACAAAAAGAAGATTGATTTAAGACTGAAGAAGTTTGTACAGATGCTCTATTTGGTACCTAGAAAAAGGAGGTGTTTCTAAGGAAGGTTGATGCCCCTGTTCATATCTCTCAATTTGGTAGGCATAACCCTCCCTGCCTCGTTTCCTCTTTCTGTTTGTTGGCTTGTTGTGAGCCCTCCAACAAGTGCCACAAGTATGCCATGGTTTCTTATAGTTGTCACCCCATAGTCCATCAACTTTTTTAGTGTTTATTTTTCTCCTTCTTAGTCAAAGCCCTTAATAATAAGGGCAAAACTATCTTATCATATTCTAGCCCTTGATGACTTAAGGTTCATCATGACAAATCTTCTAGCCTCTTCTCTTCTAACTCTAGGAAAAAAGAGAACGGATAACAAAGAGTTTTAGTCTCAGGGTTGAAAAAGTGGCGTCTTCAAAAATAACTCTATTCCTTTCCTTCCAAATAGCCCAAAAATTAGGAGCAAATTAAATAGATTTAGCCATTTTCCTAACTGGAAAATGCAACCAGCTTTGAAGAAGATCTTTGACAAGGAGGGGGCAAGCCCAAGACACACCAAAAGCAGAAAGAAGATTAATCCACTAACCCCAAATTGATGGACAGTGGATCAGAATGTGCTCCAACTCTTCTTCCTCCCTCCCACAAAAGGGACATTTTGTGACGCCCCAAAATCGGTCCGCTGACTAATTGGCCAACCTCATGGAAAATCTGTCTCAGACGCGAGACTCATAGCCCGAGTAAAAATGGCCTCGAGCTCATAAACCAATACTCCATCCAAATAACCACAACTATGTCCAATAGTTTCAAGAGTTAAAAGTTCACTCTTATACAACACATTAAAATTATAAAATTCTAATACATGTTACATCCAAAAACCTCAAAGCCACAACCCGACTTTCTTTAGTATCGGCCCCTAGGAAGAGCCGTCTTCTTGAGCGCCCCCTGTACCTGAAAAATAATATCCCTCGATAGGGTGAGCTATCGCCCAGTAGTGGAATCACCCTAAATGGGTTACTCCCCACCTAAGTGCATATGCAATGCTCCAAAAAGCAAACACACACTCAAGTAACACGCGGGATCCCACTTGAATGTCTACATGCCCGCTCCCATGTCTCGGTCCTCACCTAATTTCACACTTGCTCAAGCCATGTATGAGAAAAATATCATTTTCAAACAAAACTTGTCGTTTTGAAAATATACTACCGAACGTAAGCCCAGAAAATATGGGACTACCCTCCAGGCGAATTGGTCGCGAGCTCCTAAACAAATATGGTCCTCATCCCAAATGATCTCGTTGGGCTCCATCTCCCAACCCACTCTCGAAAAATCATCCTGAAATTTTCGCAACCATTTTCTCGCTTTTTCAAAATTCATGTCATGCACTAACACCTAATCTCTCTAGTTAACAATGCCAAGTGAAAATGCATTATGCCTTCCAAAACACTCAACAAGTAAACAAGTGATAAACCCTACCTCACAGTTTGTCAAAACTCCAACTTTTGCGTCCACGCGTAGCTCTCATCACAGATCAATTTTGCTCTTCACCATGAAATCCACGGTCCGATTCAGATCCGAGAAAGAAACTAAGAAAAGAAAATAAAATATTTTCTCTCCGATTGCCTCTCTCCCACGCTCATCTCTTCCTTTTGATGATTGTTTTTTTTCTTTTTATTATTACTATAATAATAATAATATTATTATTATTATCATTTGATAACGATTTCTCTATTGCCCCACTGGATCCACTGGCTCGAAAAATTTTATTTTTCGCTCACTTTATCAGAAATGAACTTAACCCAAGCCATTTTTTTGACTTCCGAGATTTTCGTGAAAATTCAAGCCCTGAAGTTATCGTGGCGACTTATCAAATTAAATTGCAAAATATTCGTTTGTCTCAAAATTCACGAAACTTTTTCTCGTCACTATATTTCTCATGAGACGAATTTAACTGGCAAATTCGCTTTAGTCATCCGATATCTGGGAGAATTTTCTGCCAACCGAAATTACTGCACTTTTCTAAAATTGAATTTTCTCTAGTTTACATTCTCCCCTCTACCGTAATTTCTCGTCCTCGAATTCACGCATACGCATAACTCAAGCACACATATGCTACCTTCATACTCTCCAAGATCGTGGCCTGCATGATAACCCGCCCTCAGTCACAATCATTAACAACCCGGTCATTAACTCGCCATGTCAAGAATGACCTCAACACCTAAATATGTCTACCAATTCTGGTCTAATACGCCAATACAAGAACTCGATTCGTCCCGACCTGGGGATGGTCGCGCCTGAAACTGCGGAACTAAGCCCCGGGCTTCTTCCCGAACCAGCAAGACTAACTCCTTCTTCGACACTAACACTCGCATCCCTAGCAAAGGGCCGAAAGCATTCTGATCTCTCTATGGTTAGGTCGTCTCAACCATGGAGAGTCCATGTCCCGTAGGCGAAGTCCTAATATCCTGCCTCGAATGGACAACTTCACCATTCTCAAATCTCCGACCTTGGTCATATCCGGTGGCCAAGCATAGTCAATACCAAAACGTGCCAACTCGCTGAATCTTAGCCATGTACTCCATCACCGTCATCGCTCGTCAACTCTAGGAACTCTTAGGCCTTTGCATGTATTCAGCGCGGCTCAAAATACTTGCTCATAAAAAGCCCATGAATCTCCGCCCAAGTCATTACTCTAAATCCCTGAGGTTTAACCCAGTCCCACCACACTTGAGACTCACCCTCCAGTTAGAACGCAGCTAGTCTGATCTTGGCCGCATCGGAGGTAATATCCATGGCCTCCAATACCTTCTCAATCACGAATTCAACGGTTCACACCATCGAATCCTCACCAAATGCTCTGAGGGATGATGTGACTTAAATCTCCTGGATAATAATAATAATAATAATAATAATAATAATAATAATAATATAATATTATAATAATAATAATAAAAAGAAAAAAAAAACAATCATCAAAAGGAAGAGATGAGAGCGTGGGAGAGAGACGATCCAGAGAGAAAATATTTTATTTCTTTTTAGTTCACTTTATTGTAAATGAACTTAACCCAAGCCATTTTCGACTTCCGAGGATTTTCGTAAAATCTCGGCCCTAAAGTTATCAAGGACAGATCACCCAGAAATTAAAATATTCTCGCTTGCCTCAAAATCGATTTAAACTTTCTGGTCACTATATTTCGTGAGACGAATTTAATCTACAAGAGTCCGTTGGCCATCTCGCATCTAGAGAATTTCCTAAGCCAACCGAAATTTACCGTTTACCTTTTTCGAAAAATTGAATTTTTCTCAAGTTTTACACATTTGTTGCTAAATGAAAGCCTCTTTCTTAAGCTGTTGAAGTGAGTGACTTACCCCCACCAAGCCTCCCAGGCAAACCACCAAGGACATAAGGGTTCCATAGCATTTGCAGGGACCTACAAGTGAGGTTTCCCAAGAGTACCTTACTACAAAATTTATGAACTATTAAATGAAGGGTAGATCTAAATGATACAATATCAGGTCTATTAGAGGAAGCACCATTATTGTTTGTTCATCCTCTGTTTGTAACCAAGGATGGCAAATTTTGTAATGCAATACAGCAAATAAAACCTTTTATTTATTTGTCAACTAAGGTGAAGGCCTTTTTTTTCAACCAAACTATAAAATTAATCCTATCTTAATTCATAAAAGCATACATGAAAAAGGTGAAAACAAAACATGTCATGCCCAAATGAGAGTGGTCTTGTAGATAAGGCGCAATATAAAGAGATATGGAAGCCATAAATAACCCCATCAACGTCTATGCACAAACACACAAACATTAGTTCTATCACATGAGTTAGTAATATCCCTACTTGGATAACTTCATAACCTTCTTGGTAGTGGCTATTTTAGATTGAATACCACAAAGGGATGCATATTCATAGGAATGAAACAACGGGATGCATGTGAGGTAGAGTATCTAGCAATGCACTAAAGCATAGGCATACACAATAGAGAAATCGCGAGTATCACAAAAATGAAGAAATATACATATAATATTGAAAAGATAAATAGCGATCAAGTATGAGAGTCATGGTTTGTTGAAAAGCAATAAGAGCGAAAAAGAGAAAAGACATACAATTGATGGAAGAAGGCACTGCAAATGTAAGATGCCTCAGGGCCCCATTCATCAAGGTAATATAAACCCGTCAGCAAGTAATAAACAAGAAGGAGCTCCTGATGTTCGAACATCTACTACATAAAATCAAAATTATTTGGTTAAATAAACATAGAAATTGATATCATAGCTCTGGTCGATATGTATAATGACATGCGCAATTACCATTATCATGATGAGAAGAAGTTTAGGAAACATTAGAAGCATCGTAGTGATCGAGTGGCTTTGTGCCACGATCTGGGTCGAGGAGGAGGAATGTAGTAGGCTTCCCAACTGAAAAATCGCAGCAGAAAACTGATGCAAGCAGATGTATTTTCCTCCTCGTCACTCAAACTGGTGCCTCATGATGCACATCCCATGCTCACCCAACTCAACAAACTAATCCACTATACGATGCCACTATGAGGTGAGCAAAGCCCATCAACCTCATGCAGTTGATAACGAGTAGGACTTTGGTTGTTGGAAGGGATCACAGATACCCGATGTCTCATGACGAAGGATGTCCTTGTATCGAGGCACAAACTCCTCACACAAGACACATAGGTGTGAAGTGGTACTCTGGATCGCACTTATCCTCTGATTCTCCAAGAAACTTCCCACTCTCACATTAACATTGTAAGAATAATAATGATAGCTATCGCTCATCAAGTTGAAAGTCAACATAAATGGTGGTTCACAATGTAGTGATCGACACTTCAAATTTTTGACAACGTAAATTCAACATTTCTCCTATAGAAAAGACGATCAAGGGGCTTCCATCGCTCAATCGGGCCTCTGCAAACCCCAAACGCTGGTATTGGCAATGCAATCGCCTGACCGGCGAAGGAGTTCCGCATTACGAAATTACCCTTCACCCTCAACAATGGGAGCTGGTTTTACCGGGCCAAAGATTGAGGTAATGATGCTTAAGCAAGTCCAAGCTCTGCAAGGAGTCCACTCGTAAGTAAGATCTAAAACGTATACGTAAGGGGAAAGCCCTCCATCTCCAAATGACTCATCGCCACACTCCTTTCAAAAGAAACCAATTTCGGTGAGGCTCCTTGCCATAGTTTTTCACCGCCGACCATGTAGAGTTTGGAGTCTCTTACGAAGAATCGCATTCCAAAGGGAAAATCATTCTCCAACAAATTGAACATTTTGAATACAAGTAGAGAATGTATCTCAAAATCTCTAGACTCGTAGTGATCAATCTTCAATTTGCTCTTGTCCTCGTAATGATTGATCTTCAATTTGCTCATGTCTATGGAAATAAGACGTTGGGGAGTGGCCATCCACAACAAGGATATGGGTTCGTGTTTACCCTCCACCGCCATCTCCGTCTTCTTCCTGCTTTCTGCAGCAACACAAAGAAAAAAATTTCTAGGGCTAACTAAATGCTTCCTGTCGAGATGTGGAGGATGGACCAATGAGGGTTTATATTTGGATCTCTCTCTTGGGCCTCCAGTTTGGGCCTTTAACAATACCACATCTAACCCATAAGGTTTTATAATATAATGGTAGGGACCTTTTCTTTTTTTTTTTTTATAATTTATTTGGATAGATGATACCGAATACATTCATTTGTTATAAAAAAACTTATACCATAATCGATCAGATAGTGGCTATGACTCGTCGTGATCTGACCACACTCACATACAGAGAGGTTCTTGAAGAGCTGGGAGGTCCGTAGAGAGCGTGAAGTTGGTCTCAAGCCATGGTGGCAATGGCGATCCAGGCTGACTGGTCATGGTTGGGCCCAGTAGCAAGATTTGCACGGAGTTATGGGCTGCACAGGTGATCAGAGGGTCATGTTTTCAAGTTTTCTGATGGAGGACAGGGCTAAGGATTGGTGGGATACTATGGATAGGAGGCATCCTGATGGTATATCATAGGACGATTTAATGAGAGTTTGATGACATGCTCCTTAGAGTCACGAGATTTGAAGATTGAAGAGTTCTTCATATTAGACGAAGAACATGTCGATTATCGAGGAAGTATGAAGAGGTTCTGAGAAATTTGGTCGGATTGGTTCCATATATTGGGGTGATGAGGTCTGAAGTCGCAGTGATTTTAAGCGAGGATTCACGACCTGGGATTAGAGTTCATTTAATACGTGGTTCCCCAAACAGTTGGGGACAATTGAAGTCGCTCGAGGGTTGAAAGAAAGTCACTCGGCTATGTATTAGAGTAGCGGGAAAGTAAGAGGAATTGCACGGGCACTTCTTAATAGAAACTACAGTCGATCCAGTAAGCGAGGTAAGTTATAGTAAGTGCAGTCGAGGCACTTACTCCCAATGAGATGGTGAAGATTTGATTAAACGATTAATACTGAAGGTATTCCTCCCATCTGTGATATGTGTTGGAGGCGACATTTTGGGGAGTGTAAGATATATAGTCACAGGTGTTTCCATGTGAAAAGGCCATTTCATTAGGGAGTGTCCCTCACAGTTGATTAGTTAGGAACATTGTGTGGCTGTTCTGCCTGAGATGGTGCCAAATTAACGAGGAGAGGTTTCCCAGCGGGAGCCGGTGCGGTAGCAGTAGAGGTAGAGAGTAGTGCCCCGGGGTCACAGGATAGAGACTGTCTTTCGAGCCGAGTTTATCTTGTGACTCGAGAAAGATGCGAGATACGACGGATGTAGTTCTTGGTATTATTTGATCCTTGATCATGATGTATATACATTAGTGGACCCACGAGCCACATATTCATTTGCATCCAGGCCTTTCTTAGATCGCTTCCAAATAGAGACCCAACCATTAGAGGGTCGTATGAGAGTTTCCCTTACAGCAGGAGATCCGTTAGTCTCAAACAGAGTAGTCAGAGATAGTAGAGTTTTGATTGGGGGACAAGATTTCCTAACGGATCTCGTGGCCCTAGATATGTGGGATTTTGATGTGGTTCTCGGCATGGATTGGCTATCTCACCATAGAACCACTATAGGCCCATTATAAAAGAAGTAAAGTTGTATAAACCGGGGAAGTGGAGGATTAGGATTGGAGAATACGTATAGAGTTATCTTCGTATGATCTCCGCCATGGCGACTCAGAAGAATCTTAGCGTAGGTTATCTTTTTGCTTGTGTGGTGGAGACATGGAAGGAGGGGACTCTGTGAATGGGGTCCAGGTTGTTCGAGAGTCCCCCAAATACCATTCAGATGATATTGCGAAGTTACCTCTGGGCTAGAGTGAGTTCACCATTGATTTGATCCCAAGGACTCATCCCATTTCCATTCCTCCTTACGGGATGGCTCCTGCGGATTGGGGAGCTTGGCCTCGAGTTGGAAGAGGGTTTTTGAGTAAGGGATTCATTGATGAGCATATACCCATGGGGAGCTCGGTTCTCTTTGTGAAAAGAAAGATGGGAGTTTGCGGTTATGTATAGATTAGAGTTGACGGAGTTACCATCAGTAATCAGTATCCACTCCACAGGATTGATAGGTTATTCGATCATCTCGGGGGTCTCGAGTGTACTCGAAGATAGATTTAGTCGAGGGTATCATCGGTTGAGGTGCAGGACGGTGATATTCCTAAGAGCGCATTCAGGATGTATGGGAATTATGAGTTTTACGATGATCTTAGTTTGGTTTGACTAATGCCGTTTATGGATTTGATGAGCAAGATTATTCAACGTGTTTGATAGGTTCATCATAGTCTTTATCGATGATATCCTAGTGTATTTAGGTAGTCCAGAGGAACATTCAGAGCACTTGAGGATTGTGTTGCATACCCTAAGGGAGCGACAGTTGTATGCCGAGTTGAGCAAGTGCCAGTTTTGGCTTACCAGGGTGGCATTCCTAGGTCATGTGATCTCAGCCGAGAGGGTGAGTATGGATCCCCAAAAAATAGAAGTTGTGGTAAGTTGGAAGCCACTGAAGAATGTGAGTCGGAGCTTCCTTGGTTTCGGCCCAGGTATTCTGGAAGTTTGTTTGAGGGTTGTCCCAGGATAGCGGCCCGTTATTAGCGACAAGGAAAGATGTCAGAATATGATTGGTGGATTGTGCGATAGAGTTTACGAGTTGAAAGGTAGATTAACCGAACTCTAGTTCTAGTTTTACTTGATGGAAGAATGAGTTTATGGTTTCTGATGATGCTTCATGAAGGACCTTGATTATGTTTGATGTAAAATGATAGGGTGATTCTTTGTATGCCTCTAGACGTAAGAAGCATGGGGAGGAGATTACAGTACACACGACTTAGAGCTTGCAGCGATCGTGTTTGCCTGAAATATGGAGCATTACTTATAGTGCTCCTTTGCGGGATCTTTACGGATCATGGGAGTCTTGATATATTTTCACCCGGAAAGAGTTAAACCTAAGGCGAAGATGGCTTGAGTTGATTAAGGACTACGACTGGCACTGGCCTGGTACAATCTGGAAGCGAATGTGATAGCGGATGCAGCGGGTAGGCGACCGAGGAGGTTCTTTTGTCTCATATGAGGTTATGTTATCTTCCCTTTATTAGTGGATGAAACTTTAGGGTGATTTTGGCGAGGGATTGAGAGCCTTGATAGCCACATTTCATGTTAGGCCTCTCTTAGTGGACCGAGTTCGGGAAGGAGCGGAGTTCACGGGGATGCTTGGATGATTAAGCTTAAGGAAGAGATAGAAAAGGGAAGAAAACGAGTTTCCGCGGAGATGGCGACGCGCGTGTGAAGGTAGAGAATGTGTGTGCGGTATGGCGAAGCGAAGAAAGAGACGCATTATGGAAGAAGCACGTTCATGCGCTTGTCTTTATGCATCGGTATTACCAGATATGCGGACTTTGAAGAACGTGCGGTGGAATGGGATGAAGAAGAGATCACGAGGTTTGGTCTCAGGATGGCATTTCCAACGGTGAAGGCGAGCATGAGGCAGGTGGGAAGATGCGGGTTACTCCTATGTTCTGGTAGCCGATGGGAAGATGTATGGATTTTGACGGGTCTTACGGACCGGAGAGCATGATCTTTATATAGGTGATGGTTGGTCGATTGATGCGTCTGCTCATTTTTAACTAGTTAATGTTGGATTCTCTGAAAAGAATTCATGGGTTGTATGTGGATGAGATAGTGAGACTTCATGGGGTTCAGGTTTCAATAGTTTCGGATCGAGACCCCGGGTTCACATCGGAGTTTTGTCGAGTTTACGACTGACTTTAGGTACTCGCCTTCATTTGATATGACATTTTCATCCTCGGACATATGGCGGTCGAGGAAGGACCATTTAGGCGTTAGAGGATATGCTGAGGAAACAGTGTGATGGAATTCAAGGGAGTTAGGATACTCATTGCAATGGAGTTCTTCTGACAAACATCTATCGAGACGATATAGAGATGGCTCTGTTGAGGCGTGCAGTGGAAATGTAGGACCTGAGTATCTTTGGGATGGAGATTAGTGAGAGAGAGAGATTGGTAGGCCATGAGTTGAATAAGGTCACTTCGAGAAAGTAGAAGAAGTTGTCAGTGATAACTGAAAGGCGACCAGATACTCAGGCAGGAGAAGTTATGCGGTGCTGTGTCGCGGAGACTTGCGAGTTTGAGATAGGTGACTAGAGTTTTCTAAGATTTCCCCCTTGGAAGGAGTATTTTGGGGTGAGATGTGACTCGGTCAGATTTATAGGACCTTATGAGATTGTGAGCAAGGTGGGACCGATAACTTACAAGTTGAAATTTAGAGTTATCAGGATTAGAAGGCACAGCCCGTCAGTGATGTTAAGAAATACATCGGGATCTTCTGTGTTGGAAAACTGATAATCTTGGTAAGGAGAGACGACTTATGAGAAACACATGCAGTTAGATCATAAGGAAACGAAGTGTTGAGGTAAGGTGATTAAGATTGGTTAAGTCACTGTGGAGGAATCATGAGAGAGGCGCTGACTACTTGGGAGCGGAAGGCTCGAATGCGCCCCGTGTTATCCTCAACTATTTTCGGATTGAGGTATTTTTCTTTCCTTTGAGTTTAGTTTGTTCATTTTGAGGACGAAATGTTCTAAAGGAGGGAGGATTTCTAACGCCTCGTCCCAAGAGGGTGTACAGTACATGTAACTGTAGGGTCGCATATGTGCACTAAGGGCTTCCTTAATTAATTGAGTGCCATAGTAGTATTTTTGAATGTTGTTTTTAAGGATGAAATTGTAAAGTTTTGAAATTGGCATGTGCAATTAAGGAAGGTGGAGGAATTGAGTCTGAGTGTGGAATTTCAAGGATAATAATAATAAATAAATTCTTGTAATAGTTGGGGAAGCCTAAAAAATTCTCTAGATCTCGGATAATGAAACGGCTAGCATTTGTTAAATTCGTCTCATGAGAAATCTGGTGACCTAGAAAGTTTAGTCGAATTAAGGGACCCAGTCGAATATTTCTGAATTTATGGGTGATAAGTTGCTAGTGACTTCAGGGACGAGATTTTTACAAAAATCTCGGAAGTCAGAAAATGGCTTGAGTTAAAGTTCATTTAAAATAATTGAACTGAAAAGAAATAAATTATTTGATTGTCGAAACGGATCCAAATTAGACAATAGAAGTCATATATCTAAATAATAATAATAATAATAATAATTATAAAAGGATAAAAATCAAAGAAAGCGTCAAGAGAACATACGGGATGGGAGAGAGAGCGTGGAGGAGAGAGAGATATTTTTTATTTTTTCTTTCTTCACTTCTCTTTAAGATCTATAGAAATCGGATTGTAGATTTTCGTCGAGCCGAGAAGACAAAGTTGATCTACGCGTGAGGGCTGCGTGAGCCTCAAATCTGCGTTTGTCAAACTCAGGTAGGAGAGAGATTCTGCTTGAGGTTATTTTGCTAAAGGTTGTAATGGCTTGAGAATTTTCTTAGGGTGTGAGAGGTAGTAATTCGGTCCATAATTTGGACTAGCCCAGGAATTTTTAGGAATTTTTCGAGGCGTGAAACGATCAGTGGTCGAATTGTTTTAGGGCGGAGTTCGGGTTGAAATTGAGTTGTATTCGGACGGTCCGAACATAATTTAAAAATGTTTGGGTGTTTTAGACTCTATGGAAAATCCTTGAGTCTTGAATCTAATATCTTGTGAATAGCATTTGGTGCCCACATATTTTAAAATTTAATTGTAGCACAGTGTGCAAATTGTAGTTTGTCTTGACAGTGTGGTTTAATACATGAATGTGTTGGAGTAATAGCGAAGGCGGGAGAAGTGTGATGTCGTGCTCAGTGTATGCTTGGAAAGGTGAGTGTTCTTCATTTTAAATATGATATTGTTTACTCGTCGTTTTGCTTGGTATGTTATGGTTTAAAGTATTAAACCATATTTCAAGCAAGCAATGGTTTGATTGTAAACCATATTTAAAAAACGAGAAAGCGTGATGGTTTTAAAGTATTAAACCATATTTCCAATGACAATGGTTTGATTGTAAACCGTATTTGAAAACAATGAGCAATGTGATTTAGAAAGCAAGCAAGTAAGCAATGGTTTGATTTGTAAAACCATATTTCGAAACGACAAGCCAAAGTGTGTTTTATAAACGGCCTTAGAAATCCCTAGTTTTGAGCAAGCGTGCAGGTCGGTATTAAGATGCGTGCCGATAAAGTTAGGACATCATTTCATGCATTTTAGATTTGCTTGGTCGACAAACTTAGTTCATGCATCATGGCATATTAAAGGGGACCGTGACATGTACTGGAGTATATAGGGTTAGCACGCTAGCTATTATATGGTAATGTAGACCAACATCTTTCCACCATATTTACTGGAAAAGGTGATGTGGGTCAAGGCCCTTCCACCTAGGTGATGTGGACCCAGGTCCTTCCACCGGCACAGTTGAAGCCTAGGCTCCTGTGTTTACTGAGTCTGACGAGCAAAGAAAAGACCTCCGAGTGGTTGATCTTGATTTATAAGCATTTCATCTGGAGTTTAAAATCGACCATTAGGTAAGCCAAACAAGCATTTTTAGCAAGAAAGTTTTTAGAAAATTTCTGAAAAAACGAGCGAAACAGTTTTGAAAGTTTGAAGCTTTTTAAAAAATAGAAACAAAACAAGCGATTTATGAAAGCTTTAGAAACTTTTAAAGCAATGACGTAATTTTATGAAAAGTTTGAGGAACTTTTATAGCAAAGCAAGGTTTCTGGAAAATGTCTTGTAAAATATAGTTTTACAATTTTGAGATATTTTCAGAAAAAGAAAGCATTTTATAAACCATACACTCACTGAGCTCGTTTAGCTCATTATTTTCCTGTTTTAAAAACTATTTTCGAGTACGAGGCATGAATGATTATTTGGAGCATTTTAATATTCTCTTTGAATTCTAGTATAGTCTTTGTATTAACTAACTTTTGTAAGGAAATACTTTAATTTGTATAATTGTGTATATGTATGTACATAGTTTTGGTTTATGAAAATGGTGACTGAGAATACTGAAGAAAATGTTATTGGTTATATGTTTTTATAAAATTATAGAAGCGTATATATACAGGTTTAGGATATATCTGTGTCTTGTTATCTTTGTGAAATTTTATAAAATCGAGGATTTAGAAAAGAATTATACGGGTTTCGTGACAGCACGGCTTAGCTTCCACACGAGTTCTTTTATCGTTGGAACAGAATTTGGGGGTTACGTGGGATATTAGATGCAGCCTACTGGTAAGGGGTGAAGGGGTGTGTCATTTGATGTTGGAGTCATATGAAAGAATAAAATCCATACGCTTCTTTTGCATGGATAGTCATTCTTGATTCAGTCTTGTCCATTCTTTGCCTTATTAAAATCTAAATCTTCTTTTAGATAAATAATAAGAAACTTAGCAATTTGGGTAACGAGAATATATTGCAAAAAACATACTGGTTAAATTACACCAAGAATTATGAATATACAAGCTGCCAACATGTGGATTAAATTACAAAAAATGGAATATCCCAATCTGACTTTTTTTTAACATAATCTGTGATAATGTCATGAACATAAAATATATAATCATGGTTCACCACGAAAAAACTAAACAATGAACCAAATATATTAGAAAAATTAAATTATCATTTTTTTCATCTAAGTTAAATAAACCATGTAAAAAAAAATTAACATATGGAGCTTTTATAGGTAAAATTAATGGATATTGCAAATTAAGAAGAAACATGTTAGTTAAATTAAAAAATGGAATATCCACAATCTGACTTTTTTTTTTCTCTTAATGTGACAAGTAATGTCATAGACATAAGTATAACCATGGTTCACCATGAAAAAAACCAAAAAATAAACCAAATTTATTAAAAAAAATTAAATTATCATTTTTCATCCCCAAGTTAAAGAGGCCATGTAAAAAAATTAACATATGTTCTTTTTATAAGTAAAATTAATGGATATTGACCAAACTAAAAGAAGAAGATTATAGTTGATTCTGCATCTATCATAACTCTCACAAGCTTGGATCAATTGATGATCTATCTATATAGCCAATATACTACAATAATTAAAAATAATAATTAGTTTTGACTTAGGAATTTCAGGAAATGAGTTTATTTTGGAATTTAAAAAAATAAAATTTTTTTTTATTTTTCCTTAAACAAAAAAAAAAAAGATTGATTATTTGTAATTTTGAAAAACAAATTTTTTATTTTGGAAAAAAAAAAGAAGAATTTGAATATTAAATAAATGTGATTTTTTGTTTTTAAAATTAAAATAAAATAAAATTTGAATTATAAAATTTAGAAAATTAGATTTAATTTGAAATATGGATAATAATATTATTTTTAAAATTAGAAAGCAATTTGAATAAATGGAAAATAAAATAATAATAATAATAATAATAATAATAATAGCTCAAGGTTTTTTTGGAAATTGGAATTTTAAAAAAGAAAAAAGAAAATTTAAGTTTTAAAAAGGATATAATCTCGTTTGAAAAATATTTAAAAAAAGAATAATAATAATCGAGGTGAAGTTTGAAGTTGTTGTGCCAGTCAGGCTATAACGTCTTTGGAATATGCACGTGAAACACAGGAAAATAAATTTTGGATAAAAGTAAAATGGTAATTGGTAAGAAAGCAAAAATGTTTCTGAATCTCGGTCTGAAGCAGAACTTCCACCAGTTGAAATCGTCTGTGAATTGTGTCAATTTCATTGGATTAAGTGAAGTAGGATTTCACGTTTTCAGGCGTGGTGTCGGATGACACGTGACAAGGTTTGAGGATGCATCTTTTGAGAAAGTGGCAGCTTGGAAAAGCCATGTGGTGCAGCTGAGATGTGTTGTCTTAATTAACCACATGATGGTGATATCATAGAAATAAAAATAAGGGAATAAGGAAGAAATATGAGGGCCACAAATGGCTTGAGAAATGGGGAGGATTGCTTCCTTTGGCCCATCTGAGTCAATAATTGATCAAAATGGGAGAAAAATACTAAGGAGAAGAAAATGAAAAATAGATGAGAAAAAGAAAAGAAAAGCAAAGGAAGAAAAGAAGAGGAAGGAGAAAAGAAAACAACGAGAAAGAAAGAAAAGAGTTTATAAAGAAAGAAGGAAAAAGGAAAAGGAGAAAGGAAAGGAAGGGAAGATTTCCGACTTCTTTGAAAGAGTAGAAGTTCGATAGTTTGAGGACTAAAGTTGGTGCACGCAGCGCGATCTACGTGTGGAAACCAAAAATTCGGAGTTTCGATAAACTCCACGAGGTAGGATATTTTCCTATTTGGTTTACTTTTAGCCTAAAGGCTTTATAATGGTAGGGGTTGCTCGTGGGAGGCCATAAGGAGCTATGCAATTTAGTTCCAAGACTTGGGACTAAAGGGTATGGATTTCATGACCGGTTTCCACACAGTCATGGACTGTGGTGGGTTATGGTTGATCTTAGAACCAAAGGTTTTAAGTTGGTGGTTTATTTGGTGTGATGACAATGATTGGAGCCAAACTAGTTCATGTTTGTGAAGGGACTGTGAGGTGCCTCTTGAATATTAGTCGAGGTTTGTGACCTAGTTATTAATGTTATTTCTTATTTGAAGCTCTATTAAATTTATGACTCTCTTCTGTATTTATATTATTTATTATATATATGAACTGAATGAAGTAACCTTCTATAACTATAGAACATCCCATGACATGTGAATATTTGTGTTCTTGAACTTTTTCTTTTTCTCATTTAGCATGGAAAAGCTACATTAACATCAGCATTTCACATGCAGATACATGCATCAAATAGGTGTAGATACAGTATAGTTTCTTCTTGAAATCTTGGTAGATAGATGTGTTTAGAAAATGGATAAATAGGTAGATTAAATTAGTAATCAAATAATCTTATTTGGCAGGAAGCAGATTAAGAACAGATCCTTAAAGGTGAGTGTGTTCGCGTTGTTTGCGATCCGACATTACGGATTCATGAAATCTTAAAGAAACGTCTAAATCTGACAACAAACACAAATCGATGACCTAAATGAAAGAAGATCAGTTTTGATGATAAATTGGAGTTAATCGATGATTGATCATGGATTAACTCCATTAATGATTAATTCTTACCATTCAGTGAGAAATGGTCAGATCAGATTGCTATGGCATAGAGATTATCTATGGTTCTATTAATGATGATGTTGAATATGATTGAGGATGTTTACTCTGTATATTCACCATTTGATGAGAAGCAAACTCTTGTAGAAGAAACTTCTGCCTATTATCTACCATTAATAGTGTTTTGAGTTGTGTGGGAAGCGGATTTTGTTTCAGTGTTAAGTGACTGGATTGTGGCCTTTTGATTCCTTTTTATATCTTTGATTAAAATCAGTTAACTGATGGAAGAAGTAAATTGCCGATATTGGCGGGAGGGCTGATCAGAGGGAGATCCAAACCGACCTGGCTCTGGTGGTGACAGAACCTGGGCTTTGTTTGAAGATCCCTGACTGATACGACCACCACAGACCTGTGTTTTCGATGAAGAGTGAAGTGACTTGGCACTATTCGCCTGTGGGGTGGGGCTGGCGACCAGGATGAAGCGTGCGGTGGTGCCCAGGCTCGCGGCGAGGGCGGTGGTGCGGGGCGCGTGTGGTGGCCAATAGCCAGTGTGGGCGAGAGGAGTGTGAGCCCGATGACGAGGGCGGCAATGGCGGGATGGGGCTGGTTGGGCGCCATTAGTGGAGGAAGAAGTCCACTAAGGCGTTGTCCTCAGCTTGTCTTAACATGCTGAGCTAGGGAAGAGATGGAAGATGGGAGGAAGGTTTCTTTTGGAAGGAAATGATTTGAAATGAAAAATGAAGAGGAGGGGGTGGGTTTAAATCGGGGGTGAGAAGGTGAAAGGCCAGGTTGATTAATGTGTGATGAACCTTAAGTGAGTTGGAGGAGGCCTGGGAAAGATTGTGGCATGAGATGCGAGCTTGAAAAGGTTGCGGGAGATGGAAAGGTAGAAAGGAGTGCCAAACACGCTGTATAAGTTGCAACCATGCAAATTTGTAATTATAAGTCGCAATCTGAAATTTCGACTCTTAAAATAGCTCGATATGTACACTGTGAAAATGAGTACTAAAATTATGAGAAAATGCATCGAAAGACATAAAGAAATTACTAAGAAAACTAAACTAAATAAAAATTGTCTGAAAACCACTAATCGAAATGAAGTAAACAAAATCTCAACAAAATTTGAGGTGGCTGAGCCTCTGAGAGACCATACTTTGAGTGCCCTTTTTGGTTCATGGGTGAGGAGGAGATTTCTCCTTATGCATTGTGTGTTGTCTTGCACATAGGGCCTTTGATCTCGCCCGTGACCTTGAACACCTCTGTCCTTGGGAAAGCAAGTCATTGATCCATTAGTAGACTTGATGGATATGAATGACCCGATCCATCTTGACTTGAGCTTTGCTAGAAAGGAGTTGGTGGAAGTCATAAAGCGACACTTGGTCTCCTTGTTTTGAAATTTTCTTGGCTGTCGGTGATCATCCCTTCTTTAATATGTCTTTTGCAATTTTAGTTGATGACATCATTCATGACTCTTTAAGCTCATTGATATGAGGATGACCTTTTAAATGACCTCTTCCTGTCCGGGTTTAGCTTCTTAGGCGCCCTGTACAACATATGATTTCCCTGGCGGGTGACATGGCTTGCCATAAACTAGACAATAGGGGACATCTGAAAGGATGGTTTGTATCTTTGTTAGTATGCCACAAAGAGATCAACTGACTTGAGGGCTAGTCCTTTCTGTTGAGCTCTACTTCTTGATATGTTTTGATTCACCATTGGTGAAACTCAACTTGACTCTTGGATTGAGATGATCTGGGGTGGCCACTTTGTGTTTACATAGCCACAGGAGAGGTTCTCAAAAGGTTTGTTGTAGAGTGTGAACCTCATCGCTGATTATGGACTTGAGAATCAAATCTAGAAGATGTTAACGAATTTCAACACCACCCATGGTGTTGCACTGCAGAAACCTTTGCTTCAACCCATTTATGACACGCCGGACTCCCACCAGTAAACATATCCAAGCGAAGAAGGGAATGGTCCCGAGTCGATACTGAAGCATCGAACGTCGGCTACCCGATATCGGTTTTAGAGGCATCATGTAACAGAGATCTTTACAACCTTTGACATTTGTTGCATTCCGACATATGGTGGGCATCCTGAAAGAGAAGGCGATAGAACCCAGTTGGAGCACCTTCATGCGGTCTTAAGGAAGAAAAATGGCCTCCACATGGGTCTCATGGTATTGTGAAGTATCCATGTTGTTCTCCTCAGGCACACATCTTCTGATTATGTGATCAGCACACTATTTGTACAAGAAGGGCTCTTCCCGATAGTAAGTGGTACCATGAAAGAACTCTGTCTTGTGCCTTCGATCTGGCTGGTAACTCTGTTGCGAATTGGTAATGTGGGCATACCATGGGGTATTCTCTATTATGAGTAGGGATTCCTTAGGAAAATCATCGTTGATTGGAGGATTGTGAGTGTTGTGTGCTATTGTTAGTCTCGAGAGATGATCTACAACAACATTCTCCACACCCTTTTTATCCTTGATTTGCAGGTTGAACTCTTGGAGCAGGAGAACCCATCTGATAAGCCTAGCCTTGGCATTTTGTTTGGTGAGCAGGTTCTTCAAAGCTGAGTGATCTATTAATATGATTATGTCTGACCCAACCAAATAAGCTCGAAACTTGTCTTAGGCATAGCCACTGCCAGCAGCTGTTTCTCTGTGGTGGTGTAATTCCTTTGTGCCTCATTCAACGTTTTGCTTGCATAGTAGACCACATAAGGTTTTCCTTCTTTCTCTCTGAGAAGCTGCTCAATGGCGAAATTAGCTTATCTTACATAACCTTAAAGGTAACTTCTAGTTGGGGGCTCTCACTATTGGTGCAGTGGTCAATAGACCTTGAGCTCCTCAAAGCTCTTCTGTCGGAGTCTTAGCTGACAGGCTAAACATCACTCTCAAATAGCTTATATAAAGAAGGCTTGCAATTTTTGAAAAATCCTTGATGAACCTCCTATAAAAGGATGCATGCCCTAAGAATTGCCTCATAGTCTTCACATTCGTGGGAGAAGGCAGTTTGGAAATCAGTTCAATTTTTTCCTTGTCAACCTCAATTCCTTTGTTGGAAATAATGTCTGAAGCCTGATTCCTTGGTTGACCATAAAATGGCATTTTCCCACTTGACACTAGGGTTCTTTCTCGAAACACCTATGCGGAAGACGGTCTGAGTTGAGTGAAGCATTCTTCAAGCTCCTCCATAGTATGTCATCATCCAGTAGACCTCATGCGGCTCACAAATCCTTGAAGATCTTGTGCATGCATGTTGGAGATATCAGCGGGGGCAGTGAGGTGGGCATCCTCTTGTAGTAGTATATTCGAATGGGCGGCGAAGGTGGGTCTTCTTACGGTCTTCTACAACAATCTCAATCAGGTAACTTTGAACCATCTAAGCGATGAAGGGAGTACGTAGGAAATTCTTTGAGAAAAGTATTTGGTCCGTGAAGAATTGGGGCGTGCTCATCACCTCATTGGCAACTTCTCTAATCAATGTATACCCTCAACTGTGGTGAGGCGGGTGGAACGTTTTCCACTCTCTCTTTTCATTGTCTGGTAGTTCACCTTTGATTTTTGGGCGCACCACAGGTTGGACTTGCAAAGTCACTGTCGAATATGGGTAATGATCTGACTTGTAGCAATTTAGGACTTTTGTGCGTACACCTGGTGCGTGTGAGGATTGATCTCCTACGTGGCTACCTTACTGATTTTTCTTCCTCCTCAGTGGATATGATGTGTCTTCTTTGGGCTAATTCCTTTAGGTGGGATCTTCCTGATAGCTGCTTGTTCTCCCCAGGATGTCAGGGGAGGATATGTGTTGAGCCTTGCTCATGTTATTAGTAAGCATATTTTGTAGTTCCCGGTGAGGGCTTGAGATCAGGCCTTTGAGGCTCATTGGTTCTTCCTTGTAATGAGGTAGAATTTCTTCTTTTTTTCTCCATTGCCCGTGTACGGTGTCCCGGGTCTTGGACTTCTGCGAATTTCTTCGAGCAGTCGTGACTCCTCGATTAGCAAATCCTGCTTTTGTTCTTGTCAACTTATTCTCCCAGGAAATTGTGCTCCAAATTATGCAAACTTCCTGCGGACCCTCTTCAGTTTTGCATGTGCCTTTTACTCAAGTGGAAGATGTTGAGTTCCAAAGTCATGTTCCAAAATGTGAGTTGCATAACTCCATTTCGGCAGTTGATAATTGCATTATAAGTGGCTAAGAATGGTCTTACGAGGATGATAGGCACATAGTTAGTCCCCACTACAACCGGATCTTTATCAAGCACAACAAAGTGTACAGGATAGTAGAATTTGTCTACTTGTATTAAAATATCTTCCATAGTGCCCTTTGGTTTTTTTATGGATCTATCTGCAAGGGACAATGTGATGGAAGTGGGTTTAATTCTCGAGCCTAGGCTGTACATTGAATAAAATGATGAGTTGACATTAGCCCCCAAGTGTGATACTGCTCTACCTGGTGCCTCAGGTATTCACTAAGATGGTAGAATGGCAGGATCTTTGTACTTTGAGTTTTACTAACTGAATGATTCTTGTGACTTGTTCTATCGGGAAGGCCTTCTTGTGTTGTTAGCCCTCTCTTCAGCGTACCCACACAGTTCTTTAAAGAATTTTGCATATGTTGGGACACATTTAATCATGTAAACAGGGGGATGTTGACCTTCACCTGCCTTAGCACCTCTAATATTTCAGCCTGGTTGATGGCCTTTTTCTTGGCTTTTAGTGCTTGTGGAAAAGGTGGGGGTGTTCTCTTTTTCACTGCATTTTCTTTTATCCTCTCATAGCAGTTGACTTATTTTGCCTCATGGCACTTCTTCTTTGGTTTTGAGGATTGGGTGTTTAACCTCCTTTGACACCAAAGTGATACTTTTCTTTATCTATTCTGGGATTTGGCTCACTAGAAGAGCTCTATTCATGTACTCCCCCTAGAGGTTAATTTGTGTTTGAGAGGGAAATTCCCTTTTTCTGCACCCGATTCTTTGGTTAGTCGACCTTGAGTGAGTCACTGCGGGTTGTCAAATTTTTAGAGGTACAAGCTGCTGATTCTCTATCTTCTTGTTCAATGTGCCTTCTATTGTGTCGATCTCTGGTTAGCATGGGCATTCTTTTATATACTGTTCTTCATAAGTGTCCACCACTTTACTCAAGTTCATGATAGCTTGCTCAGCTGAGATGAGATGAGTGGTGGGCGTAATTTAGGAAGAGGAACCATCGCATTCTTGTGCGGCGAGGCACATAGGGTGGAGGCTTTAGTTTCGGGAGAGAGGTGGGGTGGTTCCTCCAGTTAAGTTATATGTATTCCTTGTATGGAGTAGTGGTTGGTGGCTTGTATTGTTGGCATTGACATTCGACCACCATATCTCTTCTTGAAGAGCAGTTAGGCTTGATGCTCTCCGCCCGGGTGCTCGGTGGTGACAAATGAAGCGAGTTGATTAGGCAAATGCGCTGACCTTTGCCCGCACCTCATGTTGATTTCGCATTTCAAGCTCTCAACCTTCCTTGAGGTGGATAGCTTGGCTCATCTCCATGTCCTCAGGGAGTGAGTACATGCCTCATGAACTAGGCTGGTCTCATCCTCTTTGTCTCTCGGGTTGGGTTCATCCCATGCTTTGGACTGACCACATGGTCGGGAAGTCCGTGGCTATTGGTTTTTACTCATGAGTCCTCCACACATAGTTTCAACAACTCTTCATAGCGAGACATTAATCATAAGTGATTAACCATCGTCTGGCGTCAAGCCGTGGTGAGAATGGGCATTGATGGTTTCAGTACCTTTCGACCTTGGTAGGAATTTCTCATTTCATGGTGCAAGGTGTAATCTTGCCTCTTCAAACTAACCCAGTTCTATGGGTCTTGAAGAGTTTTCTTCAAAAATTCAACTAGCATGTGCCGCACTAATTTGTGATGTCCTTGGCCTCGATGGTAGGCAAATCTTGGCCTTGTCCTTGAGAGTGAAGAACTAACCTCATCAATCCACATTGGTGATGTCCTCCTTGAATGTCATTGCCCCTTCCTCAGGCTTCCGAATGTGGTATGGATTTTCACTCTCCGTTCCATGTGGAAAGTGGGGGGCTTGGGGGCCTTATGTAGAACGATAATGATGTCCTGCGGAGGAGGCACAATGCGGGGAGGGTGCACTCCACTCTTTGGAGGTGTGTACTGGTCCCTCGTGGTTCTATGCATTTGGGTTCCTTTGAACCCCCTGTTGGCTCTCTTTGTTCATGGGTGGAGGCTCCATACGTTATTTGTTTAAGCTCACTTCACAACCACATTCCTATGGGACGGTTCTCTCAATCTTGCTGGTGTTTATCCTAATGGTGCATAAGGTCATGGCCTTCTGAGCACAATAAACCCAAAAACAAGGCTCTTTAAAGGGTTATGGTTAGCTAAAATTGAGAATAGAAGAGAGATTTGAATGGACGTTATGAAAATTGAATCGACTAACAGTGAGCTAGTAGGAAAAATCGAGGGATGAAAATTCTGACTCTTGTGATGAGTGCAGTTCTCAACGACTGCACTAAGGCACCATCAGGCAACGCGTTTGATTTGCTAAAATGCATTATATATCATAGGTGAGATTTGGTGCCGAATAAAAAATATTTATGAACATAAACCTCTTCTTGTCGTAACATAGCCTACTAGCAGTGTAGTAATCAAGGTTGTTTCTGAATGGGTTTTCTTCATGTAAGTAACTAACGATTGATTAGAAATGAAGTGATTCACTTTGGATTTAGTTTAAATGTGCTTTGTTTAAAGGTTGGTGATTTGAAAAGCGCAAATAAAATGAAATAAAATGTACAGAACTGCAGAAGCCTGGTACTTTGGGTTGGTTCAAGCCAGAAGTCTCGGTCTTCCTTCAGTTAGGGAGAATGGCTATAATAATTTCCGAATCGGATCTTCATTTGGCTATAAAAAGCCGAACCTGTAATTTTCCTTTGAGATGCTTAGCATTTGTGGTCATTAATGTTTAAACAATTTGGCTTTTATCTCTTGATCTACTACAGCTGTGGAAATAAATGGCAACCTAACAAATCTCGAGTGGACACAGCAATAAACCTCCTTTGAACCACAAAAAGATTGCCAAATGCGTGTCAGAATCATCAAGGGATTTAAACCTCTGATAAAGATAGAAACATAGCGACAATAATTGCTTGCGTTAAAAATAAAGTTGTGATTTACTCAAACCTTAGCCAGTAGCCCCTCCTCTTGGGGACAAGGAGGGTTTAGCCCGACCATCCTGCGAGTTGTCATCCTCGAGGGTGTTTGCGAGACGAAAAGTGAGCTTAGGAAAATGAGAAAAGGAAAACATCTGAAGAGGTTAGCTTTCAGCCAAAATTTATTGTATAAAGTGATGATTGTTTGTACAAGCCTTGGTAAACTTTATACTTGCAGTAAAAACACAAAAATATATAGACTTCTGATAATACGTAAAAGGGTGGTTTGGGAAAAAGTTACAGTGAATTGAATGAGTTGAAACGGGACCACGGGAAGCGAGTTGCGAATTTCGCGACGCTATGAAATTTCTTGGTTCTTAAATTCTACAGTTCTTGAATTTTGCAACTGCGAAGTGCAGTAGCGAGAGAATGAGTTAATTTTATAACCACAGTAAATTCTGTAGTGATCAATTTTCTTATTTTGCTCCATTTTCCTTATGGCCACGACCTATAGCTACGAGTTCGCTTGAATTCTTAGTGTTTGATTAGCTCAATGAATTTTGGCATAGTTAGCTATTCACAAAATTTTACAAAATGCGATCGAAGTATAGCGGGGACCTTAATATTGCCAGTGGATTCAATTAAGTTGAATTGGTACAAAAAGTGCTTAAAACACCATGATAAATGGGTTGCTTATTTAGACCTTGTCGGGGAAACTGACTCAGCGAGGCGTGATTAGGAGAAGTGCGACATGTGACCTTGAGTAACATTTTTTAAAAGTGTTTCATATCAAAGTTTTGCCAAATTCTTTTGGACTGTTAATATAAATAGTCGAATTATGTAATTATGGTAGAGGGTCGTGATCGGACCCATGGACTACACATAATTGATATTTTCTTTTCATATTTTAGATTTAAATAACAGATAGATAGGTCTCATTGAAGGAAGGCGTATTAGAGTGGTGCCGAATGCTTTGTGTCCATGGGTAGTTGGTACCGATGCAGTCCTGAACAGGTCTTGAGACACCTAAGGTGAAGTCAGCGGAGTTGACGAGTTGTCAGCAGGACCCCCGAGGAGTAGGGCATTACAAATGGGATGACAAATGGTTATAAGAGAAAAATGAGGAAATTGGATGAGTGCACTAACGTTTACCTTTATGAAGAGCAATAGGAAGATCATCACTAAGAACTGGATCTGATGTCGAAGAAATTGGTGGAGGGCTCAAGACAGGGGGATGTTGGTGCCAAGCATAGACCTCAGTGATAGGAGGCTTTGTCAGAGAGGGAATAAAAGTGGGACCTAGCGAGGCTAGAGTATAAATGAGCAAATCATCACCCTTCCCCTAACTAGTGTGGATCATATCTTGAGAAAATGAAGTATTCTCCATAAAGGTGACATAAGTAGAAACAGTGCCAGAAGCGAAGACTGGAGACCGATAACACCTATACCTTTTGAACTCAGGTGTGTCAGAAGATCTACTTAATGACTTAGGATCGAGGTTAAACACATGTGGATGGAACATCTGATCAGTATTGTGCCCAATACCCCAGTAAACCTAAAATGAGCGGGTGTGAATTTTGCCTGAAACACGAAAGTGAGAAAATAACTCCGAATGATTTTTCATTAAATACAACAATTTGTTCGCAAATAATTATCAACAAACGTAACAAAATATCAAAACCCAATTGGGGACACAACTGAACATGGACCCTACACATTCGAATGGACTAACTCAAAAGGAGCATTAGCTTGTTTATTGACTCTGGGGCCAAAACTAGGCGTGTCATTTCTGTTGACAAGATTCACAGTCTAAGGATGACAAAGCTTAGAAAGACTAAAAGGGACATATTTTCTTGATAGGGGAAAGAGGATACAGCCAATCTGTAATCAGAATATCAGATGATGTGTATCCCGAATCATGCGTATGTATCGATGCTTATAGGATCGAATGCGAGACTCTAGACTCATTTTCTCTACCCGATAATAGCCGTCATAGGATCTTGGAAGAGACAAAAATCAGGAAAGAATGAGACACAACACTTAAGAGTTCGAGTTAGTTTACTCACCAAATTAAAAGAAAAATAAAGTAAACTCAAGACATATGATAAGGGAATAGGAGTGGGAAAAATGGTGCCTGAATTAAGAACACATGACTATGATTCATCTGCCAAAGTGACAGCGGAAGTTGAAGGTTATGACTGAAAGGTAGAAAATAGGCTGGAATTACCTATCATGTGATCTGTGGCTCCAGAATCACTGACCCATTCGGAGGATGAAGAAGATACGAGGCATTTTTTTGGGTTACCAGACTCAACTATAGTTGTAATTGGAGTAGATGGAGACTTCAATGATTCTTGATACAAATGGAACCTAGCAAGTTCGTCTACAGAACACTAAACTGACTAATAAAATGTCTCTCATTAGAGGAGGCTATATGAGCAGACGAAAATCATGATTCCAATTAAGCGGCTTCTTACAGTCTCGTATCACATGTTCAGGCTTATGATAGTAGTAACACAACCTCTCCAGAGCTAGGCCCTCTAGTGTTATCTCTTGGGCCAATATTTATGTATTGTAACTCTGACTTTCTGATGTTTCGACTAGAAGGCATTGCTCATCAGCGAGATGGAAAGCATGTGGATAGTATTTCTATATGAGGAGTACTTTGTCGAACGTTTCTTGGAACGAAGAAACTTAAGGGCTGGAAAGAATCTATGCCCTAATAGAATCATATTCAGAAGGAAGGGCGGCTAGGAAGACCATCACTGCCATCTTTTCCCGCTTATCTTGTTGGACTTTACTTATCTAGGCTAAAAAGGGTAATAACAGTTAGGTTCTCATATGTCTTTATAGTCCATTGAAAAATTACGTAAGTGATCAATCTTGTTTTCTCATATGATAGAAGGTTCGGCACATATCAAATGCTAGGAGAAATATTCCCCTTTCGAATAAAATTCCATAATCCGTGGCTCCTTAACATACTCATAGTGATTAATGAGTAAGGACTTTACACGTCAATGGAATTCTGAATTTGGGAGGAGGAAGAGACGGGCATCGTCTCGACCATCGATCGGCGAGATCATCAGTAGGAGGGTCCTTATTAAGATGACTGGCCAAACGAATACTCCTCAAGTAGAGATGGATTGTTTTACTCCAATCCAAGTAATTGAGACCAGTCAGTTTGTCCTCCATGATTTGGGACATTATTGGGACCACTTCAGCATCGAAACAGGCTTCTTATATGTTGAATCAATCATTATGAAGCCAAGGGAAGTAGATAAAGTCCAGAGTACCTTAAAAAATCATAGACTTGCATAATCTCGTAGAAACTCTAGGTAAAGAGGGCTGTCAGACACAAAAACCACCAAAAAATAGCATACTCCAGTACGAAACGAAGCAGTAGACGGGAGGTCTTGTATGAGACGCTGAGCGACTTGGAGGAAGGTCGGAACCGAGTAGGTTCCCATTACACCCGTAGGCGCGATGCGCGTGGCTGACTCTGACGGTGCATGAGCTCACCACTCTTGGTTTCCGGCCACCAGATTTTTCTGGCAGGTGCGGTAGCAGTTGGTGAAGCTATTCAAGCTAGCGGTGAGATCTCACTTTCCCTCGAAATAGAAGTTTCAAAAAACACCCCTCACAGCTCTCTTAAACACTCCAAAAAACCGCTTAAAAGCAGTTGAAAACTCTCTCAATTGAAGCCCTAGGCTTTGATACCATGTAGAAACCAAGAGGAGAAGAGTTGGAGGAATGAATTCTCCATTTATTCATCATACATAATATATATATATATATATATATATATATATATATATATATATATATATATATATATATATATATATATATATATATATGAAAGGTTAGGCTATACATTAGGTAAGATAATCTTCTCTTTCTAAATGGTTATAACCATATAAGTAAAGTATCATAATAAGATACAAACCAATATGTTAATGTATGATACATACTATAACAAGGCTAAAAGTAAAATGTTTAATGGGAAGAACAAGCATATACGCCTAAGGCAAAATATTGTGTGGCGAGTTCTTGGGAACGGGGGTTACTGCTTACAAATTTTGTGAGAGTCGAGTTGGGTGGCGTCCTCGGGCTAAACACTAATAGAAATCTAGTGGAACGAGCATTGAAGTTAAATTTTGCTATTATAGAGAAGTCGAAGGTGATGATGACGACATAACACAGAATGGAATCCATGAAGTGGGTTCATATGGGTAATAACAAGTCATTGGTTGATTGTGAGCTACTCTATCATTTATATTTATTGAGAGTTCATCCCTATGGTGTAATTAGATCTTATTCTGCATTGATTAAAGTTGAGTATCAACTCTTAATGAATACCATATTCCATATGGATGGTGTGTTTAGATGCAAAACACACTTGATTGGTTCACCTATATGGGAGTGGAAGTAAGGCCGCTTCCTATGAGAACGTAGACATATTCTCTAAAGCTCTCATGAATATCCAAACAGGGCGTATGGCCTATTAGCGCTAACCAAATAAATACAACTCGTTGTTGAGAAACCAATGTGGTTCCTTGAGTCACACAAAGAAACATTGTTTCATACAATTTTAATTCATCATGTTTTGTGATTCAACACTTGTTTATCTTAAGACTAGTGTATAGCCTATGGGCACTAGTTCTGATGCATTGGATTTTAGTATTCCTCCATTCCTCGTATTACTCTTTTTCTTCACCCTTATACTCTGTGGGGGATTGTCGGAGAGTATAAAAGTGAACCGAAAAAAAAGAAGTTTATTATTTTAATATATTTTGGCTTGGTCAAGTCTTCCAACTAAGCCTTTGATCCTTTTTCAATTTGAATTTTCAATTTAAATTTCAAGCTTACTTTCTCAATAATGTACATAGCCAATTTTAAAGGGCTATTCAAACTTCCTTTTAAATAACAACTAAGATATAACTCATGACTTTTTCCTTGTATTTGATTGAGTCCAATTTCTTATGAAGAAATCAATTTTAATTTTAATTTTTATTAACTTATTTGAAGAAATCTGTTGGGGCTTCACCTATAAAAAGGTGCCCCTCCCCCCTTCATTTTCACACCTTCTACCTTGAGATCTCTCACTCGATGTCAATCTCTCTCATCCCCTCTCTCTCTCTCTCACTCTCTCTCTCTCTTTCTCTCTCTCAAGTGTTTCCAAGCACTCCTCTATCTCTCAATTGCCTCCAAGCACTCCTCTCTCTCTCTGAGTGCCTCAACCTCTCCTTTCTCATATACTCCCGACGCTCTCTCTCAATTTCAAGTGCTTTCATACAAACATATTTCCTTTTGAAATATTATTTGTTCAAGTTATTTTTATCTTACGAGGGTGCACTCGAAGTGAGATATGTTTGTTGAATCCTGGGGTGGCTTGTGGAGTTCCCTCTTATGATGGTTACAAAAGCGAGGAGGATCTGAATCTACTCTGGGACATTGCTATTGCATGCCTTAGCCATCCAATCAGATAAGTCCATCTTACCTCAATTGTTTCTTGTTTGGTTTGGTTTGGGATAAATCAAATTCTCTAATATCTTTCTTAAAGACCTTCTTATAATGGTATCAAAGCCCAGGGCAGTAGGCTGTAACTTGTTAGTACATGTCTAGGTAAGGCCTATCAACAAGGCGATAAGAGCTTAAGGCAAGTTTGGTATAGCAGATTATTGTGACCCCTCCACTTACTAGAGGACTGTAAGAGCCTGAATTTACAGTTTCTATTAATAGTAAACTTCTTTTTCGATCAGTTATGTATTTGATTGGAAACAGTCAAATTAATAGTAAATTTTGATAAACAAGCCCCAAAAATAAAAAAAAATGTTCATAATAATGTATTGAGTCTAAAGAAGTTGAAATAGATTAAAACAAGTATTAGGGTGAAAGTAATTTTAAAAAAGGCCAAAACAGTGTTACCTGAAAAATCTGATATTTTCTAGATCTCGGATGAAAAAGCTTGAACTACGTGTGAACTCATCTCATGAAAATATAGTTACCAGTCAAGTTCGTTTAGTGCGAGATAGTCAAAATTTTTTCGAAATTCGACGACAGGACGTCAGTGGACCACAACGAAATTTTAAAATCTAAATAATCAAATATTTAAGAATGTCCATTTAAGATAGATGGAATGGCAGGATAGAAATAAATTGTTTGAGATGAAAACAAAATCGAAGAAGTGTGACACGTGGCGCTGGCGTGAAATTTCACATGTCTGGCATAATAATCTAAGGATTAGAACATGCAAATATCTCATTTTGGGTCTCAACCAAACCATAAGAGAGAGAGAGAGAGAGAGAGAGAGAGAGAGAGAGAGAGAGAGAGAGAGAGAAGCGAGCTTCTCTCTTTGATTCAAGTTTTTCGTCGATCGGATCTCGTTGAATAAGTTAAAAGTTGATGCGGCGTAGAGGCTGCGCGTGGGTACGAATAAGATTATGCAAGGTCTGGGTTAGTTTTCTGAAAACAAGAAGAAAGGTGCTGTCTCGAGAAAATCGTAATTTGAGGTGAGGTTTTTCTCTACTCGGAGTTAATTTATGTCTAAAGGCGTGTGTGCCCAAGGGAATCTGTCAGACACCCTTTGAGTATAAATATTTTGTATAACTTGGCAAGTACTCATCGAATTAATTGATTCAAACTTACGGATAAACTAGGTGATAGGAGATATCTATGTGAGTAAATTCGGCCCTTTGGACTCGAAAATGCATTCAAGGTGGGTATATTCGTCAGTTTTATGTTCTGTTTGGGCTCCATGGTATGTTTGGCCGCCAGCCAGCTATAACTCATCAAATTTAGTGATTTAATTGTTGGATGAACTAGACTGTGGGAGACCATGTTTCCTTGAAGCCAGGTCTATCAGTCCGACCCATTTATTGAATGCATTCGAAAGGAGCTATGTTAGACAGTTTACAGTTGTTGAAATGAGTAAAGTCCCAGGTTGTTGGGATATATCTTAAGTTTCAGTGAGTCGATTTGGTGATTCTAGTTGGAAAGAATCCTAGAACCGTGTCTTCAAATGAGTACAAAGAACAGGTGTCAGAGTATGGATTAAGACCCCACAAATCAGGTATCACGAGACTATTTCGATTATTAAATAGAGTAAATTGACCAGTTTTGCATGAAAAAGCCATAACTTCTTCGTCTGAACTCCGTTTTGGGTGTTCTTGGACTCTATGGAAATCCCATTTAGTCAATATTCCATCCATGTTCCTGTATAGGACATTGGATGATCAGAAGCGGCTGAAAATTTATGTTTTTCACTAAGTGTACAGGTTTCTTGGTTATGTCAATATGAATAGCTGGGTTTTGACATGACCATTTCATATGACATGTTAGCCAGACTGTATAGAGTAGTAATTTCCATGAGTTAGCATAAAAAGCATAGAAACAAAGGGTTGAGTTTAATTGATTTTAATCAATTGGAAGTGATTAAATGCTTAAGGAGTTTGTAAGGGTTGCTCAGTATATTATAGTTAATGGTTGTGTGAACATGCTTAAAGTATGGATGTTAATGGTTTTATGGATAATGTGACTTGTAGGAGGAAAGTAATTAGGACAAGGGTGGGGTGGACAGTTTTTAAGAGAGGAAAAATAAACTGAAATAACTAAGTAAGGGAAAATGTAAATGTTTATGAAAAATATTCTATATATATATTAATGTTTACCAATGTTATGTGTTTCATATTTTATGTTATAAATGTTCAAATGAAAAAAAGAAATGTGGTTTTCTTGACTTTACTTATGTTGAGAAAATATGAAATGGTTATGGTTTCCATAGTTTTATAAAGCGTGATTTATGGTTTCCATATTGAATGAAATGTTTACGAACATATATTCTATATATATATATATATATATATATATATATATATATATATATATATATATATATATATATATATATATATATATATATATATCTATATATTTCTATAAAAAATGTTTGAATCCAGCTAGTTTACCTATGTTACAAAAGATAAAGTTTAAGGAAAGTCGACTAAAGTATTTTATGCGTGTTGTAATTTATCTTGAGGAAAAGGATGAGATTTTTATGAGAAGGAAGGTAGATTATCTCTTATATGCACGTGAAAGAGTACGAAAGGTTACCAGCGCATGTAATGATTTATTCATAGTGTGATGAGCATTTAAAAGAAAGAGTGATTATTAGGAGGGTTCCTTTTAAACCATCAATTAATTATTTGTCCTCATAGGTTCTTTATTGTGACGGTGGTTATGATGGCGGGTTCCATTGGATATGTGATTCAAAAAGGAAAAGAAATGTGTTACCAAAATATATGATACAATTATTTTACATTGTATTTGAACTCTATGGAAAAGAAAATAAAGTAAATGTTTATGGAAATAGAGATCTCTACACAATTGTTTAGTTGTATTTGAGCAGAAAGGAAAAGTACAAAGTAAATGTTTATGGAAATAGAGATCTCTACCATTGTTTTTACATTATGTTTGAACTATATCTAAACACAATCTTTCTATGATTATATCTTCTTAAACTCCTTTAGCTCACCCTTTTTTTAATGTTTTATAAAATGTTTTTCGAGGGCGGGCGCGTGCGGTTCTAGCATCCTGGGCGAGTGACCCTCCATATCATGTGACGACCACTTTTTTGAACATGTATAGTTTTTGTTGTAAATAACTACGTGTGTACCTTTCTTTTGTGATAGGTATATGTTTTAAAACAATGAACTACGAGAGCTCTAATCCTCTGTTTGGTAGAGTGCGTGGAGTTAGATTGTAATTCCGACTCAAAACCACAGGTTATAAAAATATTGTTTATATATCATAGTGTTCGAAGAATGATTTTAAAGTTTGATTTGAAATTGTTGTGGTGGACTTGATGTCCCATTGTTGGATGTAGAGTAAATTAAATTGTTTATTACAAGTGCTGTAAAGTGGGACATGTCCGAAAAACAGAGGAAACTCTGCCCGATTTTCTATAAAATGTTTAAGCATATAAATAGGGTTTAATGTTTAAAAAAAATAAAATTTGTCCTACCATGTTTCATAAGATTTTAATGGAAAACGTAATTGTATAAATGGGTTAGTTCCTGGATTCACTTTTAAGGTTTAAAGACATAGAAAGGTTTTTTAGTCCATTAGGAGTGCAGGGAGAAGTCCACCAGCAGGTTAGGAAGAGGCACAGGTTGGGTTGTCGGGGACTTTTCTTGATGTATAACCTGACTCTTACTCTTGTCTGGTTTACGTTTACGAAAGAACAAGTCCGACCAACACGCTGAGAGGTGTAAGATGAAGTGAATGGTAGGAAGTCGTGGAGGGAAGGCGGAAAGTGAGCTGAGACGATTAGTCGAGATCTGATTAAAAGAATTGGAATTGAGAAAGAAGGGTTGTCACAAGGGCATTTAAAAATGGATTGCCATGAAAGAAAGAAGAAAATGCTTGAAAAAGGGACTAAGAAAAGCGATGCCTCCATGGTCACGGTAAAGGCCATGACTCATCGATATTCTTGTCGATCAATCCACCATCTCTTGATTAGTGGATCCCTGACCTTGATGTTCAATCAAATGATCCCTTGCAAGGACTGGTTACATGACTTCCAGGAATGCAATGGAGGGCGGGTTCTCTTGGGTAATAACAAGGCTTGTAGGGTTTTGGGGATTGGCAAGATTTTAGTAAAAATGCATGATGGCTATCCTAGAACTCTTTGAGTTAAGGTACGTGCCTGAGCTCAAAAGAAATCTTATCTCCAATGGTGTTTTGGATAAACCTGGATACACCATTAAGGTTACCAAAGGGGAAATGAAAATTTCAAGTGCGGCAATGATCATTATGAATTAGGTCCTTGAAAGTGGACTATATATTCTGGTTGGAAACACATTATGTGATAATGTCTGTGAAGGCATGTGGTGGCACTCAACCAATCGGGGTCGGGCATATCTCAAACATCATGCATCAAGGAAGCTTTATTGCTGAAGGATTAGTTGAAGAACTTGGGATCTACTCTCCTAGTGTCACATTTATCAGGACAAACTGTGGCTATTTTCTCTCCTTGAGAAACCTTGCACATCATGAGAAAACTAACATATCGACATTAGGCTGCATTTTGTGAGGGAGATTGTAAGCAAAGGGGCTGTACAGGTGGAGAAAGTCCCTAGTCAAGAGAATCCTTCAAATGCACACACTAAGATGCTAGCCCGTCGTCGCCTAAGTATCGTCATAGACGGCGTAGGATGGCTCTTGTGGTGTTGAGGAAGACATGTGGTCTCTGCTTCAAGAAATGAAGACCAAAGGGTTGTTTATTCCTCTGTGTCTTTATTTGTCTCGATGCATGATAATGGAAAGAAGAATAGTTAGTAGATTGTTTTTTTTTTTTTTTTTTTTGAAAGGAAAAATAATATTATTGATTCAAACTTCCAATAGATTGATAGATCCAAGATACAAATAGATAAAAACCATACAGGATCAAACAATGTAAAGGTTAATAGTATAATAAATCGGCATAAAGCCTACAAATTTGATAAAATAGTGACTAGAATATCTGCAACCCCAGTTCTCCAATATACTGATGATCGTAATTTAATATCTTCGATAGATCAAATTTGCCTTGCTTGTCTGAATCGTCCTTACATGGATAAAACGTCGAAACAAGATGACGAACAATATCATGTTGATAAAACGACGACAAACCAAACGTCGATAAAATGACGACAAACCAAACGTCGATAAAATGACGATAAACCAAACGTCGATAAAACGATGACAAACCAAACTTCGATAAAATGATGACAACACAAAAAACAAAATAAAACCTAAATGTTCGAGGAAGAACTATTTCATTAAGCAAGAAAATGAAAGAAAAAGATTCAGATGAGTGATTTCAGGCCAAAAATGACCAAGAAATCACCCCTCCTTGTTTGAAGAAAATAGGAGAAAAAGATGGTAGCAGATTGGTTTAAGGGTTGATAGAGTTGTTATCACATGTAACAACCTGATAAAGGTTCGTAGTCTTCTATATATAGGTTGCTAGTGTGATAGTGTAACTGAGTCTCGGTGAGGGGTCTATTTAGAGTTGCTCAGGTTAGAAGGACGTGAGAGAGTGTCTAAGGCCAGTGCCCTAGCTTGGTGCATGGTTTGAGTTTGTACAAGTAGTTGGTTACAGTTTGAATAAAGATCACTTGCTTTCTCTCCAATTCTTCTTCCTCCATGAAATATCTGAATCTAATAGAACAATGTGGTGAGTGGGCCGAGGTTAATCCACGATACAGAATATCTTCACTCAACAATTTTCTGAAAGTACTTATTATTTTACTTCGCAAATTATTTTTTGGGATCTAGATTTCCTTGTTTTATTTAAGATATGGTGCTTTTTTATTTATTTGATTCAGATTTTTGTTTTTTTTTTATAAACGTAGGAGATAATTTTTTTAGATATGTTTTTCCATTTATTTTGTAGGGTTTAGATTTTTTTTTTTTTTTAATGTAGTTTTCAGCAGAGCTAAATTATTTTTTTTTTCAAGACTGGTGCCATTATTTGCTTGCCATATTTATTGTCATTATCATTAACTACCATATAAGTTTGTATCATGTTATTATTTACCTAATTTGTATATTATTGTTATTACCTTTGTTAACAGTAATTGTCATTTCCACATATTTGCAATTTTCTTTAATAAATATCTTGTGACATATTTATATTATAGCCGCATCAATTCGCAAATCATTATTATTCACTAAGCAAACTGTCCCGGTCTTTTTGGCTTACCATAAATGTTTCTTTAATACATTTAACATTTTGTTATATCTCTATTTTCATGCCTATTATTAACTCATTCCATATGTATATTGATATTAGATATTAACTTTGTATCTGCTTATTAGATATTTCTTACAGAATTACATTGTATATTTTATATTCCTAATGTGGTTATTAATTCACATTATGTTAATTATTTTTGGTATATTATTATCTTAATTCCTTCCACATTTCCTATATTATATTCATCATCACCAATATCTTATATTAATGGGGATTAACAAGAAAAAATTTCCACCTTAAAGAATTTCTTCAACTTTTCACTGATTATTTTATTCTTTTTAAATATTTTTCAAAACGAGATTATACCCTTTTAAAAATTATATTTTCTTGTTTCTTTAAAATTCCAATTTCCAAAAACCTAAGCTATTATTATTATTATTTTATCTTTCCATTTGTTCACCTCGTTTTCTAATTTAAAATATCATTTTCCTAATGTAACTCAAAAGGTCCAGTAATTATTAAATTTTATAAATTCAAATTTTATTTTCTTTTAATTTCAAAATCAAAATTACATTCATTTAATTATCCAAAATCTCTCTTTTTTTTTTTTTTTAAAAATCCTAAATAAAAAACTTGTTTTCTCAAAATTACAAAACCAAATTCTTCTTTTTTCCATTAAAGAAAATCAAAAATTTTAAATTTCCAAATGTCAAAACTCATTTCCTTAAAATTCCTAAGTCAAAACTAATTATTAATATTTTTAATTATTGTAGTATATTAGACCATTGATAGATCATCAATCGATCCAAGCTTGTGAGAGTTATGATGGATGTAGAATCAACTGTAATGTTTCTTTTTCTTTTAGTTTTTGTAATATCCATTAATTTTACCTATAAAAAACAACGATGAGGACAGAGAAGTCCACATTGGTTTATGCTAATGGGATGCACACCATTTTTCTTGGGATCCAAACGAATCATATGATTGGAACTTTGTGAGCTGAGTTAATATATTCCCTTTGTACCTCTAAACTACCATGACAAAATAGTAAAAAAATCGGAAAAAGAATACAATTTTTTACATCATATTATTTTAATTCTTCACAAATATGTTGACACAAGGCAAGGCGTTAGACCAATTAAATCAAAATTCCTTATTTTGGTTGTTTTGAGATTTTATCTTTATTTCCTATTATTGTTTTGAGATATTATTTATATTTCTCATTATTGTTTTGGGATATTATTTATATTTCCCATTATTGTTTTGGGATATTATTTATATTTCCCATTATTGTTTTGGGAGTATCATTTTCTTTCCTATTATTGTTTTGTGCGCTACATGCTGTGTAAAGTGGTATCACAACCAGGTTTCTCCCAATCGATGGCTAATACTGGTGCTAGTGATAGCAACAAATCACAAGACGATGATCGGGGATTGTGGACTGTTTGGAGGTCGATTAATGAGCAACAATCAATCTAAAATTTAACTCAACAGTTGAAAACAATAAAAACCCAATTGTAGGCATTATTGAGGGTTAATGGACAAGAGCTTGGGTATGATGATGAGGAACAAGGAGGAGGAATTGGCCCTGCTAGACCTATTTATGACACTTCAGATGAAGAGGCCGACTTTGGTGAATTTTCGAATCCACATTGTAAACAAAGAGGCAATGGCAACCAAACTACAGAGGAGACAATGAATACAAACTAAAGGTAGATATCCCTAACTTCAATGGTGATCTTGATATTGAGGGGTTTTTAGATTGGTTGACTGAAGTAGACAGTTTCTTTGAATATATAGAGCTGTCCAAGGATATAAAGGTTAAATTTTTTTGCTTATAGGTTAAAATGGAGAGCATCGGTATGGTGGGATATATATTGAGGGAGATGAGGATGAGAGAGGACATTGGTCCGGTTCAAACATGGTGTAGGATGAAGCAATTATATCAAGGTAGATTTTTGCCTCTAGACTATGAACAACATAATTTTTATGCTTATCAGATATGTACACAAGGGAGTTCAAACATGGGGATTTCAAAGACTTTCAATGTTGTTGATCATACCTTATTCCATCCACATATAAGTCTTAGATATCCAGAAGTAACTCGAGGGCAAGTTTTTCGCAAGTGGAGTTGACAAACACGGGGTGTTAAACCAAATGAACCAAAATCCTTATTTTGATTGTTTTGAGATATTATCTTTATTTCCTATTATTGTTTTAGGATATTATTTATATTTCCCATTATTGTTTTAGGAGTATCATTTTCTTTCTTATTATTGTTTTGGAATATTAGTTTATTTCCTATTGTACCCATATTATGTTTAGGGTATAAATAGATGTTTTAGGAACTTTTATCACTTTTATCAATTTATCAAAAAATCAAAGCTTTTGCTTTATTTTGTTCTCTGGATTTAGAATTGGTACCTAGATTGAGACGTGCGTATTTATTCTTATTGATCAATTTTGTCTTGATCAATCGCACTACACGCTGCTTAGGGGTGGGCTTTGTTATGGCCACCAGATTCGAAATTCCTTACTTAATGAAAATCATCACCTTATCACCAACTTCAAATGACTTGAACCATATATGCTTATTTGCCTCCATCTTGTACTTTACATTAGCCTTCTCTAACTTGTTCTTAACATCTGCTTCCACCTCTTGAACTTGCTTTTCCAAATCACCAGCTACTACGCTAAGACTAGGGACCTTTATTAGTTTCACCAATTCTAAAGGATGATTAGGACACTTCATATATATAATGAAAAATAGGGATTATGATGTTGAAATTATGAACAACATTGTTATACAACTCCTTGCTTTCTGTGCTATGGAAAAAACCCATTGGTGCTGGTTTATCCATGCAAATACTCTAAATAAGATTTTTAAAGTCCTATTAACAACCCTACGTGGCCCATATGTCCCGCTAATGTGTTGTACCATCGAACTCAATGATGAGTCAAATAGCCTCCAAAGATTCATCCAAAAGTGACTAAGGAACTTATTTTCATGATCAGATGTAATAATATTTGGCACTCCATGAAACCTCACAACCTTTCTAAAGAATAGTTTGAATGTAGAAGATGCATCTGCAGTCTTCTTACATGGCAAAAAATGTGTCATCTTAGGAAACCTGTCAACCACAAAAAAACGTAGAGTCCATACCTTGTTGAGTTCGTAGTAGACCCAACACGAAGCCCTTAGAAAGTTGGGGCTTAGATTCTGGTGGAAGTGTAGACTTTGTTGGAGTTTGATGATGTGATTTCTAAGGATTTACCGATAAAGTTACCTCCTATGTGTAACATACAACACCATATAGTTCTGATTCTGTGTGCTTCTCTGCCTAATGTGCCTCATTATAGGATGAGTCCCAAGGAGAATGAATCTTAAGGGAGAAAGTCAAAGAGTTGCTAAGCAAGGGCCATATTTAGGCTAGCATGGGTCCATGTTCAATTCCACCTTTGTTGATGTCTAAGAAAGATGGAAGTTAACGGATGTGTGTTGATAGTAGGGTGATCAACAAAATTACCTTTGGATGTAAATTTCCTATTCCATGGTTGGATGATATGCTTGAACCGTGGAGCGGCAAACTGTGTTTAGCAAGATTGGACCAAGGGTCAATTTCATCATCATATCAGAATTCGTCTAGGTAATGGGTGGAAGACAACATTCAAGACAAGGGATGACCATAGCAAGCTTCAACAAAAAAAGTATGGATCGTACCACTTGAGCTAGGTCTTATTGGCTCATCAAATTTTACCATTATTTTGACAAAAATGTTCTTATTTTCTTGTAAAATAACATACATGCAAAAAAAAAATGGAAAATGACATTTATGTAATATGTGTCGTTCTTAAAAAAAAAAAAGGAGGATTAAAGTTACTAATAACCAAATATTTCAAGAGGGTTAAATACTAATAACCCTTCTTCTGCATGGGTGTAATGATCGCATTAATGGTTCAATCTACGTGTGATTTGATTAACATTTGTACTCATCGATTTTTTTTTATGTGATCTTTACTCATGCCTTTAATTAGATCTAATTATGCTTATACCTTGTTTTAGGATTCAAAATAATTTTTTAGTTCTTCTTACAACCAACACATGGATAGAAGACCAAAAAGTATATTAGTACAGATTGTAGATTTTTAGAAGAAAACTATATGACAAGTGATAAGTTCATGAGTAATGTTTATTGCACAAATTCTATATCACAGGTATTACTTTTCTTAGGCACATAGATTTATGGTTTGTATTTGTTTATGCTTAGTTACATAATTGAATAGTATTATTGGTAATGTTAATCAATGGGTTGCATTCTCTTCTTTTATCTCCTAGGCTTCATTCTTAATCCTTTAAATTTTCTTAGGTGACTGGAAGGCCGGAAGTGCTCTGACCGAGAGGCCCTTGGCTTCACGCTGCCCTGGGATTCAAATGAGTATTGTGATTTGGCTTAATTTTTTGGACTTTAAAAAGGCAGAAAAATAAAGAGGAAAATACATAGTGCGGAAGTAAAGAATTTTTTGTGAAAAATAAAAAATGGGTTTAAATTTAATAAATTAATTAATATGTTTATTCAAACTAATTTATTTGTTTCTCTCTAATATATAAGGACTAAGAAATTCAAAAATATGTAAAATTTTAAAGAATTTTGATTATATTTAATTTTCTTTTATATTTTTCATGGTGAAACCAAATATAAAAAAATCATTTCTCTTATTATTATTTTTTTCCCTAATACTTTCTGGGTTTCTTGTCTATACTAGTTTATGTCCCTATTTAATATGTTGTTACATCATATTTTCTAATCTCATAGGTCCTGAAGAAAGAGTAAGGAAGCTCAAAACCTTGGAGGGAGAAGACATCCCCAATTAATATGTGGGTAAATATGTTCTCGCATTCTAATCTTTATCTCATAATGACTGTGAGCAATGGGGCTTTCCTTATGTTATCTTTAGAAGATTAATTAAAATCTTGTTTTCATGGTCTATCTCCTGGTAAGCTTTTCAAAGACAAACTGAACACATCAATCTTTGAAGTAACATTGTGACTTTGTAACGAGAGTTATTACTTCATAAATGTTGGAAACGAAGAGTTTAAAAGCCAAAGATAGTTTTTTTTTTTTGAAAAAAAATCCATGAATATATTTGTATTGAAAATATTCACAAATCTAGTATTTTTCATACAATTACATCCACATGTAAAACCTGACGGATAGACCTTGTATTTACTAAAACAGCATTTACTAAATGCGGTTTTGTTGTAAAATTTTAAAACTTTAATTGATGAATGCGGTTTAAAGTAATTTTTTAAAACCGCATTTGCCAAATATGGTTTTGAAATTTTACTTTAAAGTCATATTTACCTTAAAACTGCAATTGGTAAATGAGATTTTAAAATTTTACCTTAAAATCGCATTGCCCAACTGTAGTTTTGAGAATTTATCCTGAAACCGCATTTAGTGAATGTAGTTTTAAATTTTACCTTAAGATCGCATTCACCAACTACGATTATAACAAAAGAAGACTAGTTTGATGAATATTTTCAAAATAAATCTATTCATGTATATATATATATATATATATATATTGATGATGCTTTTCAACCTAATCACTGAACGTGCCGAATTGTCGGGTCGTCCTGTCTCTGATGACAGGCTCCGCAAAAACAAGAAACAAAAGGGGGATCATGCCCGCCATCTCCTCTCCGATGCTCTGCGTCGGCCTTCCGATGGAAGAGAAGATCAACTGCATATGGGGTGAAATTTTGTGCGTACCTTTCATCGAGGGGTAGCCTAGTATTTGTAGTGAGTGATTATGGTAATTTTCCTAGTTGGGATAATGATAGAGAATCTCTCCCGTTAGATGAGGGATCCTCTTTCCTTATTGCCAACTGATTGATAAGGGATAATTAGAAAGTATTTATTAGGAATTATCCCTCTTCCTTAATTGACGGAGGTTTGGTTAGGGAAAATGGGGCACTTTCCTTTAACACGGGGCTTTTTGGGCTGAGTGCATTTCAATCCTAGAGAAGGGGTGAGATGGGCTCTCATTCTAGGCCTGTATCTGGGGAACATTGTAAAGGGGATGAGAATCCCACCGGGCCCCGCCCCGATCTCCTTTATGCCCAGATTTGGGCTTATGGCCTGGCTCAGAGACGCCTTATTATTTTAAAACCCCCATCACCACCCCCTAGCTCTTTGCCTCACGCGAGCCGCATGGGCTGCATCGCCCTCGATCGGTTCTCACTTCCACCTGGGTGGCTGGGGTGGTTTGGATTAGGAGCTCGATCGCCGTCAAGCGTCTTGCGGATGATGATGACTTCCTTAATTTCACGCCTTATTTCCTCGGCTGTTACCTCAAATTTTGAAGACATCCTCCGACCGCTATTGTCGATTCTCCGTTTTTGAAGCTTTTTCTTCCACCCGCCCGGCTTCTTTTTTCCTGAAACTTGTTTAATATTTGTTCAAGACGCTTTTGTCGGTTTCGTCGTCAGCTTCTCCCGAAATAAGCGCATGCTCATTCAATTTCTAGCTATTCGCTTCGGGATGTTGCGCCTCGAGCAACAGCTCAAAGACTGGCTACTGGTCTCCTTATTACAAGGCCCCGAGCCGAACTAGCTCTCGGGTGGTAAGGCCTCGGAGCGCCTCAGCTCAAAACCGAAATGCTAAGGTCTTTTTGGCCGCAAATCGGCGCCGAACCGCCCGCGCTTACAAGGCGCGGAAAGTCCGGCGCCCGGAACCGAAGCATCGCCCTGGCCGCAAGGGCCCGCGCGTAACTGGCCTTAGGCTTGCAAGGCCTTTCGGGAGCGCCCAGCTCAAAAAACTAAGCCGCAAGGCCTTTGGCCGCAAGGCCTAAGCCGTAATCGCTCTGGCTGTGCGATTTTCTTGGAGTACCGAGCTCTAAAAATTGAGCTAAATTGAGCTGCTGGGGCTCCTTGGCTACAAGGCCTAACCTTAACTAGCCCCGCCCGTGCGCCTGAGTAGTCTCGAGCTCTAAAACCGAGCCGGGGCTCCTTGGCCGCAAGGCCTCGAGCTGAACCCGGGGCCTCCGGGATTGCAAGGCCTTTTTGGAGGCCTCGAGCTCATAACTCGAAATGTTGCTGGGGCTCCTTGGCTATAAGGCCTGAGCTGAACTGGCTCCTGGGCTTGCAAGGCCTTGGGAGCGGGCCAGCCTCGATAATCGAGCCGCCAGTCTCTTTGGCCAAGGCCTCGAGCTGAATCGGCTCCCCAGGCTTGCAAGGCCTTTTCGAGCAACTGAGTTTAAAATCGAGCCGCCTTTGGTCGCAAGGCTTTGCCGAATCGTCGCGGGCACGCAGGCGCCCGGCGCCAAACTCAAAACCGAAGGTCGGGCTCCTTGGCTAAGGCCCGAGTTAAACCGCCTCGCTTGCAAGGCCTTTTTCGGGAGCAAAGAGCTCAAAATCGGTTGTCAGTCTCCGCCGCAAGGTCTTCACTCGAACGGCCTCCCGGGCTTCGCAAGGCCTTTGGAGATGCCCGCTTTGCATCCGTCGCTCAATTCCTTGGCTAAAAGGCCTGAGTTGAACCGCCCCGGCTCAGGCGCCTTCTTTGGAGCAAGCCAGCTTTGAAAACTGAGTTGCCGGGCCTCGCTATGCGCCCGGGAGTCAATCGGGCTCCCGGGCTCAGGCAAGGCCTTTTTGAGCAACCAGCTCGAAAATTGAGTTGTTGGGGCTCCTTGACTATAAGGCCTGAGCTTCTAACCGCTCCCGGCCTCGTAAGGCCTCAAGCATTTGAGCTCGAAAACCGGAAGCATCGCCTTGCCAAGGCCCAGCCGGGAACGTCCCGGCAAGGTCATAGAGAAAATTGAGGATCATCATTGCAGAGTTTTGAGCTGGCTGTTATCATCCCAGGCACTTTGAGAACACTGTAACGAGTTGCTAGCCTCGTCGCAAGGCCCAAGCCGAACTAGATCCCGAAAGCCAAGGCCTTTTTGCAAAGTTCGAGCCCAAAATTGAGTCAGCTGGGTCCCCTGGGCTATAAGCCTCAGCTGAACTCCGTTCCTAGGCTTGCGCGCCTTGGAGCAAAATGAGCTTTGAAAACCGAGCCGGCTGGGCTCAAGCAGCGTTCGAGCGCCGAACTGCCCCGGGCTTTCACAAGGCTTTGGAGCGCTTGAACTCAAACCGAAGGCCGGGTTCCTTGGCCGCAGGCCCGAGCCGAACGGCTTCGCCTGCAAGGCCTTGGAGCAGCCCGAGCTCGAAAACCGGAAGCCGCTGTGGCTCTTGGTTACAAGTGCCTCGAGCCGACTAGCTCCCGGCTTGCAAGGCCTTTTGGAGCGCTCCGAGCTCAAAACCGAGTCGCTGGGGCCTTGCCATAAGGCCTGAGCCGAATCGACTGGGCTCATAGGCCTTTTCGGGAGCAGCCAGCTCGAAACCGGAAGCCGCTGGGGCCTCAAGGTGGCGCCTAAGTCGAACTGGATCTTGGCCAGCAGTGGCCTTTTGGAGCAAACTGGGCTCAAAACCGAGCCGTTGGGGCTCTTGGTCGCAAGTGCCTCGAGCCGAATTGGTTTCCCGAGCTGCAGCCTGGCGCCAGCTCAAACCGAGCCGCGGGGCTCGCCGGGCGGCTCGAGCCGGGAATCACCGCCTCGGGCTTGTAAGGCCTTGAGCAACTCGAGCGAAACCGGAAGCCGCCTTTGTCTACAAGGCCCGAGCCGAATCGGCTCGCTTCGCAAGGCCGGGCGCTTATTCGCTTTGAAAATCGAGCCGCGGCTCAAAGCATGTCTGAGCCGAATCTCTGTTTCCTTAGGTTGTGGCCTTTTTTGGAGCGCCTGAGCTCAAAATCGAGCCGTTGGGGCCTTTACAAGGCCTGAGCCGAACTCGGCTCCTAGGCTTGTGCCTGGAGCGCCAGCTTTGAAAATCGAGCCGATATGGCTTTTCGCTTCAAGGCCCGAGAGTCGAACCGGCTCTGGGCTTGTGCCTTTTGGAGCAAACTCAGCTCTAAAATCGGGTGCTGCTGGGGCCTTTGGCTACAAGGCTCGAAATAATCGCCTCGGCTTACAAGGCCTGGAGCACCAGCTATGAAAACCGATGTCAAATTTCGTCGTAAGGCTTGAGTTTGACCACTCGGGCTTGCAAGGCCTTTTTGGAGTAGCGGTCCGGTGCCTAAAACTGGAGTTGTTGGGGCTCCTCGCCGCGTGCCCAGTGCCGAACTAGATCCCGGAAGCCGGCAAGGCCTTTTGGAAAAGCTCAGCTCAAAAATTGAGCCAGCCGGGTCCTGGCTATAAGGCTCGAGCCGAACCGCTTCCTAGCTTGTGCGCCTGGGAGCGCCGAAGCGAAACTCGAGCCGGGCTCCTCGCTAGCGCCCGAGCCGAACCGCTCTGCCGCAAGGCTTTTGAGCAAACTTGAACTCAAAACCAGCCGCTGGGTTCTCGCCGCAAAGGCCCTGAAATAACGGGCTTCGGCTTGCAAAGGCCTTTTGGAGTAAAGTTCAAGCTCTGAAAACTGAAATGCGGTGCTCTCTTTGGTTACAAGTGCCTGAGCCGAATCTAGTTCTGCTCATTGCAAGTGCCTTTGAGCCTGAGTCTCAAAACTGAAATGCTGGGGCTCCTTAAAGGCAAGGCTCGAAATGAACCGACCTTTGCCGCAGCCTTGGAGCAGTTTCGAAGCTCAAACCGAGTTGCCAGCCTTTGCCAAGGCCTGCCGAACTGATTCGGCCAAGTAGGCCTTGGAGCAAATGGGCTCAAAACCGAGTCGCCAGCTCTTTGGCCAGGCACCGAGTCGAACCGGGCCTCGAGCTTGCAAAGCTCCGGGAGCGCCGAGCTCAACCGAGCCGCCAGCCCTCACTAAGGCTCGAAATGAATCGGGCTCTGGCTTCAGAAGGCCTTTTGGAGCGGGCCTCGAAGAAAATCGAGCCGCTGGGGCTCTTTGTCTACAAGGCCTCGAAATAACCGCTTCTCGCTTGCCTTTCGCGTTTGCTCAGCGGAAACTGAGCGCCGCTGGGCCTCGCCAAGGCCCGAGTCGAACTTGCCTGGCTTGCAAGGCCTTGGAGGCCTCGAGCTCCGAAACTGAGCCTGGGGCCTTTGGCTACAAGGCTCAGTTAACTGCCTCCTAGGTCATTGCAAGGCCTTTGAGCAACCGAAAGCTGAAAACTGAAATGATATGGCTCTTGGCTTCAAGGCCCGAGCTGAATCGCTCGGGCTTGTAAAGGGCCTTTTTTTGGAGGCCAGCCGAAAACTGGCCGCGGGGCTCGCGCGCGGCCTCGAAGCAACCGCCCGCTTACACGCCTTGGAGCGCCGGTTTATGAAAACCGAGATGCCGGGGCTCCTGGCTGTAAGGCTGGAGCTCGGACTTTGCTCTCGGGCCTGCAAGGCCTTTTTGAGAAGTCCAGCCTAAAACCGAGTTGTCGGGGCTCCCCGGGCCGCAAGGCCTGCTCGAACTAGATCCCAGGCCAAGGCCTGGAAAGTCTGAAGCTCAAAATTGAGTCATTGGGGTCCTTGGCTATAAGGCCTGAGCTGAACTGCTCCTAGGCTTGCAAGGCCTTTTCGGGAGCAAAGCCTCGAGCTTTGAAACAGCCGCGCCTCGCCAGCGCTGGCCCGAGTCGAACTGCCTCGGGCTTACAAGGCTTTTTCGGGAGCAAATAACTCGAAACCGAGCCGCCAGTTCTTGGCCGCAAGGCCCGAGCCGAACGGCTTCCGGGCTCATAAAGGCCTTTTCGGGAGTAGTCTCGGCCCGAGCTCAAAACTCGGAAGGCCAAGCAGGCTCTTGGTTACAAGGCTCGAGCCGAATTAGTCTCTCGGCCTCGTAAGGCCTTGAGCGCCCCAGCTCAAAATCGAGCCGTCGGGGGCCTTGGCTACAAGGCCTCGAGCCGAATCGACCCTTGGGCCATAGGCCTGGAGCAACAGCTCTAAAACCGTAGTCAGTTGCCTTTGGCTGTAAGGCCTAAGCCGGTCAGACTTCGCTCGCAGGCCTTTTGGAGCAAGCTGGCTCAAAACCGAAATGCCGGGGCTCTTTGGTCGCAAGGCCCGAAATAACTGCCTCGAGCTTGCAAAGCTCTTGGAGCGCTTCAGCTCAAATCGAGCCGCCGCCTGCCGTAGCGCCTCAGCCGAATCGCCTCGGGCTCGCAAGGCCTTTGGAGCGCTCGAGCTGAAAATCGGAAGCCGCCGCCTTGTCTACAAGGCCTCGAGCCGAATCGGGCTTTCGGCTTCGCAAGGCCTTTTTCGGGCGCGAAACAGCTTTGAAATCGAGTCATTAGCTTCGCCACAAGGCCTCGAGCCGAACTTGCTCCCCGGGCTTCGCAAGGCCTCGGAAAGGGGCCGAGCTCAAACCGCCGCTGGGGCTCGCCAAGCAAGGCCCGAAACGAACTGCCTTGTGCTTCGGCAGGCGCTCTTGGAGCGCCTGAAGCGAAAATCGAAATATATGGTTTCGCTTTCAAGGCTCGAGTCGAACCGCTCTCGGGCTTGTGCGTCTGGAGCACCAGCTCTAAAATCGAGCCGCTGTCTCCGCCGGGGCCCGAAATGAACGCCCCGGTTTGCAAGGCCCTTTTTTTTTTTTTTGGGAACGTGCGCGTGCTTTTAATGCTTGTCTATGGGGGAGTCGGAGCAGATTGTGCGGCTTCCCTAAGCATCCTAGCATTCTTATAAATATTCGCCTTCGTATGCAGAGGTGTGTTACGCGACGATTTGGCTTTCCTCCCTGTTTTGGTTAGCTTTTAGGCTCGGACATGATTGGCTCCTTACCCCTCACGTCAGAGTTCGCCTTATGAAAATGCTAATTTCGACTTTGTAAGCTTCGTCGTCGTCTGAAAGTTGTGTTCTTCCCATTCCATCGTGGGAGCCGTGTTATTCTCAGCCCGCCATTTGATGGAGTCGGGTCAGGAAGGAGTTCTAGAGGAGGCGGTATGCTCGTAAGGATGCTCGTCCCGCTTCGTATCAGAATTTCCCTCCCCCTCTTTCTCTTCCCGTTCCTTCCTCCCTTTTTCCAGAGCATTTTCCTGCCCCTTGTGAGTGGAATCCACTGTACTACTGCCTATGCCACTAATGTGTAAGGGATGGCTCTACCGGTTGTAATTTCTTCTGAGTTGATTGTACCTCCTTTGAAATAAAGAATAAGTTTTTTGTGAAGCATGGGTTCCTGCGTTCTAAGACCTGTAATTGTCCCATGCTCTTCCAGGCTGAGCTCTTTGATTTCTTCTTTTATCAATATGATTTACTTTTTTGATCCGTAAGCACATTTAAGCAAGATAACAACGAGCACCGAGACAGTTATTCGAAATCAAAATTGATGATAATTGATTAGGAACTACATTCTGAGGCCTACTGCAAAATCACAAAGTGCTCAATGCTCCAAGACGGCAGTTTTTCCTTCTTGGGGCTCAAGTTCATAGTCGCTTAGCCCGACCACTCGCGATACGATATAGGGGCCTTCCCAATTGGGCCCTAACTTCCCATGTGTAGGATCTTTCCTTGCTGGCAGGAGCTTTTTCAACACTAGGTCTCCAGGCTTGTAACTCTTGGGTTTGACCTTTCGATCATAATATCTCGTTGTCTTCCTGTGGTAGTCCTCAACATGCTTTAGGACCTGTTCACGCTTTTCTTCTATGAGGTCCAGGTTTAGGCAAAGGACCTCTCTTCGTTGTGTCACACAGAATTAACCCTAGAGACTTTAATCCGACTGACTGGGCTACTAATTCTAGTACATGTGCCGAGCGAATGGGGTTTCCTAAGTTGCTGACCTTCGCATAGTCCTGTATGCCCATAACACCTCGGGGAGGAATTCTACCCATTTTCCCTTTAGGTCTTCCAACTTGGTCTTCAGGGATTCTTTAAGGGTCCTTATAGTGACTTTCGTCAGTCATTGACTGCATGAGCCGGGACGAAGTTCTCTGACTCGAGCTCAAAGACGTAAAATCCCTTAACTTAGGATTGTCGAACTGTTTCCCATTGTCTGACACCAGGGCTCATAGGACACTAAATCTGCATATTATGGAGCGCCAAATGAAATTACGTACCTTTTGTTCTGTGATTGTTGCTAGAGGTTCGTCCTCGGCCCATTTGGTGAAATAATCCACTGCCACGATGATAAACTTGCATTGGCCCCCTCCGATGGGTAGGGGTCCCAAGATGTCCAATCCCCATTGCTGAGCGGCCGGGGCCGGTAACCCGACGCGCCATTCGAAGGAAGATGAGAGACCTTGGCATGCTCCTAGCACACTTTGCACTTTCCTCGACTAGTCTCCGTCGCATCTTGAGCATAGTACAATAATATCCCCCGCTCAAGGTTTCGCTCGCGTTGTCTCGAGCCCGATGTGATTTCCATATATACCTTCGTGTACTTCCCTAAGTATGTAGTTGGCGTCTGTCCTTCCTACGCACTTAAGGACTCAAAAGCAGTGAAACCATCACATAGAGGGTCTCGATGAATGGTGAACCCTGCAGATCTTGGCCCTGCTTATGCCCCATTCGGTGGCTCGCAAGCACCTCCACCAAGTAGTCCCATATGGAGTCTCATCCAATTTCTACTGCATACGACAGAGAGATGTCCTCGCTTTTGATACTTACTAAGGGCTCTAAGAGATGTTCAACAAGTACTAGCCTATTTAGGTCTTCCTGTGATGCTGTTGCCAATTTTTCCAGGGCATCTGCTCGCGAATTCTTTGCCCTAGGCACATGTCTGATCTGAACACGCATGAACTTTTTAAGCAATTCTTTCACCTTCTTAAGGTACAAGATCATTTTTTCACCTTTGGCCTCGTAGGAATCTTCTATCTGCTTTACTACCAGTTGGGAATCACTGCATACCTCCAGCTGGTCAGCTTCCATGGCGTGGGTGAGGTTAAGCCCTACTATAACAGCCTCGTATTCAACATCGTTATTAGAGGCTTAGAACCCGAATCTGAGGGCGTACTCTACGTCGATTCCGTCGAGAGAGGTCATAATCAGTCCTGCACCACTCCCCTGGGCGTTAGCGGCCCCATTCACGGATAACTTCCAGATGGGGAGGTCGGGCGTTAACTGCGTAGCTTCGACAAGCTCTGCCGGGGTGAATTCCATGATGAAGTCCGCCAATACCTGCCCTTTTATCGTTGTCCTTGGTTTGTATATGATGTCGAACTCGCTTAGCTCTATAGCCCATTTTATCGCCCTTCCCGAGACTCGCTTGTGCAAAGATTTGCTTCATTGATGCTCAACAATTCTCATGGTGTGAGCTTGAAAATAAGGTCGTAGTTTTCAGCGGTGGTCACCGCTGTGGATCAATCCTCCATCTTTGATACCTTTCCCCGCCTCTCAAAGCCCTACCAGAGTAAAGACTGGTCTTCCACCTATCTCGCTCTCTAACCAGTAAGGCCACAGTCAGGAAATCCGAAATAGCCAAATAGAGAGTGAGGAGTTCTCCCGAGGCTTACTGAGACGAATATGTGTGGACATATACTTATAAGGCAAAAAGGCAATCGCCCCCGGGCAAGGCACATCCCACTGGAAGGCCTTCTTCAGACCCGGAAGAAGGGTTGGCATTTGTCACCGGCCTCGACACCTAAACCCGCCTCAACGTAGCCATCTCCGATCAGCGCCGGATTTCGACGTTTGAAGGAGGAAGCATGTCAAGTACAACCTTTATCTTGTCTGGGTTTGCCTATATCCCTCGGCTGTTGACTATGAAACCCAAGAATTTTCCGGCTGAGACCCCAAATGCACACTTGGCTGGGTTTAGCTTCATGTTGTAGTTCCTCAAGATCTGAAATGCTTCGGCTAGGTGGGTTATGTGGAGCTTAACCTTTTTTGACTTTACCAGCATGTCGTCCACGTATACCTCCATAGATACCCCGATCTGCTTCTGGAACATCTTGTTCACCAATCTTTGATAAAGTGGCCCCAGATTCTTCAAATTCGGCGGCACACCCGGTAGCAGGTGCCTTGTCCAGTCACAAACGAGGTCTTCTTCTAGTCGTCGGGGTCCATTCCGATCCGGTCAGAGCCCGAGAAAGCTGGCCCATGAAACTCGAGGGAATTACGGCCGGTCACATATCCACTATCGCCGATCCGAGGTAGGGAAAATCGGCTCCTTCAAGGTGCCTTGTCGACGCCTATGAAGCCACGCAAATTCGCCATTTGCCATTTAGCTTTTTGACGAGGACAACATTGGCCAACCAATCAGAATACTCCACCCCCCTTATGACGCCCTCGCCGAGGAGTTTCCGACTTCGTTTATCGCTTCGTCTTCTCCGGGCGGCTCCTTCTTTTTGCTTGACCGGTTTGAAGGGATGTGAATCAAATTCAGCTGGTGATTACCGCAGGTCACCCGCCCCATGTCCTCCTCGCCGCGACATCCCCGGATCATCCCAAGAAGTGGATGAGGAGGTTTCTCACGCCGTCTGGCCGCCTGACCCGATGTACACAAGGTGTTCCAAGTACCGTCAAGTCAGACGGATCCAGCCTTTCCGAGGGCATAGGTCGACGTCGACCATCTCATGTCGAGCTTGTCCAGGCATACGCGTCCACTGGGTTTTATGCTCATCGACGCCGAGTAACACTCCCGGCCACACGCCGATCTCTCGAACCGCTCCTACCTCATTCACTGTGGGGAATTTGACGACCATGTCATAGGCGGAAGGGATGGCTCGTATGACGTTGAGGGAGGGCCTACCCAATAACACGTTGTAAGCTGAGGGGGCATCTATTACGAGGAATCCTCACGTTGTCAGAGTCAGCAATGGGGGTCTCCCAAGGTGTGAGCACTACTTGTATCGAATTTGGCAGCACTTTCTCCGCAGAATCCACAAGTAGGCATTAACTGGCTCTAGCTTGTCCCTTCCAACACCCATTTTGTCGAAGCCGGCGAAGATAATCGTACTGAGCCTGCTATCGACTAGGACCCTGGGTGATTTTTTTGTTAGCCACTAATTTCGCTTTATTACCAAACTGGTCATCGTGATGTCATGCCTCCATATCCGCTTCTCTCCGAAAAGGTTATGGTGGTGTCCAAATTGAGGGCTTGATACGCCTCAGACCTCCAATATCTCTCCTAACCTGATGCTGCGCAAGTGGGCCTTCCTAGTTGAGCCGGACTCCCTTCCACCTGCAAATCCTCCTGAGATCACATGAATCTCTCCAATCCTGGGCCGTCGGTGCCGAAATAAATGGGTTGTCGAGATGCAGGGTGGCTACATCAGTCCCGATTCCTCTAAGGCCACGTAGCCGCGGCTGTGCCCAAGCCTGACCAAGTAATTCACTTCCTCCTTAGTTAGATGCGCCGTCCGTCCTCGCGTTCAGGATCCCTGCATGAACCTCGCAAGATTCGCCATTGTCTCTCTCACCGGGTCCGACTACTTGGGATTTCCACCTCGAAAATTTTCTGCCGCACCGCGTGAGGACCCGTGACACCGAGTCCGTCGTGGGGTAAATTGCTGCGTGAATACCGTTGTCGCAGCCAGCCGAGGTGGTCCCAAAGGCTCGACGTTCCTCACTCGGGGGATCGCTCTATGTCCCTTCTATCCCTTCACAGAGGGATCCATCCCATCTCCTTACCTCCTGTGGCTTTGTTCCCTTTTCACGCTCTCGCTTTTTCTCCTTTGAGCTAAGAGCTCCTCGTCTGAGACGAGGGCATCTTTGCCATTAATGTACTTCTCTGCTTTAGCGAGCACCTCAACCATGCTTGCTTGCGGGTTCTTTGAGATGGAGAACATCAAGTCTTTTGACTGCACTCCTAACCCTACGATGAAAGCGGTGATAGCAAACTTCTCGTCTGGAATATCCACCCTCGACTCAAGGCCAACCTCGACATAAGACCGCTCTCCCGTGGTTCTCGCTATGGTCGAAGGTGATAACTAGGTTTCTAGTATGTCCTAACTCCGATGAAGTGGGAGACGAACGCGATGGAGAGCTCTCTAAATGATGAGATCGAAGACGGCGGGAGTCTATTAAACCAGGCCAAGGCTGGTCCTTTTAGTGTGATAGCAAAGGCTCGGCATCGGACGGGGTCCTAATATCCGTGCAGCTCCATTTGGTTCTTGTAAGTGTTGAGGTGATCTACGGGGTCCTTCGTCCCGTCGAACGTTTCGATTTGTGGCATCTTGAACTTTGTCGAAGAGGCGCAACACCCCAACCGTGAAACGGGGATTCAAGATGTCGGCACTGTGGCGCCCATGAGACCGAGTTCCGCCTTGCGCCTTCATATGGTCAGCCTCACTGGATGACTCTAAACCGCTGTTCCCATGACCGCTCCTCCATTCCTTGTTGATGAGGGATGAGCTCATCGTCTCGGCTACCCCCATCATGCCTCTCTTCAACGCGACCCTCTTTCGGGGGTAGGTAGTGGCTCCCCGCCTCCCCTCGTCTGGGCCATCTCCTCTTTCCCTCCCGCTATCGAGAGGAGGGTCGAGGTGTCGTGGGCTCTCCTGGAGCATATTGTGGCCTTCTGGGCCTGTTGAGCCCCTTTGGTTGGCGCTTGCATTCTTCCGTGGAGTTACTCCAACTCTTCAACAAATCACGTTGGTGAGATGAGTGCCTCCATCCTCATCGACAAGTCACATGCACGGTTTCCAGCTACTTCTGGAGGCCTGCTTATCCACGCTATCTTACGGGTCTCGTGATCCTCGGGGATTGGTTTGGTTCCCGCTTGTATTCGGTTGATACCATCAGTCACCGAGATGTCAGTTTTATTTGTAAAGGAACCGCTGCTCCTACGTATGACGTCAAACTGATGGATGCTTTTCAACCTAATCACCGAGCGCGGCCGGAATTGTCGGGTCGGGTCCAATGCCCCGATGATGCACTTTGCAAAATCAAGAAATGTAAGGATCGCCGAGGGCTCGCCGGCCGCTCCGATCTGTCAGTCTTCTGGAAGAGAAGATCAACTACGTAAGGGGTGAAATTTTGTGCGTACCTTTCATCGAGGGGTAGCTTGGTATTTGTAGTGAGTGATTATGGTAATTTTCCTAGTCGATAATGATGTAGAATCTCCCTGCTACGAGGATCCTCTTCCTTGGCTGCCAACTCGATTGATAAGGATAAGTAGAAAATATTTGATAGAATTATCCTCTTCCTTAACCGACTGAGGCTCGTTTCAGTGGGAAAATGGGGCACTTTCCTTTAACACTCAAGCCACGAGTGCGTTTAAGCCTGAGAAGGGGGGCACTGGCTCTCATTCTGAGCCTGTATCTGGGGAACATTGTCAAGGGCTGAGCGGCTTCACTGGGCCTGCCCCCTTGATCTTCTCTTTACGCCCGATATTTGGGCTTGTGTTCGAGGCCTGCGCGCCTATTATTTTAAACCCCATCATATATATATTTTAAAAAGAACTATTTTGGCACTAAACGCGGAAGCTAAATACATTTTGGCTGCAATATCTCTACTTTATAATACACTGCACATTATATTATTTGGAATTCACTGCTTTAATTAGTACATGATATAAAGATGTTAATATATATAAAACCAATGAAAATATTTTTACTAACTTTTGTCCTAAGATGGATAAAATTTGTTATTTCTAAAGCTTTGCTACCCAAATACCTAAGTAATCGCTACACTATTATTTTGGTTTTAATTGAATAATTTAAATAATTATTTCAATATCATAATGGAGGAAAATAAAAACATATTAAATTTCTCGTAAGTTGCATTTCACCTTCAATTGTTACTTTTATTATTCTTAAAGCTCTCTAGGAATGCTTTAAAAAGAAACCTCTAAAAACTCGAGAAGAAAATATTATCTCTTGCCAGATCTTTCATATGAAGGGCCCTGCCTTAAATCTTGCAAAACCAATTACATGAGATCAACTAATAAGGAGCACAATGTCTGTTTATCATATCCAAGCCTTGTGATCGTTAGGCAAGAATAACAAAATTACCAAAGCATTTTGATATTTATTATAAGTAAATTGTAAGAAACATCAAATATTTTTCTAAGAAAGCCAGTAACATGAATAAATAAATAAAAACATAACGTAGATATGCAAAATTGCATGCCACGATGTTTATTAAGTGAAATAAAATCAGACTACTTTCCACTACCACTACCTACTGGATTTAAAGAAAAACACCAAAGAACCTTTCCAGCAGTTCCTTTTTCTTCCTATCTAGTGCCTCCTTTAACTTTGGCCTTTTCCTCCAACATACATTGTTCCTTCAACTTGGATGTTTCTTCTGCCTTTCTCAATTCCTCTACTTTCCTAATCAGCTCCTTCTTCTTCTTTGCTAGTTTATGCCCTATATCTCAAGTCACTTCAATCACACCCCCTTCCAGACCAAAATGGTACACCATTTAGAAGGTCAGTTTTTGTTGTCCGATTCTTTCATCAATTCACCACATACCAATTTAAAGTCCGTCATTCTCTCGCTTCAAGAGGGTAGCATTTGTTTTTCTTTGCTCTAAAGTGTAGACTGTCAAGACTGAGTTACCTACTGCCGCAGCGTGAGATTGTCCATCCAAAATCCTCAGTCTCCTCCTTATGTTGCATTAGATGTTCTTTCTGGAACTCGTCAATATTGATGTTTCATAGTTCCAAGCATCTGAGAAATGGTTTCATGAATTTTTCAGATTAATAAACTCTAAAGTTTATATAATATGTAAGTGGCCTGTTTATTCAAATATTGGTTTTGACACAGCCTTCGATGACAAAAAGCATAGTGAATACAACACGCTCATTTTATCATTACAATTCACAGATATGGAGCACAAAAACTTAGTAGCGACAAAAAACCTTGAGAGAGATACTTCAGAAGCTCGATCATCATGGAATAATTCAAACTCCATGGACACTTCCAACAAGTTATCCGGATGGATAAGATGGTTAGTAAAAGGATTAAGAAGGAATAAAAATCTTGAACTCAATAAATGCAGTCTGGCAACCAATTTTTTGCTTTAGATGTATTTTAGATAGTAGTATCCAAGTTATGTACCAGGGTTACAAAATTGCATGTAAGAACAATTAAAAATTTTGTAGTCACAGACCAGTTTCAAGGGTACAAATTACATTAGATTAACCAGTTTTCCTCAATAAAATGATAGAAGATCAAGTTACCTGATGAATTATTAGTAGTTAAAACCTGTGTTGACCATTTTTGCAAGTTGAGAAGATACTTAAAATTATTAGTAGCACACTTTCAATTAAGACTCTTTTCTTTACTCCTCCATGTCGTAAATTTAAATAATTTTGCAAGTTGAGAAGATACTTTTAAACTTCTGTTATGCAAACAAATATGTTCGTATTATGAGGGCTTCGAGACTGAAGATATATTAGAAGTCTCAAAGATTATAAAAGAGGTGAACAAGCATCATTAGAACACACATAATTACTTTGCGACACAGTACCGCTAGCCACCATATGCTTACACGTTATTCGAAAAATAAAAAGAAAGAAAAAGCAAAGCCAAATCAAGCGTATGACCACGTAGAGAGAAGAACACAAACAAGATTATTAACTCTCTTATGTTCTTGAAGTTTTGATATACTAAAAATCTATATATTCTTATAAATTATTCAACAACTGTAACAATGCAAGAACCAAAGAGAATCAAACTACTTTATAAGGCCGATGACTAAATAATGAATCTAATCCTTCGTTTTGTAGTAGCAAAGATGCACAAAAAAGGGGTATAGCTAAGAAGCTGCTACCAATGCCAATAGGAATTACAGCCATCAATGCTTTTCTAGTGGTTCAATCCACAAATTTTAAATATTACAATTTCCATAGATCACAATTCAAACATCAAGTGATGTTTATCATTGCATATCTGAATTAGATTTATAAACAACAAAATTTGATTACCAAGGAACTAGTACAAGGTCTCAAGAAGTAGTCAGAAATCATCTAGAACCTTGTAGACATTTGGGACCATATTCTTCTCATCACTCTTTACAAAGGCATATTCTTTGTACTGTTTATTGTCTGTTTATCATATGTGAGCACAGTGATCATTAGGCAAGAATAACAAAGCATTTTGATATTTATTAAGTAAATCATGAAAATTGTTGATCTTTTCCCAAGAAAGCCAATAGCATGAATAATTTGTGATAACTAACTCATTCATATATATAACCAAATAAAAACATAATGTAGATACAATGCACTGTATCCTACTTCATATTTATTGTTTAAATAAAAATCGACTTTTATACGCTTTCACTACCTAATTGGATTGAAAGAAAAACACCCAAGAACCTTACCAAACTTATGACCAATCACACTATTTAAAAGTCCACTATTATGGTTGTGGCGTGAAAATGTGGTGATTCGTGCCACAGTAGGCTGAGCTAAAATCAACAATATTTATATACTCTGTTTCCTGCTAACCGCTGTGAGTCAAGCTTACCGCAGATAGTGGTTCAGGTCAATACGGACGGGTTTTCTTCATAAAAATGGCTCAGACAGGTACGAAGGTAAGGCTTTCTATTCGACTTTGAATTCATTCAAAAACAAAGGGAATGGTTTGAAAAACAGAAATTGTAAAACTGAAAGTTAAAAACTGGAAATTAACAATGAAGAAATTTACTTTTGAAGATTTAGGTCACTAACTTGGCAAGCTAGGCAAACACATGTCCTCGTGTTTTTATCCTCCTATGTGAGTCAACACGTGATGTAGTTATGGCCCCTTGCTTAAAAACCCTAAACATTCTTTTTATCATTTTCGAGGCTCAGAAGATCTAAAGAATCACAAAGGCATCTCTCACCCGAGCACTCGAACCCTAAAGCATGGAGAGTATTGACCTAGGCTAGTAGCCATCATCTAAAGAATCACAAAGGCATCTCTCACCCGAAAGACCAACCCTAAAGCATGGGAGAGTATCGCCAAAACAATAAAAAGCAAATGTTATTTAACCCCACTCAAGAACCCTAACATGTGAATATTACTCATAGTAAGTAAGACCATCTAAAGAGCCACGCACTGGCCACTAAGCACTGGATCTAAAGCATGGAGAGACACAAGACAATAACATCCCATGTTATGCAACCGGAAGCCAAGATAAGGGCCATAAATACACTACCCATAACTTTTAGTACATGAGGACAACATGCTTAACCCTACTGCCAAGCTAGCTTCCTTCCTCTTCAAAGGAAGGAGGCTTAGCCAAACATCTCTTGAATTGTCATCTTCAAGAGGTGTGCTTGGCAGCCGGGAAAGTGAAAGAAAGAAGAGAGAAAGAAGAGAGAGAAGAGAAAATAAAAGCAAAACTTAAAATAAAACAAACTTTATTTACAAAAAGCAAAGAAATGAAAACTTACAATCACCAAAACTGCTCTTTCTTCCTCTCCTCCTCCCCTCTTTACAAAACATGAGGTATTTATAGGACTCCTCAAGGTATGAAAATACCAAAAACCCTAATAACTAAGCTAAGTTATAGGATAGGAGAGTAATTCACCAAGTTTAGAAGGCGGTTGCATTAATTACAAAGCATGACGAGGCCTGCAAATTTCGCTACAGGGGAGAATTCAAGCACTAGCGAATCCTGGCAAGGGCTGCGACTTGGCAAGGTTGCGACTCGCTAGCTAGCAAAAATTTCGCTAAGCTAGAGAAATTTTCAAAGGAGAAGCGACTCTCGTAATCGCACAAAGGTGTATAGTTTAATTTCGTAAGCGAATGTGCGGTCGAGATTGCGAATTGTTTGCGAACGTTTTTGCGAATTTCGCAAGGGTTGCGAATTGGTTGCCAACAGGTTGCGAATTTCGCAAGGGTTGCGAATTGGTTGCCAACAAAGCTGCGAAATTGTCTGCTTTGTCGTTTCGCATTCCTCCGCCATGTCTTCAATCGCATCTCATTTTCTTTCACTTACTTTTGTTTTTCCATTGATTCGGGCTCATTGGATAGTCGAGACTAAAATTCCAACCTCATGATCGATCATTTGCATTGAGGTTGGAAGTTCAAAATGTGTATAAAAAGTCTACAAAACAACCAAAACACCCTAAATTGGCATAAGGCTACTAAGATGACATGAACACTCAATCGGGGATAAATGACATGATTAATGATCAAAAGCACTCAAACCTATCTAATATGTGGTTCAAAATCGCACTTCGAAAGCACTAATCACACCCCCAACCAAACGTCATAGTCCCTTAGCAATGCAAATAAAAATCGAGATGTGCATGTGGTGATTTTCAAAAGGTTGTATTTCAAAAGGTTATCAGACTTATATACAAACTAACATTACTTTAAAGTGAACAATTGAAATCAACATTTGAAAACCTATATACAAGAATAAAATCCATAAGAGAACAATTTTTAGAACAACAATGTTTCCATGATTTTCAACTTGGATTTCCACCTAAGTCTAATGTTCATTTTGTATCTAGATTGAGTCAATAAAATGCAAAATTTGTTTCCCCCCCCAACCTAGCACTGACATGGCCTTAAGTTGTTGAACAACCTAGATAGGGCTAGTTACACTTTTCTTTCTTTATTCATCTACATCGTAGGGTGCAATGCTTAAAACCGACTCTTCACCAAAGTCCATGTGTGGGGTCCACCGACGACTCCCAACCAATTAAGGTCTTAGGCATCGTCAAAAGGATCAAAGACCACTAACTCTAAAGGCTTCACCCGACTTCAACCGACTCTCGAAAAATCAAGCACCTACACCGCAAATTCTACCTATCCACCCATGTAACGAACACCAAATCGATGACTTAAACCAATTAAGGCTAGCATCAAGCCTAAAGGCTTTCGGCCATACACCCCACATGGACTGCCTGATTTCAAAGCAAACTTCACGATTTTTATTCTTCTTTTTCTTCTTCTTTTCTTTTTCTTTCTTTTTCCTTTTCGAAGACAACATTGGTCTTCACTGTTGGTAACTCAAACTCACCCATCCTAGGTTGCCAACATGCCTAAGGCCGGTTTTGCAAAGTGGAAGGAGGCATACAAATTTACAACCTATTGAAGCAATCTAGAGTGCAGAGTGTGTGAATTAGCATAAAGGGGAAATTTCCAAGTTGAGCATGCCGAATGTTGATCGAACACAAATTGTTTCTAGCATGGAATTTGTTCTAGCATAGAAGTGACAAAATGATGATTCAATCATCCAGCTTAAAGCAATTCAATTGTTCAATTTGAAGCAATTCTATTGTTCAATTTGAAACAATTTAATTATGTAGTTTGAAAGAAAAACACATAAGTACACATAGTGGACACAAAACATAATAAATCACACTCATGAAGATGGGTATAAAGCATTGTACAAGATAATGTGATGGCAAAAAGTTGGTCATCCCTATTCGTTAATACCACCGCAATCGCTCACAAAAAACAATTAACCATTATGCTCTAACCGATATTAAGTAAACACGCTTTAAACAATTAACAGGGCCGAAAACAAAGGACTACTTAGATCAAGCAGTAGCCACCCTCAAATTTACACAAAATAGAACTCAAGGGGGGTCCATCAGGAGAATTTTTTCCTTGATGACCTGTTGTACCACATATGGTTTTACTCTCTGCCCATTGACTTTGAATATCCTCACATTGATCAATGCAGTCAACCGAATCCATCTGGGGTATGTCATTTAACAATGAATGGACTCGCCCATCCGGATCGGGAGTCACTGAAAACATGGAGTTCGAGTCATACAAGAGAACTCGATCTCCTTCCTTGAAACTCTTCCCCATTATCATTTGGTCATGCCATTTCTTTGACCTTTCTTTGCAATCTCGTGCTCATAGGCATTATTCTTATTTCTTCCATTCATTAAGATCAAGAAATCTCTTTCTCCTACCAATCGAGGTCCATGTCGAAGCTTCACGCTCACCATGCTTTGTACTCAATTTCTACTGGAAGGTGACATGCCTTTCCATAGACCAACCTATACGGGGACATACCCAGGATTGTCTTGAAAGCTGTTCTATAGGCCCATAACGAATCAAGAAGTTTGATGGACCAATCTTTCCCGTCAGTATTGACTCATCAACGATGGTCTTAATTTCCCCGCTAAGTAAGTTCCACCGGCCACTGCTTGGGGATGGTAAGGGTAGCTACTTTGTGTTTCACACCATATTTAGCCATGAGGTTTTCAAATGATTTATTACAGAAATGTGAACCTCCATCGCTAATTATGGATTTTGGAACCCCAAATCCGAAAATATATCGCTTTCAAGAATTCCGAGTACCACCTTGGCGGTCATCGGGTCTCAAGGAATTGCCTCAACCCATTTGGAGACATAGTCCACTCCTACCAAAATGTACGTATGTCCATATGACGTAGGAAAAGGTCCCATGAAATCTATACCCCACACATCGAATAGTTCGATTACTATAATTGGGTTTAATGGCATCATATGACGGCGAGACAATTTTCCTACTGCCAGACCGTCACATACACTAAGACATTTGGTATGCTTCCTTGAATAACGAAGGCCAATAGAAACCTGATCGGAACACCTTCATCGCTGTCTTTTGGGAAGCAAAACCACCACAAGCACTCTATGGCAAGGTTAAAATTCCTTGATGCTTCCTCGTGTACACATTTCCCCGACATGGATTTGATCTCGCACAAGATTAATGTGTGAAGTGGTTCTTTCCCAAGAATAGGAATGGATTTAGCAAAGAAGTATTATCCCGTCCTTTCCATTCAATTGGGATTTCTCCTGTGGTGAGAAAATTGGCAATGTGAGCATACCATGGAGCTTTCTAATCGCATCAACGATTCTTCGTGGAATTCATCATTTACAAAGATCATTTATCATGGCTAGTGTTAATTCGACAGATGGTCTCACACCACATTTTCTACCCTTTCTTTGTCCTTGAATTGCAAGTTAAACTCCCGCGTAGGTGAACCCATCGGATGAGTCTTGCCTTTATGCTTTGTTTGGTTATGATATTTAAGAGCTTAATGATCCGTAAACGACTATGTCGCCCTACCAAGTATGTCTCAAATTTGTCTAAAGTATATACCACCGCTAGTTCTTTCGCAGTGGTATAATTTCCGTGCTTCATTCAAAGTTTTGGTCGGGCATAGCATACCATGAGGTTTCCCATTTTCTCTTGGCCAAGTACCTCCGACAAAGAAGATCACTACATCACACATTACTCAAATCCAGAATTCCACTAGGTGTCAACCATTGGGCAAAGGGTCAAGTGAAATTTCAGTTCTTCAAAACTCTTTGGCAATCTTTCCTCCCAATGAATTTGGCATCTTTCAAGAAGTTTATATGTGGTTTTAGCAATCTTTGCAAAGTCTTTAATAAAACCGTTTAAAAGCCTCGCATGACCAAGGAATCATTTTAATTGTTTTCACATTCACGGAGGCGGCAATTTGGAAATACTGTCGATTTTAGCTTTATCGAATTTCAATTTCTTTTACTAGATATTATGTGCCCCAAGATACCTCTCTTTGGTTTACCATGAAATGGCACTTCTCCCAATTAAGCACCAATTTCTTCTCTATGCACCTCTCAGGATGGCTTCCAAATGGTTAAACATTCTTCGAAATCGCCCCATATACCGTGATATCATCCATGTACATTCCTCCATTATACGCCTACCATGTCACCGAACATACGAGCATACATCTCTCAAAAGTGGTCGGGCATTGCAAAGCCTAAAGGCCTCCTATAAGCATAGGTACCAAATGGACAAGGGAAGGTGGTTTTTCCGATCCTCCGGCACTTAACTGAAGTATCCCTGAAAATTCCATCCAAAAACAATAATATGTAAGCCCGTAAACTCTTTCCAGACTTGATCAATGAAGGGCAATGGGAAGTGGTCTTTCGTCACCTCATTAAGCCTCCTATAATCTATACATACTTCACCGTTGTTAATCTGCAGACAATTCTTCACCCTCTCGCTCTTCATATTGTTACCCTCGATTTCTTAGGCACCACCTCGAGTTACTAACCCAAGTGCTATCAGAAATGGATAACACCCAGCTTGGAGCAATTTTAGACCTCAATACGAACTACTCGAAGATGGGGATTCTAACCTCCTTCGGGGGTTGCCGAACAACTTTAGACTCCTCCTCCAAGTAAATGTGATGGGTACAAATGGATGGATTAATGCCTTTCAGATCAGAGATTTTCCATCCCAATGCTTGTTTATTCTTTTTGAGAAGGTCCAGGAGATTATGTTCTTGTGCAGTGGTCAATAATGAAGAAATTACCACTGGACACTGCTCATTTGCTCCCAAAAATGCATACTTCAACTCACCGGGAGGCTCGAGTTCTATCTTAAAGTTCCCAGTTCATTACTAGTCAAGAGAGGTAAGATTTCTGTCCTCCTTCTCCAATATCCCCGTATGAAAGCCGTCACTTCCCGTGGTTCATGCTGTTCTTCAAGGTATTCCTGATAACTCTGCTAATATATCTTGCACTTCATTGCCGTCACTCGCTCTTCGAGAACGGCATCTAAAATACAGACTTCTTCGAAGTCATCCCCTTCTAAATGCATATGCCTTTTACCCAAATGAAAATATTGAGCTCTAAAGCCTATATTTCAAATGTGAGTTGCATGACTTCCATTTCCTAAGAATTTATAATTGCATTCACAGCCAAATGGTCTTCCTAAAATGATTGGCACATGATTAGGTCCTACTGCGATTGGTTCTGTATCAAGCACGACAAAATCTACTGGATAATAAAATTTGTCCACTTGTATAAGAACATCTTCAATGGTTCCTTTTGGTATTTTAATAGACCTATCGGCGAGCGAAAGTGTGATGGAAGTGGGTTTCAATTCTCCTAACCCCAATCGTTTGTACATAGAATACGGGCAAATTGTGTTCACACTAGCTCCTGTGTCTAATAGTGGCTTTCCACACCGTGCTCCAATATTCATCAGATTGTAGGGCATCCCGTCCTTACTAACGGAGTCTTGTTCTAATAATAGCACTAACTTGCTCGCTTAAAAGGCCTTTTATTCACATTCAGACTCCTTTACCGTGCACAAGTCCTTCAAAAAACTTTGCATAGGTAGGACTCGCTTGATCATGTCAAGTGAGAGAGGGATATTTACCTTTAACTTGCCGCAAAACTTCCAACATTTCGCTTGGTTAACATGATTCTTTTTCTTTCAGAGCTATGGAAACGGAGTGTGTATTTCGCCTTTACTTCTTCCTCGACAAATCGATCGTTTTTCATGGTTCAAATCCCACCGGAGCCGACTTAACTAACTCCTGCACTCGCCTTCAACTCCCACATCTCCTCAAGGTCACAACCGGCCTTACTTCATCAGCTCTAGTGCTGTCCTCCACTAGGCCATTTTATTCACCCCGTATTCCGATATCGGCCGTCCCCGGAAAAGGCCCTTTTCCTTTTCCCCTCGAACTTTGCAAATACGGGATCGGACAATTTTGAAGTTTCAGACGCATATTGATAGTTTCACATTAAGTGAACTTGTACCGCTTCAATATTTTGATTAGTTTGACATTCAAGATCTTATGTTCTTCCTCGCCTATCAGGTTTACCATCTTACTTGCATTCAGAATCGCTCGTTCGACAGGATACGGCAATGGTCATGGCCGCTGGGAAGTGGGACTAATCGTCGATCATCGAGGTATATGGGAGATAGTTTTGGCTTCCGTAGATTAGAGTAGGTTTTCAGATTTTAAAATAGGAATTGCCAAATGGAACATCTATCAGGGTCTACCTTGATTAAAAATTCTGACATTCTCTTTGACAGCTTTTCCCCATGACCATGTGACCGATGGTCAGAGCTGTATGTCGATGGTGACAACTCACTCTACCGAAAATATTATGTTGATTTTTCATTTCCATCTCATCCAATCTCCGAGTCAAAATGATTAATTTTTCTCACAAGGTGTTCTAAATCAGATGAATGGTCTCCCCGTAACTCGGGGAGTACATCACCCTTCATCCTCCTCGACGAGGTTCATCCCACGCCTTTGAGGTTTCACTATATAAGTCAAAAGTCTATAGCCTCGCTTAGGTGTTTATTTAAAAAGTTGCCCCCCACACATTGCTTCTACAAGTTGTTTACAGGTGGGGACATCCCATCATAGAAATGGTTTACTAGCATCCAGGTGTCAAACCCATGGTGTGGACATGCATTACTGGTTTCCATAAACCTCTCCCAACACTGGTAAAACTTCTCACCTTCATGAGCTGCAAAGGTATAAATTTGTCTTTTCAAATTGTTTGTCTTATGAGCACTAAAAACTTTTCAGAACTCTCGCATGTACCAGCCCAATTTCTTATGGTTCTAGGCCTCAATGAGTTGAGCCATATCTTGGCCTCATTCTGTGAGTCAATGGAAATGCCTTTAGCTTCAAAGAACTATGTCCATCATACCTTCCTTGAAGGTAGTGCAAACCTCCTCAAAATCCCTTATATGAGTGTATGGATTTTCATTTTCCATACCATGGTATGTGGGAAGTAGGGGTACCAAATATGGCCTCACTGCTACATCATCAGCAGGAGGAATGATACAGGATGGGGCACTAACTCTAGGAGGGTGGATGTGATCCTTCATGGTTCTATATGCATTTGATTCATAGGGGGTTTCTGGTTGGCTCGTTGTCTCGTGCATGGGATCCATGGTATTCGCTTTTGTGCACTAACCTCTAATTAGCCAGGTCGTGTCATGGTACTCAATCCTATTCAAATTTGACCAAGTGTCTCTATCCCATCAAGCAGTATGCATAATTGTTACACAATTGTAGAGACAACAATTAGAACCAACAAAGAGTGCTAAAAGAAAAATTAAAACTAATCTAACAAAAAGGAGTAAAATGACTGAAAAAAAAAAATCAGTCGAACTGCACGCATCGTCAAGTGCTGGGAACCGCAAACGTTGCCGTGAATCGATATGCAAAAAGAGGTAAAAGGTTACCTTCACTTCGTGATGTGACCAAGGTACTCTTCAACTTACCATTAGTAGTCAGGCACCATCCACTGTGCAACGGCGCCTATTTGATTCGTACACAAGAGTTTGAGCTAAAATCAACAATATTTATATACCTAGAAAGCCTTACAATCGCCGTAGTCAAGCTATCATAAAGATAGTGGTTCAGTGGTCGAATACGGATGGGTTTTCTTCATAAAATGGTTTCAGATAGGGGCATGAAGGTAAGGCTTCTATTTGGACTCTTGGAATTCATTCAAATGTGGGAATGGTTTGAAAAACATGAAATTGTAAAAACTGGAAAGTTAAAACCCGGAAATTAACAATGAAGAAATTTGATTAAGATTTAGGTCACTAACTTGGCAAGCTAAGGCAAACACATGTCCTCAGGTTTTATCCTCCTATGTGAGTCAACACAGGATGCAGTTATGGCCCCTTTTTAGTTAAAACCCTAACATTCTTTATCAGTTTTTGAGGCTCAAAGATCTAAAGAATCACAAGCATCTCTCACCCGAGCACCGAACCCCAGCATGGAGAGAGTATCGACTCAGCTAGTAAAGACCATCTAAAGAATCACAAAGGCATCTCTCACCCGAGAGCACCGAACCCCAAAGCATGGAGAGTATCACAAAACATAACAAAAGCAAATGTTATTTAACCCCACTCAAGAACCCCAACATGTGAAGCAATTTCATAGGCAAGTGGTGAATCATCTAAAGAGCAGCCACGCATTCTCCGTCACTAAGACCGGGATCTGTAAAAGCATGGAGAGTATTGGCCAAGACACAACATCCTATGTTATGCAACTGAGTTTCTCAAGATATGTAATATAACACTACCCATAACTTTCAGTACATGAGATTAACATGTTAACCCCACTGCCAGCATTCTTCCTCTTCAAAGGAGAGGTTAATAAACATCTCTTGAATTGTACCTCATGAGGGTGTGCTTGGCACAAAGTAAAGAAGAGAGAAAAAAAGAAGAGAGAGAAGAGAAAATAAAAGCAAAACTTAAAAATAAACAAACTTATTTACAAAAGGAAGAATGAAAACTTACAAATCACCAAAACTTATTTTCTTCCTCTCCTCCCTCCTCTTTTATTGCAGAAAAACATGAGGGGCATTTATAGACTCTCAAGATGAAAATACCAAACCCCAATAACTGTTTTCAAGTTATAGATAGAGAGGCAATTCACCAGTTTGTATACAAGAATAATTATAGCATGACTAGGCCTCGCAAATTTTTCGTCACTGGGAGAATTTCACATCAGCGATCTGGGCAAGGTTAATAAATTGCGCGTTTGTTACTTATATGTCGCGACTCACTTTATTAGCAAAAAATTTCGCCAAGTCAGAATGGGGGTCTTTCAATATTGAGAGTTAATTTCAGAATCGCACAAGGTGTAGGTTGAATGACCAACGGTTTGGTATCGCTAATTGGTTTCATAACGCTTACACCCTCAAGGGCTGTAACTGGTCGTCAATGCTGCGACCCCGCAAGGGTCATGAATCACAATGCTGCGAATCTGTCTGCTTTCTTGCTCGCTCAAGATTCCTCCTCACACGCCTTCCAACCGCATCTCATTTCTTCTTCTGCCTTTGCCTTTGTTTTTTCCATTGATTTGGTCTGCTACTTCCTTCCCTCTTCTCCTCTTCCTTCTCTCTGTTGATAATAATTCCAACCTCATGATCGACTATTTGTACTGAGGTTGAAGTTCAAATGTGTATAAAAGTCTACAAAACTTTAAAAACAAATTCCTCAACGTGATAAGTTCTACTAAGATGACATGGAACACTTCACTTGAGGGAATGACATGATGATCAAAGCACTCAAACCTTATCTAATATAGGGTTTTGTGTGTGGTGTATGTGTGTGTAAAAGGTGTGGTGTACTGCACTTTTATAATTAATCATGGTACATTTAAATGACTCGTCTTTCCACAGCTCCTTTAAATCCTGGTCCGGTTCCTCCAACACACAGATGTTTTCCGCCTCTAATTCCTCCGCTCCTTTCGCAGCTCCTCTCTCCTTGTTGTCCCATTCTTAATTTTTGACTGACCAAAGATTACCACCTCAATTTGTCATCATCCGCCATCTCTCGTATCAAATTTGATAGCATTGGGTTTTTCTTGTTCCAATGCTGGAGACTCCATGAACACTTCCAACAATTTATCTCAGATTAATAAAGATGGTTTTCAGAAGGATGAAGAAGGAATTAAAATTCCAACTTGGTAAACGTTAGTGCACACAAATTTTTGCTTTAGATGTATTACTTAGATAGTATCAAGTTATGTACCAAGTTACAAAATTAGGATGGGAAGCTATTGAAACTCTTGCGCCCCACTCAAGGTCTGTACAAATGATATTAGTTTAGACTGTTTTCTCAATATAATAACAAGATCAAGCAATTCTATGAATTAGTCAAAGATCTGTGCTGACTATTTTGCTTCTTTGGATGATCAAAATCAATCTGCACTGTCTCAAATTAAGTAGCTAATAATTTCTAAGAATGGAATGCAAGCAAGAAAAGGCGTGGAACACACCTGTGGTATACAAAGGTTCTACAAACTTCTATAGGGCTTTGTCGGGTGATGATAAGAAGGTCCACATTATAAAAAAAGATAGTAAGCAAGAATCATTAGAACATTGACATAACATTTGCGTTGACATGCATGATCTATCTCAAAAGAGAGAACGCATTTCAAGATTAGTACCGCCACCCACCATAATTTCTAGCTAATGTTGAAGGCTTGCAAAAACTAAAAAGAATAAAAAGAAAGAAAGAAAGAAAAGCAAAGCATGTGTATGACCACGTAGATACGTAAGAATACATTAAGACATTGGTTAACTCTGTAGTTCTTAAAGTTTATACTGCTTAATATATATATATATATATATATATATATTCTTCTATAAATTATTCAACAATCCAGAAAAAGTAGAAGTCCAAAGTTATTTTCAAAATCCAGATTTATTGAGAAAGAGTTCGTAGATGAGAGACACCTCTTCTTCAGTCAAAATGCATCCCGTCTTACTCTAAAATTCATTCTCACACTCTCCTCAATAAAAATACCAAGTTTTGAGTTATGTGATGCTAAGTAATTTTGAAATTCCAAAACAACAACCATATATATTCTTCAAGAAAACCGCTATAGTTTCAACTGCTTTTGTGAGACATTGAAAGCACGGCCAGACCTTCAATCATCACAATAGAAATACGTAGGAACCGAAACCACAAAATAGCTATTGTAAAGATAATATAAAAATTCAATGATATGATTAAAGGTTATCATTACTTACGTTGGTTCAAATCACTTGTGCAATTCTATCAACAGTAATAGGTCAACATTTGCAAGATCATTTTAATAAGGAGGGTGATAATATTAAACTAACAGATTAGTTACAGAAAAGAAGGATTCTCCTTTTCAAGGATACTTCCAATAGCCTCTTGATCCACTCGGTTGCCGCATTAACTATAGTTAGGTGGACTTTAATATCAAAACAACTAAGACATTTGAAATGGACAATAATGATAAACAAATTCTCTTTGTTCACTAAACTACTTTATATACTACTATAAGAAGCAGAGCTCATGACCGCGCCTTCACGACCGCTGTGCTGTTGGAAAATAATGCAGCTATAGCTTATAGCTGCAAAGAAAGTGGACTGCGGCAAGGCATGGCCATAGATACCATGGACAAACGTTTTAGACGCGGGAAAGTCTAATTGTGGGTGTTGCTAGACTATAGTCGTGGTTAGAGCGACCCTGGTCCCTGGCTATAGGCTATTTATGGCCATGGAAGTAACCCTGCTATGTGGCTTCCCTACAGTCACTGCCTCTAATTTATAACAGATTTGGTTCTAGCTACCTGGCCATATGGATTCTCAGAGTCGCGTTTGTTTCTGGTCAGGCTATATAAAAATCTCATTATAATACAAATGGCTATAAATCCAATGGTATCATGTGCATGTGAAATAAATTCGTGCATCAAAGAATATCTCACATCAAACCCAATCACCTCTGCAGAACTATCGGGCTAGGACCCATATATATGCTGTTCTTCCTTCATCTTCACCTAGTAGCATCCTATGGTGGGGCACTTAAAAGAATTCCAAATTTCCAATGTTGCTTTTGTATATTTATTAGAAAAGGGAAGGGCAGCAAAGAAAAAATGGAGAAGGATGAAGATAGGATTCACTGCGTGCTAAAATTCCTAAGAAGGCAAGTTTCCTAGGATCATTTTACTAAAAGAGGCAGTTTGTGAGAAACTTATATATTGAAAAAGTCGATCACATTATAGAGCCCAATAAAGAAGTTTGACACCTAAAACATCTCCTCGAGAAAGCCCATTCCTACCAAGACTCAACATAAACACAAAGATAGTATAGAAGAAGAGGAAAGACACAAAGAGAAAGAAAACAAAGTGAATTACATTCACATCTACACAACTGCATTTCAATTTTCGAATCTCAAGATCACAAAGACACACTCCTAGTAGGAGACAAAACACACCACCAAACATACTACCACACCCCCAAAACCAACCACTAGTTTTTTGTTATGCATGTTTCAAGTTCGAACTAGCTGTACCTCTTTTCTCCAAGCTTTCAAAAGCAAAGTGTAAAAGGAGACAAAACATCATTTATAGGAAAACTCTTCCCAACTTGTATTTCCAAGACTAACAAGATACAAAATTCAGCAAGTTCAACCCTTGGTCATTGCTAAAGAGAACCCATAAAATAAAAAACATATACACAACACTTTCCTACACCACACTTTCCGTGTTCTAACACGTATGTTTGGAGCAAATGAAAGGAGGAGAGGCTTTACATAGGATTCAGTATCCCTTTCGCAATAGTTACAACATTTCCCAAAAAACAGCCCTTCACAAGCATCATGTTTCGAACTTGTGGTTTTCCTTCACAAGCATCGTGTTCCTGAACAGTGTTTCTCATCCCAAACTGACGTGAGCCCATGCCCTCGGGCTTAGCCTCATGAGGCCCCATGTGCCGATCCCTAATTTGTACTCCCAAGGGGGGTCACACATACCATCATGCACCATTAGCTACAGCCGCTGCTGCACATCAATAGGATAGAACCAAGAAGGTCCGAATTTTTGTTGGCTGAAGCTGAAGAAGCTTTTCAGGAAAATGGACACCACACCATCCTTATATGCAAACATTTTTACATACTTCAATCTTATAATTTTCAAACAAATAAAACCATTCCAAAACCATTTTCGAACTGATCTCGTGGTGTACATACAGATGGTTTTGTCCTTTTTCAAGGAGCTTGGTCGCAAATCCACCGCTTTTATAACTTCTAATCAAGGAATCTTTGAAGAACTAAAGAGAGAATACACAAACTCAATCGGAATAAAGAGTTCTAGATCAACAAGCTTATCACTCTATTTATTCCAATAAAATAAACCCGCCTAATAGAAAGGGAAATTTGATGTGCCATTGAGATTCCATTAAATACAAACGGCTTGAGAAGAAAAAAAAAAAAATAAAGACATGAAAGATAACAAAAAAAGAAGACCGTAAAACCAACAATCCTTGAGAAATGGTAAGAGTAGTTCATTTTATACCATATTTTCGATGGAACGATCAAGAAATGGTTGAATAAGGCATCAATATCATGAGAAGTTGGACGGGTCTTGCATTTGCTTCCTTAGTCATTTGGACATCTCTCAAATTCCATGCAACAATTTGTAGGAGTTCTTATCAGCCTTGCTGCCTAATGCATCTCTCTTCTTTGGTTCAACCACCCATCTAATAAATTTCATATGATATCACGGTCATTCTGCACAATAAATTTATCATATCAAATTAATCGAACTGGGTATTTATCTCTAATCTTCCACATTATTCACTATTTATTCATGTATAGTCTATAAAACTTGATCAATTTTCAAGGTAATAGGATAAGAGGAACTTAAATTTGAAAGGAAAATGAAGAGAAGCAATCAATATATGCTAGGGGTGTTCTTCATAGTACCTGAGATAAAGACATATGCTGAAATAGAATAAACTGGTAGGAATAGAATCCAGCATGCTACAAGCAAACATGTATGCTAAAGAACCAGTATTATCTAGGGTTTGCATGCCTAAAAGGGTTTAAAATATTTATTCTAACAAAAGGTTGAAAGACAGTTCATTCATGTCTGAACCTGTAGCTTGGAGTCTTTCTCTTTCTCCTTCTCCTTCTGCTTCTCTTTCATTGCCTATTCACTAGAAACATCCTGCAATGGACCTTTCCTGATTGCCAATTAAAGAATGAGATGACAAATCGTGTACCCACATATCAATAAAAAAAAAATACTTAATCATTATAGTATGCTCTAGCATCCACTTTGGTTTAACAATTCCACGTGAATGCAGGTCTTCTAAAACCCATAAAACTAAATCTATGCATGGCAAAATCAATTAAACGACCAACTCACATCATGTGTTAAATCCACTCAACTCTCCTAAAAGTTCAAGCTCAGAAGATTCGGGTTTAATATGAATATCGCGCTTTCAACATTCTAAGCAGAAATTCTTCCCGACACGAACCTTCTCAAATCCCTTGAAATGCATGAATTTTTGAACAGTTGAAAGGTCCAAAGAGTGAGGTGTAGGATATATTATACTTTACCATCTTTGTAATATTGTGTACCAAAGCCTGAGTGGGGTTCCTCTTCGCTTATTCTTCTTATGAGTGCCTATTAGCTTCCTAGTTTATCTTTTTAATTTCAAGTTTTTGCATTTCATAGAAAGGAAATCTTTTCATTCTTATACTTTCTTCTATTGTTTAATATATTTTTCAGTTTCTAATAAATAAAAGAACCTCTCAATCCCTTTAACAAGGGAGCCTTGGTCGCCTTAGACCAACAAAAACTCTCATGTTAATCTGGCCCACTAACTCTTACTCTTGTGAGTCTAATTCGAATCCCTAATCAACTCCAACCGGGCCATGTAAATTCACTAACCGAACAAAGCATAAGGTACCCGGTTTATTCTAGGTCTTAAGATCGCAGACTATCATGAACTTATTCGAGGACCTCCGTGAAATGAGCAATGAATTTTATATATTTTGACATTACGCTTTCAAACAAGGCTACTAGTTTTGTGATGATCTATATTGCTAGTCATATCATTATGCAAGAAGATAAGAAACAGAGATCAAAGCTTCCAAGGCTAATATGCAACACTCTCACAGAGTAGAAAATGAGCCAGTGAGTTCAACATAAACCGCCTAATGATACAAAGGTGATGATGATCAGTCGCCAAGAAATCATGTTTTGAATAAAAGCTAGGGAAGTGGTGAAAAGCATATTTCGTAAAACCATAAATCTCAGGAATGAGATGAAATCCTTTCCCATCTAAAATTAAGTAACATGTAGGTCGAAGATTTCAGTTTATGAGCTTACCTCCAAAGGTTCTCAACTCCATTCCTAGTACTCGGGTAACCATCCGTCAGGCCGCAATTCCCGGATCCTCTTCACTCTTTCCGACGCCATGTCGAATACCCACAGCCCGCCGAGAATTATGTTCCCCGGGAGCAAAGCTTCCACTTGTTCCTTCAGCATCAAGTTTTCCGCACAAGACAAACCATAGTACAACAACTATGATGGACAATATTCTCAGATCCTGGCGATAACAAGAATAAAAACAACAAATAACAACCCCGTGAAGACTTCTCATAGTCTCTCCGCAGAAGAAAGTATTGTAAGAGAGGCAAACAGGCGGCAATGCCGCATGCCACATGCATTACACATTCGTTTTCATGCTTACTACTTTTCTGCACGCATGTAAGGTTACATAAAATGTCAAGAGAAAATCAATGGTTTGTTTGGAACAATCGTTAGAAACACCTTTCATGTTCTTTAAAATAATGACAATAATGTTTTTCAGCGCTACAATTCTATAAAATTCATATACACAAAACCATAGGCACCAAAGATGAAACTGCTTCTTCAACTTGTTCTCATAGATTTATGAACATAATTAAATATACGTAGAGTGAATTCAAATATATGAATTTAAATACTGAGAATTTGAAAGGCAAAGGACACATTGATATGTAAAATGAAAGCCAAAAATTTACAAAGAGACGGTTGTTGGTTAGTCTCCCAACTTCATTTAATTCAACATCCAGTGTCCTCTTTAAAGACATAGAATGAAGTCAGCAATGAGACAAGGCAAAAAGCTTTTCATATAAAAACATACAACTATACAAAACTAAGAGAAGATAATATTGTTAATCTCATAAGATTTTCACTAGAAACAGCTTACATCAATCACAACTCTAGAAAACTTTAAGAATAAACATTCAACAGAAACTAGGGCAATGCAGTGGAATTAATAGGGCTTTATGTGTAGAGTGATTTCTCATCGTTTGAACTTCACATGCCATTCACCGATTTCAAATGTGTAGAGTGATTTCTCATCGTTTGAACTTCACATGCCATTCACCGATTTCAATTGACATGACTTAAAACAAATTGTGGAAAGCTATCAACGTAGCAGACCAACCGAATTATAGGAAATATATGCATTTCGCATACTCAATTCTTTCCATCCGCATTCCAAGTAGCTTTCACCCATGTAGTACACAATGATCTCACAGCCCGGCTGAAAGTGACCCACCCAGCCCATTGCAATCGACTAAGAAACCTTTGAATCACGTAGTTTCAATTCTAAGTTTAAACTTTGATTATACTGTAGAGCCTTTACTTTAAGAATCGTGGAGATTTGTATTGTTCAAAAGAGCTTAGCGGATAGAAGAAAAAGAAAAGCAACTCAATCAAGAGTTCCATTATTTACAAATCCCGATTTCAATTATCTATTTTTCGCTTTCTCAGGAACTAAACGAAAGGTTAACCAAAAGAGAAGAGGAAAAGAAGTTGAGGCAAGGGAGTAAGAATGGAGAAAGATCTGGAACACGAGTCGGACATGAATGAATAAGGAATTCTGAGCTATTATGAACTGTGGAGAGCGCCGTAACGCTCGGAGCTCTTTCAGTCGGTTAACCCAAAATTGAAGAAAATGGAGGATTAGGGGACTGAGAGGTGAATGTGAGCGATTTCAAAGTAAATACAGAGAGATTGGTTATCTAAAACTTGAACATCAAGCCAGATTCGCACTAAATCGAGCCAAGAGAGTGTTTCAATGGAAGGGAGTCCGGTGCTCATCGGAAGAGAGCTAACCAGCGAGTATAGTACGACAACAAGATGAACCAAAGTAGACTCGAGAGGGCGTGCACGTGAGGGAGGGGAAAGAATGCATCTAATTAATTTTCATGACTAAAAGGTTAGAATAATCCCCTTCCGTCAGACGTGGATTCAATAAACACGGCTATATGTATTTTTAGTTATGAATTTAAATGGCCCTTACTAAAAATATGCTGTTATAACAAGTTTTTCTTATAGTGGATGCTTACTAAATTATGAATCTAATCCTATTTGTAAAACAGTATGTACAACAAAGCGATTATAGCTAAGAAGTTGCCACCAATGCCAACAGGAATTACATCCATCAATGCTTTTATAGCAAGCCTCATGCGTGTCATCGAAGGGACCACTCAATCAAATATAAATATCAACATATATATCATTCATATCTTCCTAGCCATCAGTTGTAAATGTGAATACCATGATCTTTAGACCTAGACCCACTACTCGATGGGCCCAAGGCCCGCTTAGCCCATGAAATGGTTTAAGTCCACTTATCGTATTAAAACCAAGCGGGAACTAACCAAACATGAGAGTCTTAAAGCCCATTTTAGAAAGCCAGGGTGTTCTATTAAAGACTCACTTCGGCCTGTCTAAGGTTTCAAGTGCCCTAGTCGGCCATCCTACCGCGTATGGGAAGTTCGTTATGGATAAGCATACGAAAGCGGAAAATACGCAAAAGAGATATTTATCAGCGGGTTTCTTAGTTTCCCAATCTCTTATTCCTCGGAAGATTAATCATTTATAGGGAAGAACATATTTTATCCCTAAAATTAAGATATTTTATCCCTAAAATTAAGAGATTTTATTCCTAAAGTTAAGGGAAGATTAGCGAACCACGCCTTATAAAACAGGAAGATCTCCCTCAAGGTAATTCAACCGCGTGAACTTTCTTCTTCTCCTTCTCCATCTTTTGCTGACTTAATCATCAGAGAGGTGGTCGGCATCACAGCCCTTAGAATATTTTAGGATTGTTGTATTTGCGATGCCACAGTGAGACCACAAAATCAGAAGGTCCAGTTGACAGCCCAGGCCTCACGGAGTTTCTACCTTAGGTCATCGGCACCTAAGTCTTATTGTCGGACCGGTACCATTGCACGTGGACACGAGTTACTCGGCACCACCTCAATCGTCCCTTCAGGAACCCGATTTCATTCATATTTCAGTTAAAATATGAGCCTAGTACACTTAATTACGATGCGCCAAAAGTTCGATCCACGACCGCACCCAGCATAATTACATATCCGACTATATTGGCAATAGTCTAAAAGAATTTAATTACAATTATTTTATACAAAAATACATTCTAGAACTAGTTTGTCCCAAGCACCTTTTTTACAAAAAGATTTATCAAGGCCACATGTCTGCCCTCTTTGAAATCACGGTCGTCGAAGCGTCGCGTGTCGATATACTTGGGGTTGTCCCATAAAGGTGAGCCACACCCGAGTTAAGGCCACCTCCTACAAGGGCTCTCCCCATCCCCAGTATACATCTGGTATTCACTCGACATTTTAAAATCACATTCAAACGAATATGTCGATTCTATATGGAATCCTACATATCCATGCCATGACACATGAGATCGACTCACCATATACCATGCGCTTGAATCTCACCGCCTACCTCACAGCTCCTAAGCCCATGTGCTGATAAAAGCATCATTACGGATGACATCCAATAGATCATTTCAAAACAAATTTCATTTGTTGATAAGCCAAAAGCTTTTTGGATTATACATCATAATGATCATTTTATTTTCAAAATCCATGCGCCTTTAAGTGGGTAGCGGATTTTTGGTGTCGCACCCCAAGCTCTGCAAACCTAGACACTTTTACGGCCTTTCACCATTGAGGACTAAATATCAGAGGCCATAATTGGTCTTTCACAGGGGATCTATCACTTCTTCAGCGTGCTAGGCACATATTCTTTTTTCTTTACCATTTTCATTATCAGGTGTGACTACGTTGGATGTTGTCCCATTGTAGAGCCCACCAATCCAACACCAAGCAGGATGTCGAATTACCAATCATGCACTCACACCCATTTAATGCGATGTCCCCTTGCATATGCAAGATGCCATTGCATGCTATATCATGTCACATGTATAATGAATGTTACATAGACAATTCTACTCATGCATATCACCAATGCATCATGGACAATTATATCTATATGCATATAATTTCCATACATCTTTTCATTCATGTCAATATGCATATATCAACATTCACATTTAACATGTCATTCTATGATCAAGCAATGACAAACACACAAGTAAGCCATATAATGGCCATTGCACACAACGATTCATCACATATCAACATGTTAGAGCACACACATTGACATTCAAACATGTCATCCTTAGTCAAGCAATGACACACTCAAACAAGTCACCTGATGGCCCCGGCAAAGCCTGACAATCATAAAGCAGGGCCGTAGAAATCGGCCCCATCACATCCCATGGCAAGCCTGGTGACTCTGCCCCAGGCTCGCCCAGGCATAGCCCAAACCTCACTGGCGAGTGGTTCCTGGGCATCTGGCCTCGCCTAAAGCGGACCAAAGATCCTCATGCTTTGTCCTTAGGTTCGCCTAGGCATAGCTACCCATGCCTAAGCGGACCCCTACGCCTAGGCATGCCTTCTCTATGCCTAGGCGTAGCACCAATCTTTTGTGGGAAGATTTTCACCTTCGCTAGGCGAAGAAACATCATCCAGAACCCGAAAATGTAGTTTTTCTTTGCCAAATAGGCCCTTAACCGAAAAACCCTCTTTTCCCGGCCCAAAAGTGGAAAGTAAGCCAAGGTAGGAAGAATCCCTTACCTCTAGCCGCGTGATACGTGGGTAGGAAGCCTCCTAAACCCGACAACTTCGATTTCCTGAAATCTCCCCTCTTGGATCTTCGGTGAAATCCCTCTTTTCAGGTACACACGCATACCCCTCATTGATGCGATGAACTTTCGTCCTTAGCCTGATGCAAACCGATCAACGAAACTCTATGGAACTTGGGAGGAAGCCTTGGCTTTCCTCTTCTCTCTTCTCCTCTCTCTCACGATCAAAACCAAAAATGGACTCTTTTTGCCCTAATTCCTCTTTTGTCCCAACTTAAGCTTAGAAGTTAGATGTTAACCAATTACCCTTTCATAGTCAGATTCTGGCGAAGCTACTCATTCGCCTCGGTTCAAGTTCAAATTAACATATCCCGTGAACTTAGCCCAAAGAATCATTTTCGACTTAGGATTTTAGGTAAAAATTTAGATCCACGGGATCGCTCAACAACCATCACCCCGAAAAACGTAATAATCCGAATGTCTCATAATTCAACAAAATTCATATGGGTAAATAGATTTCGCGAGACGAATCCAATGGTGAGTTAGTTTCATCATCAAAGATCTGAGTACAGATTTTCTTTGTCTTGTCCCGACAATTCATAGATTTGCCTTTTAGAAAAAATCCAATTTTCTCCGATTCTGAGGTGACTGTGACCCTTGGGAGGGATTAGTTACGAGGTGAAATGATAACTTTGCTCTTCGAGTGTATTATCCTCTGTCTTCCACGAGTGATGTGAATTCATGTATCTCCGGTTGGGTGTCTTTCTTTTCATTAGAGGCTCATATTTGAGGGAACCACAGGAGAATCTTCATGTGCACCTTATTAAATTCAAGAAAATAGTTAATAAATAAGTGTACTAATACATTTCATGTAGATAAATATAATCGGCCCGGTGTTGTAAATCTGAAGCTCATATTTGAGAGAACCCGCAGGGAGAATCTTCATGAGCACTCTAGTAAATTCAAGAAAACAGTTAATAAATAAGTTTACTAATACTTTTCCAAAAAAAAAAATCTACTAATAATATTACAATGCATTGGTGAACATTTAAGTAACCTTGAACAACCTTTCAAAAAAATAAAAGTAACCTTGAACAACCTTTTAAAATTAGAATCTCCAAATTTTGCACACTTGAGATGCTTGAAATATCAACAGATCTTGCGAAAAACTACGATGGATTTTCTCAAGTGCCTTGTGTGTGTGTGATTCTTGGTGAATGTTCATAATATTCTTGTCGATTGAACTCACAACTCATTCAACTTTTCATTTCATCTCATAAGTAATTTCGGCTTTACGAATCATGCTTTAGGTAAATTCACTTCCTCGAAATTGCAAATATTGAAACTAAATCACTAATTAAAACCTGACCTCATTAAGAAAAGGTCCCACATCTCTATTTTGACTTTGTTATTAGTATTTAGAAATCTATGACATATTGAGCTAATTAAGGTATAATAAAGGATCGGTAATAACGAGAAAATTAGTTGCAATATTCTTCCTAGCAAGAGTTGTTGCAAGTAGCCCTTGAGGCTAACTCGAAATTAGCGAAGGGGTGGGATAAGGCATCTGGGATCAAATCCAAAACATTGTACTACAATATAATATGCAAAGTGAATAAATGTAAAAAAAAAAAAAAAAGAGTTGTTGCAAGCAAGTAAATTTTAATTGAAAAAGAAATATGGTATCACAAAACAAAACCTCATATTATCAACTACTCAAAAACTTTTCCATATAGAGTAGTATCTTCTCTTCATCATAGAATGCAACATCTTACTTACCAATAGATTAAAGAAAGAACAACTCATTCTTCTTAGGAAGGTCTTCAAGTGCATCCATATGGAAATTGATCAAATAATTGACCCATGTTCTTTGAGTTGCAACCCTACACGCTTAGTTTCCTGAGCATTGTTAGGGCCGTGAAACTAAAATGCTAACGGCGAGTTGTCGCTATTAAGATTCAATAAGTGTGGAACCTTTTATAGGAGCAGAAAAAAACATACAAAGAGTAGAGTAGACAAAAGTTTATTTAATAAACATCCTGACAATTTAATTTTAATAAAAAAACAAGAAAGTGTTCATTCATGGGAGGGCAATCTGTAATGATTTGAAAAATTCTCGATAACATTTTTAAGATCTGACTTCATGCACGAAAGTCGTTTAAGGAGAGATGACCTATTTTTTTGTTCACTTGTTTTTTAAGGGTGAGATGATAGTTAATTTTAACAAATGTATGATTCCTTTGAAAGCTAGGATCATTCATAGAGAAACCTTCATTGTTCATATATTTACCTCATAATTTGGCCCTTACATAATTCAATCCCTTAATTACAACATGATAATTCAATTATCAAACTTTTAATCTTATGATTAACGTATTCATCTTTGCATTTGACATGCTTAGTCGATGTGTTAAGCCAAAAAAAATAAGATACAACATATTTGACAGTAACAAATTGAAAGTAATAAGAGATAGAAAAACAAAAGAAACATCACAATAGTTAAAACATAGAGCATTAAAGTCACATAAAAAACTCTTCAAGATCAGCAATCATATAACTCAAATCCCCTAAAAAGACAAATAAATACATTCCATTTCATGGTAAATAAATATTAAAGATAAAATAATTTGTTTTCTATTTTTTTCCCCACCCTTGTTGGGCAACAAAAAGAGCACAGGCAAATAACTCTAGTTCCCCAAAATATACCAATTTCATTTTCCTTTACTTATTTAAAAAATTCTTTAATTTTCCATGCTTTCCCGGCAGTTTCCTGGAAATCAAACTGTATAATAGCAAATACCCTAATTCCCAAGACAACGAAATTTAGTTTCTCATTTATTAGATTGAAAATTATTTAATTCTCCATCCTCCTTCCAACTCTTTCTCAGCAACAAAACAAGAAACCAACAAATAACTCCGATTGTCTGATGAAACGACTCTGTTCCATAAATCCGCGACCATAAAAGAAAGTGAATAAACCACCTAAAAACATCCACTAACATCAAGTCATAAATCATTAGCATTACAAACTTAGGAGACAAGAAACCCTTAGAAATGATTCAAAACGGTAAATTTCTGAGATTGAAATGCTCAAATGTAATTGGATTTCATATGGAAATAGGAGGTTTTAGAAAATGCAGAAATTTTCAAGTAGAGACGGTTGAAGAGAAAAAATACAAACTTGGGAAGTTTACAATTGATGAAGTTGGTGCCCATGAGTGTAATGACCCAATTAAATTATTTTAGGTTTTATTTAGTACCGGGTTCTTAATTAAGATTCTAATTGGATTTCTTTTAGGATTATCCTTCTTATTGGATTCCTTTTAGGATTTTAGGATATGATTGTATTTCTTATTGGATTCTTTCTAAGGTTTTGCCCATTAGATTCTTTAGGTTACCTTAAGTAGGGTGCATACTCACATATAAATAAATCTTGCCTCATAAAAAAATTTCATTTCATTATTTATAATTAATGTTCTCTATATAATTGTTCGAATGGATGATAAGCGTATAAATTAAAATAAAAAGGAGAAACATGGTAAACAAAAAAAAGCTATAGATCTTTGAATTAAAAAAAGCGAGGAATATGAATTACACCATTAAAAGAGAGCCTAGCGAGATGACCTTGGTTCCTCTTAATCATTTATGGTGTGACTCATTCTGAGCTCTGTTCTATGGAGCTCCTTTTATTGTGAGCTATAGTGTAATCGTCTTCTTGTTTCTTTGATCATGATGCACGCAAAATTCCCATAGGAAGAACTAAGCTTGTATCAGCAGTGGATGCGTTTGGTCATAATCTTTGGCATATATAAGATGGATACCGCAGCTTTCCACTCTTGGCCTACCTAAGAATGAAGCCATAAAGTATGTCCATTGATTGGAGAGATAACATTCCTTAATAGCTACCTTGGGATAACACATTATCCACGCTATGTCTGATATACCCAAATCCAGGCATACGAGCGGAGAAAGAACCCGAGTGTTCTTGCTTATCATTTCTGATTCTTATATCACATTTTGTTGAGGTCATGATGTCTGTCACAACACAAATATAGTATAAAGCAAATCCCAACAAGTCATTATTTTCATACCAATTCAAAGGGAGTTCTATTGTTAGTTCAGCACTTCCTGTACTCTGATAACTTATCCCCTCTAGAATTCCACTACTTATGGGAATAGCAATACTAATTCCAGGGTTTTCCAATGAAGAATCACCAACATCAACCCATGAGTCCTGCAAAAATGCACTATGTAAAACAAATGGGTACAAAAGAAAAAGGAGTGTGCCATGAGAATCATACCTGATTTAACTTTGATTTGAACCAATCGATCATAAATGAGAAGCTTGATGAAATACGATCCGAACCGCATGCATCCAAAAATCGTAGACTTGATGGAAGATCTGGAATTTGTTGAAGGTTCTTACAGTGACTCAAGTTCAGGACTCTTAGATTGGAAAGTTGACAAATGCCCGGTAGATTATCTTGCTAAAAAATAGTTCTGATAACCGAGTTAAGAACTCTTAGATTAAGTTGAGGCGATTCCAGTAGTATGCCTACAAAAATGGATTCTGACTCAAGTTAAGGACTCTCAGATTGGGAAATTGAGTGATGCCAACAGGTATGCTACTAAAATGGCTCCCTTGCAAATCTAATTTTATGAAATGATGATATAATTGGCAGTGTGATTAAGGACCTCTCCTTATTGATGGGTGCGATAGCATTAAAAGATAAACTTAGTAGTGGTAGGTACCAATTATCAGAGGATTCCTCCTTTTCCTTAAATCGAGTGAAAAGTAGATTTTCTAATGAAGGTTGGTGGAAAATATCACTGGGGTTTCTTCCTTTCATTGGAATTCAGTACTTAGTGGAGATTCTATTTTCAATGACAAGAGGTGGAAGCTATCATTTTGGAATCTTTTGGAAGCAGAGTTTGCTATACATAATTGTACCATAGATGACAACGGGTAGATATGATTGGGGATCTCTTCAACCCTTTGATCCCATTGTGGATTTAATGTTTTCAATGACGAGAAGCAACTATTTCCCAGTTATACGGCTTTGAATGTGACAAGTCCGATTAAGCGTAAGGGCTTAAGCAAACCTCCGTATTCATCGAATATTGCAGCAGTTTTGGACAATTTACCATCGGAAGAGTTGTAAGAGAGCCTGAAACTATACATCTTTGTCGGGGAAGACTCAAAGGTTTAGGCAATGACTTAAGTTCAGTATTGACCCGTGTAGATGCAAATTGATGGTGTACTTTTATTATCTGGGTTCCACCATAAAATCAATCTCTTAGTGCCCGTATTTTCCTCGATCTCTGGAAAACTCTTCATCTCAAGCAGCCCGGCTACAAGAGATAGTTTGAAGGCATTTTAAACATGGAAGATTCTTTGGAAGACTCTTGAGTCTCTGTACCCTCGTATTATGTTAGGAGAAACAATTAGTATGAACTCACAATAACAATATTGATACATGGATGAACACTTCGTAACCTTGCCACAACCTTAAATTAGAAACTCCAAATTAGGTGCACTTAGCAGGATGCTTGAAATATCAGCGGGTTAGCTGGAATGAGGGAAAGATTAATTATTTTTAACATTCCAGCTACAGTGAGAAATGTTTCAATAAAATAAAGCTCGAAGACTTCAAAGCAAGTCTAGTGCGAAAATCTGTTAAATAAGAGCAATGCCATGTTTCCTTCCCGAAAGATGTCTTACGTGCATTTGTCTTTGGAGGTGGAGTTCAACAAGTTTATCTCCATGAAAATTTGATGGCATAGATTCTAAACTGTATTTATTCCATTCAAGATATGTTAATTCACGGTAAAGCGATTGAAGTCTTGGAGGGTTGAATTAATATTGTCAGACTTTGAAGCGATAAATTAGATTATCTTTGAAAGCTTTATTAGGAAGTTGTATGGGTTCCGCAATAGTCTCATTTAGGAATATCCCTTCAATGTTTTTTGTTCCCTAAAAACAAACATTGACAATAAACATAAGATGCATAAAGGTTCCATTTAAATTATATGGACAAGGCACCAGACTATAATTATGTCAAAATAAATCTTGTTGATTTTTTGTCTTTATATCTAAATAGTTCTTATGTTTTCTCTCTTATCACAGTTTTTATCGCCACTTTTATTATCCTCATATTCCCACAATCTCTCCATTCTTGAGTTGTCGGGACTCTTCACGAACAATTGCGGAATACATCTCTTGTAACCAAAGTCATGCATCCTTATAATGCCATGTGATATAGAAATGAGACACCCAACTCAATAAGAACTTTTGGATTGATCTTAGGATGGAATGCATGGCAACCCAGTATACACGGTAACTATTTTTTTCTTTGCAATCCTTGAAGAAACCGCATAATATGAAGGAACAACTTCTTATTTATCATCTAGTCCCGTCACCATAACTCATTAGGAGCACCTTTTGGATGTCATCGAAAGAGTTGTTTTTAATCATGCAATCGCTTACTCGTCTTCATCCCTTTGGAAAGAAAGAACCCCGAAACTTGAAGAGCTAATGGAAGACCTTTTGCATAATGTAGTACGATTACATAGGTTCACATAATTGTCCTTTGGATGGGGTTGTTGAAGGCATTCCAGCAAAGGTTTCGTCTTTGTTGTGTGCTAATCCCTTAGCCTCATATGATGAATATGTCTTATGTACATAGGCAACGTTTATTTCTTGTGGATTCGATGATTAATGCTTCCTCTGACCGACCATTAGAACCACCGACTAAAATTTTAATTGTCTTGGACAATCTACATCATCGAGAACAATAATTACCTTTTGAACCATGATTCTCTTTATCATTTGATTCCTTCATCAATGTTATACTTAACTGGTTTTTCTCTCTTAGGATATCACAAAGTTTTTCTTGCAATTTAAGCGAGCCATGATCATCTTTGAATCTCTCTGTCACATTTTCAACAGCTATATTGCTTAAATTGATCGAATATCATTGTAAAATAACCTTGGCGATGGTAGTTTTACACGATTCCACCGATCCCATAAGTACGACCATACTCACTTCATTGGACTTGGTGTGCGTGATACTTCACTTGTTCAAATTTCATCCATTCCAGCTTCCATGTTTCTCACGACATGTGGGCGTGAAGATTAACATTCTAATCTCACCAATGATTTCTTCAATAAGCTTTGACTCGAGATCGTCGCTACAAGTCTGATAAAACATCTTTGTCAGCTACGATAGAGTTGATAGGAAAGCAAAGATAAAGTAAATGGAAAACATAGAATAATATTTATTTTCACGAATTAATGAAATTAAGGTCGAATAGATGTAGAGCGAAAAATGTGTTGATCATATGTTTAAGTAAGTGAATTATATTATACCCAAGTAACATGTTATAAAATTGTAAATATCTCGATTGCTTTGAAAGAGTCCTTTGAAGTTGGCTTGTCTAAAGTATCATTATCATTTATGATAGAGATTTTATCATCGAAGACAATTAATGCTGAATACGGCTCAGTACCGTCCACTAATTTGTCAACAGTCCCTAACCCAACAATGCTTTTTTATATATTATAGCATGATTTATGATCAACCTCTATGCTTATTAGATATCGACTTTTACATTCTAAATAATTAAAATAGCAATTTTAATAATACGTTTGACAGGGCTACCATTTTCTGCGATAGAAATTATGGCTGAAATGGATTGATTAGAAAGGAAGAATATTCGGAATCTTTAAGATTTTAAGAATTCAAAACTTGTATTTGTCATGATTATGCTATTTGATGTTTTAACTTATTTTTAAATTTTTTCTGGGCTACTACTATTTAGGCGCAACATCTACTATAGATTATATTTTTAATGATAAATTATAAGTGAGAAAATCTTTTTTTTTTTGAAAAGTGAGAAAATCATTTTAAAAATTACTTTTTTCCCTCACCTTGTGCTGAATCAGGCATATTTTGCACCACCTAAAAGTGGATTTTGATTGATTTATTTATTTGGCAGCAAAATAAAGTGAGAAAATTGGAAATGGAAAAAATAAAGTAGAGTTGATCCTTTGAGGAAACCCACTTTCGATTCACCGCTCATAGGCGGCCTTCCACTCCTCTATCGTGTTCTTCTTCGCCTCGATACGCATTTGTCGATGATTCTTGAATCTTCTCCATAAATCCCGATCCCGGTTCCACGACTTGATCGACTCGCATGATAGAAAATAGGAAAAACTTTTTGCCCGTTTCTTCTGGCGCTCCATGATCTGCCGGTTCATTAAACACCACTTGGAATGACATAGGTTTTGAAGACAATAATAGCGATCCTTGATTCTTGATAGCTTTGAAGTACGGGTAAATCTCTTCTCCTTGGAAGTTCTTCATTGTCTCGGAAAGTTTTGGTGTTCACAGCCATCAAAGCTAGGAATAGAGATGGTCGAATTAAGTTGTTGCGAATCTTAAGCCTCTAAAACTGCAGACATCGTATCTCCATTTAAATTAGAATTAGAAAAAGAAAGAAGGTCATTTGGGAGGCTAGCTAGTGGAAGCCATGGTTGGATTGTAACAACAGAGGTTCTTTCAATGGCGGAGTGACTTCTCTTAGTTTCCCTTTTTTAAGGAAATCTAGATGATGGCGGTGAGGAGTCTCTCCAGAGGGTTTTCACCCACAGAATTATTTGTGCTAGTTGTGCAGTGTTTCTCAATTATTTCTATCATTAATTTGATTGCAACTACTTGAAGCACTTTTACCATTTCTTTTACATTTACTTTCTTTCTTTCTACACTCACTTTATTAATTATTTAAATTTTCATTCCATGATATAGTCTTCTTTGCATTTTAGTTTTATTTTTTATTTCTTTTATTAGTTCTGTAGAATTACCATGGTCTTTTAGACTCATTCTTCGGAATGGGCTAAAACCGGGTACATTTGAGCAAGCAATGGGATGTGAAGCAATCAAGCCCTACGTGATAAAATCGAAGGGTCGTGGTGAGAGCCATGATGCTTAGACGAGGAGAATCAGAAAGCTCGCTGTGAAGTCATGGTGTCTTTTAGGCATGGCCAGTGCCCGCCTAAAGTTTTAAGTCTTCGGCCCGGTAGTCCTTCCCACATATGTGATTTGAACATGGATAAATAAATGAAAGCGAGAAATACACAAAAGATATTTATCCGCAAATTTCCTAGTTTCCAAATCCCTTACTTTCTTGAAAGATTAATCCTTGATAAGGAATAATTAGTCTTTGATAAGGAAGAATTAGTCCTTGATAAGGAAACACAGATTTTATCCATAAGATTAGAAAATTCTTTCCGGAGAGAGAGGAGTGATTTGTGAACCACTTTCTATAAATCAAGAAGATCTCCCACGAGGGGAGGGTAAGCAATTCCAACTGCACATACTTTCTTCTTCTTCCTCTTCATATTTTTGTTGACTTAATCATCGGAGAGACGACCAGCCCACCATCACCGAATCGCCCTTTTCTGTGAGTTTACATTGCGTCGTTTGATTTGAGGGGATGAGCTTGATCAAGAACAACAACAATTGGCACCATCTGTGGGAATGTGAAAGTCGTTTGCATTTGCAAGAGGTTTGGCTTCAGTAACGTCTACTAGCCCTTCGTCGGTTGGAACTGCAATGGTTCCCCTTTACATCGATTCTTAGGGGTAGTTGCAATGTCGACAATTCTGATGATCGATCGCGAGGAAGATCAAAGACCCGGATGTGGCTTTAAGCCTGTTGGCACTTTCAAAAGACCAAACTTATGGCTCCTAGTCTGCTGGCACCTTCAAAAGACCAGATATGGCTCTAAGCCTATTGACACTTTCAAAAGACCAGATGTGGCTCTAAGTTTGATGGCACTTTCAAAATACCAAACTTATGGATCTTATCTTGTTGGCACTTTCAAAAGACCAGTTGTGGCTCTAAGCTTGTTGGCACCTTAAAAAAACCAGATGTAGTTCTAAGTCTACTAGCACGTTCAAAAGACCAAATGTGGCTCTAAACCTGTTGGCACTTTCAAAAGACCAGATGTAGCTCTAAGCCCTATTGGCACTTTCAAAAGACCAGATGTGGCTATGAGCCTGCTAACACTTTCAAAAGACTAGACTTGTGACTCCTAGTTTGCTGGCACTTTTAAAAGACCAAATGTGCTAGAGCCAAAACCCATAAATGGTGACTTGCCTGTTGGCCCATGTGCAATCCCTACTAGCTTCTATCTCCTAAAAGATTTAACATTGATATCCTTAAGCAACTATCCTAGTTAGGATTCGTGGAAAAGAGTTGTGAAACAAAAGGAATCAATTAAGATCATTATTTCATAAAATCTGTTTAGTAGCGATTGATAGTTACATAAATGTTGGCGACCAGCAGGCGATTACAAAAGGGGGTAGAGAGGAAAAAGAAAGGAAAAAAATCAGCTTTGGTTCCCAAACCTGAAACTCTTCTCGAGGCTCCTTTGTGTAGCTAAGTCTACCTCTGTTGTTGTGACCTCGGTGGCTGCAGGAGGGGAGACTAGGGTGCGCAAAGAACTACGGAGAAGCGGTCGGATGGAGCGCCACCATAAAAACCTTTGGTTGGTCTCCACAAATGTTGTGTTCCAGCTTACACATAACATCAGTAGCCATGTAATCAGGCTCGAGACCACGGTAGTCTTCTCATTAAACCTTATCCCACTTTGAGGCGGAAGGGGACTACCTCTGCTCCGTATGACTCTAGCATAGGTGTCAGGTTCAACCTCTAAAGCGGCAGTCGGCCTCTACCTTGCTTCAGCTCACCATGGCTCACGAGCTGCCGGACTGGCGGGTCATCCTCGCCCTTGCCTTATGGTTGCATTGCGGCGTGACCGATAACGGCGACCAGCCGGCTAGGCGGCAGCGACCATTCGGGCAACTTGAAGCCGTTTTTAACCTCATCCCTCTCGCTACTGCGCCCTTGTAATCTTCTCGCACCGGTATAACCTCGCTTCGGTGCTTGGAACTGAATCTGGCCTTGGCGAGGAGGCGTCGGGCGCGATGCTTGGAAGCGTCAACTAGGCGCAAGCACGCGGCTTCACCGGTATCGTCTGGCGATCGGGCGCCAGTTCTAACTGCTGGCGAGCCATGTTTCAAATAACGGTAATAGCCTATAAAAGAGGAGATGTTGAAAGTCAAACGAACTCACGTTCGGTACTAAAGTCCAAAGCTTATACTAGCTCAGCTGAGCTCGTTAAAGTCTGTGGTTGGATGAGCATCAAAATCTTCGGCCATGCTCTAGAAGGACTTCCTATCTAAATAGCAGGGAAGGGCAGTGGGTACTCCTGCACAAGCGCCACCCGTACTGGAAAAGAGTGAGGTCAGAATTCGGCGCATGTGTCTTGACAGGAGCTCCCTCTTTGTTGAAGGGCCTGCGGTCAATGATTTCTGGGATGGGCCAGGGCCACCATGTCAGCGGGCGGTCCCATTCCTACGGCCGGAACATGAGCTAGCATCGGTTGGTCGGGTGCCTTGGCTTTTGTGAGGGCCGACATTTCAAGCTTGGCCAGGAAACGACAGCCACAGCCAGTTGTCTCGTGGAGCCTCCTCCGCGACTCAGCAACGATGGGAGGCTGACTAGGACCCCATCCTCTAGCGATGCACAAGCCTCTCTAGAAACATCTTGGGAGGCACCCTCCAAAGTCGGCAGAGCATCGAAAGCTCGTTCTAAAGAGTCCATAGCAATTACTATAAGACTTTTCTGAGCCTCTTCATCTAGACCGTAGTCGGCGTTTTTAAGCTAGATACTTAAGCTGAGGCGGTCCTGGCGCTGCCCGCTCGGCTTGCGCATTTCCATACGACGTCAGCCAGCAAGGCTGGGCATATCTTCCTCCTACCTCGGCCCGGTCATAGCGGTTGGATCCAACCAGTCCACAAAGCTCTCTAATCCCATGTCGGCGGCCTTGATATGTCCTGTTATGATCTTTTCCTTCTTCTTTTTCGCCACCTGGGTAGCCTTTATCTTTCCCTTCTTCTTGGCAAGCGAATTAGGGTAGGCTCTGAGTCTATATGACCCAGGTGATTAGTCAAGTCAGACAAAGGCGACGAGGCTCAGCCAGCGATCTAGGCACGAGGCTCTTTAGCGAACCACCTTTGTGATCGACCTTAAGGTTAACTAAGAATGAAAATGGATATTCCTCTGACGAGCTCTTCTAACAACGAGAGGGGGATGACGGGGACTATGTAACTAAAGGGGCTAGCGCTGGCTCATGAGTTCTTCAGACAGAGGGCTTGTGATTGCATCCACCAGGTAAATCTCGAGGCCGGTAGTCGATGCGCTTCCGGATTAGCATTCTCCACTCCAGCTAGCTAAGTAGGCCTCGCTTGTGCCACTATAAAGTCAAATAAGGGTGTGTCCCGAATGCCGTTGATCTAGAAAAGAGCAAGCCCCGTGAGGCGGGAGCCAATTTGGGGAAAGCGTGAAGGCTGGTGCGGGTCAAATGGGAGCCTAGAGGCAGGCGTCTCATGCCATGAGCGCTCACTAAAACAGCCCCTTCGCCTCGGTCTTAGAAGTCGGGAGCCCGAGTTACAAATTTCAGTAGGGTTTATGGGGTGACATGGGGATTGGACCCCGATCCCAAACTTGGTGTAAATAAAACAAACCTCTCCGATGAAATATCGGTAGTGAAAGTTTAGCATCTTGTAACCCATCAAGATCTTAAGGCAATTGGATGTATGGCGCGGGAATTTGCAGTGAAGTGAGGCCTTCTGTATTGAGATGGAAGCAAAGGAGTCTAGCGATAAGCGCTCCGGGTGAAGTAAGCGACATTATTTTCCCACTTACATTTGAGACAAAGCGCGCTCATCCCAGTGACCTATATTAATGTCGGTAGGGCTTGACAAAATGATCTCAAACTCCTCTACAGAGACATAGCGACCAAAGTACAGCGCGGTGAGCCGTTCTCGAGAGGTCCCCTCTTAAGCGGCTTGACTAGTGGAAACTCTTCAACGACTACGCCATTCTGAGACGAGCAAACGGATAAGGGGGTTAGTGAGCAAAAAAAAATCCCCTACGAGAGGTCGCCGAAACCTAAGAGCACCACCAATGAACGATGTTCGGACCCTTAGGAAGAATCGAGAACTTTAGGCCAAAATGCCAATGAGATAGAGACCGCAAAAAAACATAGTATGGAAGCGTACAAATGAAGTTTGAAAACTCTGTGGAGAAAGTGAAAGTAGTCGAGGGACCTCTGATGATTCACTTGAAAGAAAAGTTTGCAGAAGCACATGAGAAATGAAATTGTAACAGGCAAAAGGCTTTGTGAAATAGTAAGAAAGGCAGCACTCGGAGCCTCACCCCTATATATAAGGCAGAAACATCAATGAGTGCATTAAATGTTAAGTCGAGCAACTTCACACTTTCGGCGCGTTCGATGTCTGCACGCTTGTTGTAGCGCCTAAATCAGGGTCAGTTGTGGCCGTCGGCCGTGGAATTCCTATGGTTCGGGTGACCCAGATACCCTGCATTTGCTGTCCCCATTTATCGGGATCCATATTTTCACAAAATCGGGCAAAAGTCCTTTGTTGAGAGCTGCACCTAACATACAACTTTGTATAACCATAACGTTAGGGTCTCCATGAAGTAGTAATGACCACGTGTATTTGTCCATATCCCGATATACAACTATATCACAACTACTCGTGGACAGGAGTTGCACAAATCACCTCGATACATCCCTTCTGGGAATCCATTCATTCCTGTTATTAAAATATGAAAGTAAATCCTTAATTCTGACCGTAGAGTCGTCCACGACCTCTTTACCATAATTATACGACTATTTAGACAATAGTCCCGAAAGAGATTTAATTACAATTCTTTTATACAAAATACTTTTACAAAAGAAGTAATGTCAGAGCCACATCAGCTCTTCATAATCACGGTCTCGTGGAATGTCGTGCCCTTGTACACACTGTGCACGAAAAGTGGTCTATGACGGGGTGAAACGATCTTGTGAAAATTTTCTCTGAAATTCTTTCGCCACTTTAAATGCATATGCAATGACATACATAAACATCAAATCATATTCCATATAAATAATGCAATCCTATATGGAATGTTTTGTCATGCATGAGATGAGACTCCTCATGCCTGACTAGACTCCGTGAGCTCCTTTACGCTTCTGACGTCAAGCAGAAAACCCGGTCATTGGTGTTTCGCGATGACTTAAACCATTGGACAACCCTTCAATTTTAATTTATCAATTCTCGTGTGTTTAGATTGGCGAATTTCAGGGGTCTCCGCCAGCGGGTTCCTGCGCCTTGACTACTTCGCGAACTTACATCGCCGGACATATCATCTGCGAGAATAAAATTTGGGTCTTTCACCTGGGGGAGATCTGCCATTTTGCTTCACGAACACCGTGATTTATTATTATTTTACACAACCTTGAGTCTCAATTTTGGACGTTATCCCGTTAAGACTCACATTCACGATAATGGTGAATAACGGCCTATGCACGCTTTAGACGATGCGATGTGGCCGAATTGCATTTGAAATGTAATTATGCCATTTTCATCTTTATGTCATGCTATATGCAACATTTATAAATTCCGGATAATTATATTTCCTGCATATAATTTTCATTCATCACCATTTCCATGTTAATACATCACGCAAGCACATATTAACATGAGTTTTACAACAACATGTTATTTATTTTCCAAATAACACGAAAAATGGCCCCAATCTAGGACCCACATAAGCGGGGGCTTACTCGGTACCTTCACGACCATGAACCATTTTTGGTTCCATTCATCAACAAATTACAGTGATATCGAAAAACTTCAGCAAAACACGAAGACATCGGTCAGGGATTAAAGCCAAATCTCAACCTGATCCGGGACTACAGAAACGATCACGAAAATCACATCGGATTTATGCGAAAATAGTCCCCAAAAATTGCTTTAGATTTGTCAGAAAACAGTCCCTAAAATTCATAAAAATTCCTACACTCAGTCCCAAAAATTTGGGACTAAAATTTACGGTCTCTCACGGCCTCTAAGAAAAACCCCAAGCCATTAAATGACCTTTAGGTTATAAATAACCTAAGTAGGAAAATTCCTTACCTCATGGAGTTTCTGACTCGAATTTTACAGTACCTGCGTAGCTCTCGATGGAGTGTTGACTTTGCCTTTTACTCTGGCGAAAACCTACAGTCCGATTTCTGTAGATCTTAGAGAGAAGCGAAAAAAATCTTTTTTTTTCCTTTCTCTCTCTCTCTTCTACTTCACACTAACTCCGCCTATTTGTTTTCTTTTTCTTTCATTTTGACTTCCTTTTTTTATCCTTTTCTTTCATTTTTTTTTTTAAATTTGGATAAATAGCACACATTTCGCCATGTGTCTATCTCTCATTCGAGTCCATTTCTGTCCTAAAACAATTTATTTATTTTTAATTTAATTTATTTTAAATGAACTTACCTCAAAGCCATTTCACGACTTAGATTCCTTTGGCTTATCACCCAGCTTCGTAAAATTAGGTGTTCAGGTCGGCCAATTTTATAGGTCCATAGATTCCTTGAGGCAATTTAACAGTATAGTCGTTTCATCATCAGATGTAGAAATTTTCTAGGCTTCCCTATACCATTCTGGCAATTTATTATTATTATTATCCATTTTGCATTTTGAAAATTTATAATTTTCGGGTTTTACATTCTTCCCCTCTTAAAAGAATTTTGTCCCCGAAATTCACACACACTAGCACACACAAATACATGCAAATGCAATATTTCCCGATGCGAAAGAAAGCGGGGACTTTAATAAGGCGTGATGGACAAGATCGTAGCATGTGACTATCCGTGCAAAAGAAGTTAGGGATAGGGATTTTATTTTCTCATATGACTCAACATCAAAACTCGATTCAAAATACATCTTAAAAACTATTATGAAGCATTTCATAGAGCGAAAGGGAAGGGAAAAGAAACACTCAAACTTGTTGGTTTATAAACATTTTGATACCACCTTTGAAGAATGGTTGAAGGTCAATGAGTTCGTTAAAGGGTATCCCAACAAAAGCCTTTCTAAATTCTTTAGTGGGTGAAGACTTTCATATTTATGTCGTTTTGAGTTTTAAACATTTAGAAATATTTATTTTTTATATATATTCAATTGTGCAGGGATATAGTCAGAGGCCTCCGTGACCTTGCTAAGAGTGAGGAAGACATTGCTAAATTAGGGACATTCCGTGAACATTCAGCATTAAAAGTGTTGTCATAACTCATAAGCAAGGGGAGAACATGAGAACTAGTGGTGGTGGTACTTATGCTGCTGCTGATGGAAGAGTTACTGGTGGTGGAAGAGTTGATGGTAGTAGAGGTCCTTCTATTGGTAGTGGTGGAAATGACAATAGTAATTTTCTTATATACAAGGAAAATATTAGGGTCCTCTAAAACATAAATTAGAATAAAAAAAACAAAAAAAAACTGTAGTTAACCAATTTTTAATTAATAATCTTACTTTTCATATTTGGTGTCATCTTCCAGAAAGTCCATGAATAGTTCAAGAAGATATGGTTTCGCCTTTCCAGTGAAGATGCCCTCTATCATTGATTTAAAATTATTGTTGTCATTTCCACCACTACCCGTGAGAAGCACCTCCACACATGTCGACTCTTCGTAGCAACTCTTCCATGATGCCGCAAGTACCGCGCCACCGAGTAGAAGTGAAACAAAGATACAAATAACTTCTCTTTCCAGGATTTTGGTCTAACTCGATTGGCGGGTCGACGGATACGAGATGCTGATTCTATTAACTTTTATTTACTATAACATATACACTTTAAGTTCATTCATATAATGTTAAACAATTAACTTGTATTATATTCTGTAGCAGCGGATTACAAAATATACAAGTTCCATATTTAAGAGTATTCAACATTTACATTGTTTCCAAAAAGAAACAAAAGACATCTACATTATACAAAATATCTTCCAGTGGACCCCTAGTGATGTGTTGACCTTGGCTGCTGATGTGGATCGTCTTGCCCTCTGGTTTCCTCTTACACGTACCTGCGGATATGAAACACGATGCTAAACATAGCTTAGTAGAATTTACACATATGGACGACCTCTAACAAGGGGTCATCCCATTTTAAACACATGCATATTTTTATGCTATATATAACATGTACATATAGCTATCCATTTCCATGTCTTCTTTCTTTTTCCATATCATGTTTATTTTCTTATCATATTTCATATACTTTTCTGTCCTCTATACTGTATTTCTTGTTCTTGTAACTGTATACTATCATCGCATAGTAGTGTTATGCTTCTCATATCATATCATATACTTTATACATTTCCTTTACGTATACTTTTAATTTTCTTTTATATTCATGCTTGCAAATACGCCAAAGCGGATCACGGGAAATAAGTATACTGAAGAACTATCCTTTGCTCACAGGCGGTGATCTCTGTATGACCCACGAATTAATATATACCGAAGGTATCATCACTATATAAGATAGTGACTATGCAATATTATGTGATCAAGCGGGATCTATGTCATCGACCAGCGAGGCCTTGATATCTCTATGTTGTATGTTCTGTATTTGTATCTTCCTATGGCATGTCTATATCCATCTACCGGAGTCATAGCGAGGCAATTGGTTTTATTATGTTTTCTTTTATGTATTATAAAATGATATCCCATATATATGAATACCTACTGATATCATGTATACATATGAGATATATTTGTTATCAAATAACATCTCTCTTATAAACATTTCTTATACTTTTCATATAACCAAATTATACATATATTCTCTTTAGCTTTCATATATTAAACTTATACATATACTTGTATAGTATGACACCTATGTATTCACACATCATTCATGTATTCTTGTTCCTCTATGAATTTACTTTACTTAGAAATTGGAATCATTCCAATTGAATAATCCAAACTGAAGTTATGACATTTTCATGCCATGTCCAGTTTACCATATTACACTAAGACGGTCTGAAATACTCATTTCAGGGATCTTAACTCCATACATGACACTGGTTCTTTGTACTCATTTAGAAGCTAAGGTGCTAGGGTTCCTCTCAACTGGAATCACCGTCGAACCTGTGAAACTGAGAATATGTCTAAACAACGGAATTACTCTATGTTAGCAGAACCAGGGTGGCTTGAACATAGCCCCACTTTGGTGACTGCGGGTCGAGAATGGGTCGGGAATTTAAGATACCTATTCCGGGGGAGATTTGTGCTCCTTGAAGTTTAGTTTACCCGACCTTCAATCCTCGATGCAGGATAAGAAATGACCGTTATGGCCAAAACTTACTAATCTTTGGTCCAAAATAGAACATTAGATGCAGGTCTGGAGCTTTTCGTGTCGGTACCGGTCGGCTGAGAACACATGTGAATCTTGGTACCCTGTTGTTTGAATCTTAGTACGAACTAAAATGCCAAAAATGGTGGTTTTTCTCTCAGTGCCTATATATTTCACCCAAACCAACTCAATACTCAATACACACATCAAAACCGCCATATTCATCTTGCTTAACCTCTAGTATACTCAAATCATCTTTCATGCTTATCTTGCAAAAACCTATGAATTACTCCCAAACAACTCTAAAATGAATCATAACCCATACATAACCTAACATGAAGGTTAGTTAGAGTTTGTTAAGCAAACTCAATTCTTCTTGATTAAACCATGAATCGACCTCGAAAGGAGGATTCATACTCTTCTTGTCTGATTTGGGTTTTACCAGCCTGCTTTTCAAGAAATCTAGGGTTAGGATGAATCCTAACAAAACCCTAGGTTTGGGGACAAGCTACTAGTCCTACAATTCCATGGAAATCCATACAATTTCATGGAAATCCATACAAAACTTTAGAATTCCTTACCTTTTTGCTCTTCTTCTCCTATCTTCTTCTTATCTTCTTCTCTTCTCCTATCTTCTCTTCTCTTCTTCTTTCTCTCTTCTCTTCTCTTTACGTGGGAGCCCTAACTTGGGAGACCAAAAATGAGATATTTTTGGTCTCCTCCTCTTTTTATATTAAAATTTTCCTTTATTTACTCGTGGTCCCTCGTCTTGTATTTGAGAATTCTGCTTATTCAAATTGCAAACTTGACTTGTCTTATTTTCCTTTAGCATACAATCTTGATAAGTATAACCCTTGGGTCCTAAATTGGTAATTGACCAATTTACTCTTGTCTTTTGTTTCGGAAAAATATACTTTTACTTTTATTATATCTGAAACATGTTATAAAACTGTCAGGGTATAATTTGGGGGTGTTACATTTCTCTCTCTCCCCCACTTTAAAAGAATTTACGTCCTCGAAATTCATACCTAGGCTCCGAAGAGTTGCGGATGTTGTGCTTTCATAGTTGCTTCTGGCTCCCACGTAGCTTCTTCTCTGCCGTGGTGTTGCTAGAGCACTTTCACTAATGGTACTTGTTTATTCGCAAGCTGTTTCCTCGTCCTTGCCTTTGGCTCCTCATCATATGACAAATCCTCCTTACTTATCTCTGCGACCGGTAGTATGCGTGACTCATCGTAGCGTATCTCCGAAGCATCGACATGAAACACATCGTGGCAATGGCCAACTCGAGGGAGTGCCAATCAATAAGCCAAAGGGCCGGCTAATGCTCTAAAATCTCATATGGCCCTGGCAACCTTTGGACTCAACTTGCCTTTCTGACCAAACCGTAGAATTTTCCTCCATGGCGATACTTTTAAGAAGACCTTGTCTTCCACTTCATATTCCATATCTCTCCTTTTCAAATCAACATATGACTTTTGTCGATCACTAGCCGCCTTTAACCTTTTCCGAATAACTTGTACTTTCTCTTCTGTATCTTTTACTATGTCTGGACCAATCATCTTGTACTCATTCAACTCTGTCCAACATACCGGAGTTCTACATCTCCTCGGTCTTACAGAGCTTCTCCACGTGCCATGCCAATGCTAAATGATCGATAATCAAGAAAGAGTAGCAAATTCCATGAGTGGAATATACTTATCCCAACTTCTAGTGAATTCCATGACACAACCTCGAAGCATATCTTCAAGCACTTTAATCAATCTCTCAGACCGTCCATCTGTCTGCGGATGAAATGTTGTACTGAAATTTAGCCTAGTACCTAAGGCTGACTGTTGTTCCTTCCAAAACCTCGATGTAAAACACGGATCTCTATCCGACACAATAGACAACGACACACCATGCAATCGCACAATCTCTTTCACATATAGCTCAGCTAGTCGATCCATAGAATAGTCAATCTTGACTGGTAGAAAATGGGCCGACTTTGTGAGCTTATCAACAATCACCCAGACAGAGTCATGTTTTTGTTGTGTGAGGGGAAAACCCGACACAAAATCCATGGTAATGTTATCCCACTTCCATTGAGGAATTGGAAGGGGGTTCAATAGACTTGTTGGAACTTGGTGCTCAGCTTTGACTTGCTGACACGTCAAACATTTAGACACATACTCTGTCACATCTCTTTTCATTCCTTTCCACCAATAATGTTGTTTCAAGTCCTGGTACATCTTATTACCTCTAGGATGCATGGTAAATACCGTATTATGAGCTTTAAATAGTAACTTTTGCTTTAGCTCTTTATCATCTAGCACACATAATCTGTTTTGAAAATACAAACTTTCAGCTTCTTTCACTGAAAAATCGGTCTCATCACCATCTCTAACCATATGTAACTTTTTCTGCATCTCTTCATCATTTTTCTGAGCATCTATAATCATTTGCTTTAACATAGGCTGTGCTTTTAATTAAGCTAATAAAGCTCCATTATCTGCTAACCTCCATTTACTATGTTGAAGTGACATTGTTGCCACTGTCTTTCTGCTTAATGCATCTGCCACAACATTAGCCTTTCTAGGGTGGTAATCTATTATACAATCATAATCTTTTAAATAACTCTAACCACCTCTGTTGTCTCAAATTTAATTCTTTCTACGTGAGCAAGTACTTAAGACTCGCGGATATGTACCCTACACTTCTTCCCATATAAATAGTGTCGCCATATTTCAAAGCAAACACTACCGCAGCCAACTCTAGGTCATGAGTGGGATAATTCTGTTCATGTGACTTCAACTGCCTGGATGCATAAGCCACTACTTTCCCATCTTGCATTAACACACACCCCAAACCAATGCCTGAAGCATCACTGTATAAGGTATACTCTTTTCCCGAGGTAGGTGATTAGTACTCAAAAAGTGATATTTTGAACCCTGTTTATTACAGGTTTTGAGCACTTTTTATGTACTAATCAGCATAATTAAACCGATTTGCACATTAAGGTCCCTACCATTCTACTGATCGCATTTTATGGAAAATTTTGCGCCATGAGCCACATGCCAAAACGTTGAGTCGATCCAAGCACTAAGAATTCGAAATAAATCTCAAAGACGCAGATCAAAGATCGAGGAAAGAATAGCGTAAAACAAGAAAACGGAGCATTACGGTGAATGCTTTCCTAATGAAAGCACCGCTCATCCTCGCGAAAGACCGCTCATCCAAAGAACGCATCGTTTCACCGCGACGCCTTAGATTTTTGTTACACTTTTTGTTTCTTCCATATTATCCTCAGAATAGCTGTTTTGGCTTTGTAATTTCTGGCTCTAAGCTTATATAAGCCCCGCCAAGCCCCTGACGATTAATCAACTTCAATCAATAATTTTGGGGCGTTGAATCTTTCAGCCCACTTTTTCCGCTTCTTCTTCTTCTCTCCCTTTCTCTCTCATTTTCGTCACTCTCTCGGGCAGCCAAACACCCTCTCGAGGATGACAACTTCTGGAGGATGAGCGGCAAAACCCTTTTCTTGGAGGGAGGCCACAAGGTGGGATCAAGGCAACTGAGGGTTTTTCCATGTTTTAACGGAGGTATTTTCTACCATTTATGGTTTTAGTCAAACGTAGGCTTTAATCCCTTCTGGTTTCTTTGAATGATTAGTATTTGATAAGCTTTTGGGTTCATTAGATGCTTATTGGTAGATCCATTGACATCCGTTAGTTATCATCTATGGGTTATTGAAAGGCGATTCAAGGATATTTTTATTTTCCCAAATTTCCTAGCCTGATCCCTTAAACATCAGAATAGCCATTACTGTGTTTTTAGGTCTAATATGCTTATTGTTAGATACAAGACATTCATTAGTTATCATTTATTAGCTGTTGGAAAGTGAGCCAAGGTGATGTTATTCACCGTCCGAGACCATCAATGGGAGGCAAATACCAATGTTTCAAAGATAGTTATTTAGTGGTCCATGCATAGCTTAAATGAAGAACCGGCTTGGGAGATGACTATATGTCATCCTCCTAACGCGAGGAGTTGACCCCGAGAACCTCGCACCCCAAGACCCTGCAAACTCCCAGTGACCTAACACTACAAGGAATTCTATTTTACAGTTTTTTTCTTATTTTTCTCCATTTTTATTTCAATCTGCTCACCATCAAAATCCCCTGTTTTTACCAAATCCTGAAATCCAAATTGAAATTCACCATTTTTCAACTCATCAGAATCATTTGTATGAAGAAACCCATCCCCCCGTGTTCGACCCTGTGAGCCACTATACTGTAGTAGCTTTGCTATGTCAGGCAGGAACTTGTGGATATAAATTTTGTTGATTCGAACACCTACTCGGGCCTAAACGAATCAAGAGGGTCACACAATACCGGTGCTTCAACCAAAGATCCTTTCAACTGCTCAAAACTATTCCTCGACGATCGACCACTCAAACTTTACTCCTTTCCCGAAAATTTTGTGAGCGAGAATCACAATGCAAGTCTCTCACAAATCTCTATAATAGCCTCGCAGCCCAAGAAACTTCTCAATTCCTACACTTCGAGGGCGTTTCCACTCCCATAACGGGGCCTCAATTTTAGCGGTTAACTCTTATACCTCAACAGACAATACGTCTAGGAATGAAACTTCCTTTAGCCAAAAGTCACAATTTGCCGAGTTTAGCATATAACTTTTTCTCTCAAAGTCCTGTGAGTATCTATTTTCAAATGTGGCTCATGCTCCTGCTCATCCCTGGAATATACCAATATGTCATCAATGAAGACAACAACAAACAATCTAAATAGGGTCGGAATACCCTATTCATTAAATCCATGAATGCTACCGGTGCATTAGTCAACCTAAATGGCATTACCAAAAACTCATAATGGCCATATCGGGTTCTAAATGCAGTCTTCGGCACATCGACATTTTTCACTCTTAACTTATAATACCCAGATTGCAAGTCGATCTTCGAAAAGACACCCGCTCCCTTTAACTGATCAAAAAGATCTTCAATTCTCGGTAATGGGTACTTGTTCTTAATTGTCACTTTGTTGATCTGCCGATAATCAATGCACATCCGTAGAGTGCCATCCTTTTTTTTCACAAATAACACAGGTGCACCCCAGGGGAACACACTGGGTCGGATAAATCCTTTATCCAAAAGCTCTTGCAATCGAATCTTTAACTTTTTCAGCTCTATTGGAGCCATCCTGTACGGTGCCCTAGACATAGGGACTGTTCCTGGTACAATTTCTATGGCTAAGTTTACCTCCTCTCGAAAGTGGAATACTCGTAACTTTTCGTGGAATACATCCGAAATCCCTTACTATTGTAATCTTTTCTACATCAACTTGACCTCTTGAGTCAAGTATCACAGCCAAGAATGTTTCACAGCCTTTCCTCATAAATCTTTAGCTATAATGAGATCACATCGATACTGCACTGAGCCAATGCCTCTCGTACTATCACTTCACCAAGTTAGAAAGATCTCAATACCTTACCGGTCTTTTGAATACAAAATAAATTATAGCTCGGTGTTTAGACAACCAATCCATTCCCATAATCAAGTCAAACTCTCGGAATGGTAAGATTATCAAATCAGCTAGAAACTTCTCATTCAGATAACAATGGGGCAATTTCAGATACGCTATTCGTCTAACACCGTGGCCCCAACGGATTAGTCACATGCATGTCATATGCTAATTTCTCCATCGCTGGTACTTTGTCAAATACATGATCCATGCACACATATGAATGAGTAGATCCAGGATCAATCAATGCATGCATTTCAATATCAAAGAGAGAAAATATACCAGCAATTACTTCAGGAGCATCCTGATCCTCACGAGCCTTCATAGCATATGCTCGTGCTGGCGCTGTAGGCATAGGACGATCTACTATCTCTGACACTGTGCCTCCTCATCCTCTATGCTGACTTTGGCCCCCTCGACCTCTACTTCTATCTTGAGTCAACGGTGGTACCGCGGACCTTCCTTTGCTATTACTATGAGGATTCCTATTATTTCCTGACTCTTTGGGACAATTTTCCATAAAATGTTCAGTGCTTCCACATTTGAAGCACCCTCCTGTCAACAATCTGCAAACCCCCAAATGTCGTTGATGGAAATGAGGGCACTCTGGAATTTCTCCCCGTTCAATCAAGCACCCCACCCGTACTCAGGGTGCTACATCAACCCTTGCCTTCTACCTCTCAGAGCGAACTATATTTTGACTGAAATGAGACTCCTTTGAAGCTCTTTCCCCGAGGAAGACTAAGCTCCTAGAAACTTATTCTTTAAGGATCTTTCTTGTCAGCCAAGTCAGCCTTCTACTTTCATTGCATCTTGATCAACCGATAGAAATCCATTGTTCGAGAGAAGTCATAGGTGCCAAATAATTTCTTTAATGGAGTCACGAGTCCATCCTTAAATCGCTTACACCGGTAAATGCCCAGCCAAGACCAACTCCGTGCATACCTACCGAGACGACTGAATTTTCTCATATTCAGCCACCGACAAAATTCCGTCGATTCAGGAACTCGCTTCCACTTGACTCTCTATACATATTGGTCACGACTTTTCCTCGAACTCGACAAAGAACTCCCAAGCCGCCGGATCGGGAATCCTTGGACTTCTCAATGCCACTCACCAATCATTTGCCTCACTCGCAACGCTGAGACTCCGCACATGATACTCTAATCGGGAGGGAATCTAACTCCTCCAATATTCTTGTAACTTTTCTAACTGTAATTCGCTGATCGGATTATTCCATGTTCATCTCCATGTGTTCTCAGCCCCATGTCTTCTTACCATGTCTATCGGGCTTTTGGAGTCATAATCTTCTAATACTGAAGCCATATCCTAAGATATCCTCAAGAGCGCTTCATTGGGCCTACCGAATTTGGCTCACTTCTAACATATTCGTATGGTCCGTTTAATCCTCGCTTCCTAGGTTAATTCCCAACTGCTTCTTCAGTTGGATTTGGAGGACGATCCATCTATAAAAAACACAAGGACATCCACATCATGTCAACACATTACAAAACACATGCTTTTCTATCTATACTCTAGTCCAGAGCCACCTAAACTTAGGCTCTTCCAGAAATGCCTAAACCTAGGCTCTGATACCACTAAATTGATGCCTCAAATGGGGCTCTAATACCACTAATCAGAGCACTGCTTCTCGGTCTAACCCGATCATGTCTCGAACTGACCTAAGATGCTTTGATTCTATTAACTTTTATTTACTATAACATATACACTTTAAGTTCATTCATATAATGCTAAACAATTAACTTGTATTATATTCTGTAGCAGCGGATTACAAAATATACAAGTTCCATATTTAAGAGTATTTAACATTTACATTGTTTCCAAAAAGAAACAAAAGTCATACATTATACAAAATATCTTCCAGTGGACCCCTAGTGATGTGTTGGACTTGGTCGATGTGGATCAGTTCGCCTCCGGTTTCCTCTTCTATACCTACACGATGAAACACTGTGCTGTTTATAGCTTAGTGGGAATTTTATTACTATTATGGACGACTCTAACAAGGGGTCATCCCATTTTAAACACATGCATATTTTTATGCTATATATAACATGTACATATAGTTATCCATTTCTCATGTCTACTTTCTTTTTCCATATCATGTTTATTTTCTTATCATATTTCATATACTTTTCGTGTCCTCTATACTGTATTTCTTGTTCTTGTAATTATATTAATACTCCAGATAGCAAAGGCTATTCTTTCATATCATATCATATACTTTATACATTTTTGCGATACTTAATTTTCTTTATATTCATGCCCACGCAAATACCTTAGGAATGGACATCGAAATAATCAGACAGACTGTTGCACATCATTGTACGAGACAATGATCTCTATATGTATGTACCCGAAGGTACTATCACTGTACGAGACAAGATCAGGGAGGACCCAAACGAGTCCCCAGATATACCCGGGAAGGTATCATCAATCGTACAAGACAAGGACCTACGCCTCGTATTATGTGATCCAAACGATCTATGTCATCAACTCCAAACGGGCCTCGATATCTCAGACTGTATGTCAAAGAATCGTATTCTCTTCCTATAGGCATGCCTATCTATCCATCTACCCGGTCATAAGCAGGCAATCGATTTTATCATGTTTTCTTTTATGTATTATAAAATGACATCTCATATACATGAATACCTATTGATATCATGTATACATATGAGATATATTCGTTATCAAATAACATCTCTCTTATAAACATTTTACAATACTTTTTCATATAACCAAATTATACATATATTCTCTTTAGCTTTCATATATTAAACTTATACATATACTTGTATAGTATGACACCTATGTATTCACACATCATTCATGTATTCTTGTTCCTCTATGAATCTACTTTACTTAGAAATTGGAATTATTCCAATTGAATCATCCAAACTCAAGTTATGACATTTTCATGCCAAACTAGTCAGTTTACCCATATTACACTAGGGACAGTCTGAAATACTCATTTTCAGAGGTCTTAACTCCATACATGACACTGGTTTTTTGTACTCATTTGAAGCTAAGGTGCTAAGGGTTCCTCTCCAACTGGAATCACCCAAATCGGAGCACCGAAATTCAAGATATGTCCTAAACAACCGGGACTACTCTATGTTCAAAACATAACCAAAAATTGGCTTGAACATAGCCCCACTTTGAGTGACTTTTTGGGCCAAATGAGGTCAGAATTTGAAGATACCTATTTCAGGGAGATTTGTGCTCCTTGAAGTTTAGTTTACCCAGCAACTTCAATCACTCAATACAGATAAGAAATGACCACGTTATGGCCAAAACACTAATGCTGGTCCAAAATAGAACATTGGGTACCGGCAATCACTTCTTCGATATCTAAAACACGCTGTAATCACATGTGGTACCTGGTAATTAATCGTTTGGCACCGGTACCAAACCTAAAAATGCCCGTAAATGGTGGTTTTCTCTCATTTTCCTCTATATATTTCCACCCAAACCAACTCAATACTCACATACACATCAAAACCACTTCCATATCTCATCTTGTAACCTCTATTATACTCAAATCATCTTTCAATACTTATCTTACACCAAAACCTATCATGAATTGCTCCCAAAACAACTCTAAATGAATCATAACCCATACATAACCCTAATACGAAGGTTAGTTAGTGGTTTTGTTTCCAAAACCCAAACTCCATTACTTGCACTACAAACCATGAATCCAACCTCAAAGTGAGGATTCCACACTCTTCTTTTGTACAATTTAGGGTTTTACCAACCCTACTAAGAAATCTAGGGTTAGGATGAACTTAACAAAACCCTAGGCTCGTTACTAGGTCCTACACCCATGGAAATCCATACAATTTCACGGAAATCCATACAAACTTTAGAATTCTTACCTTTTGCTCTTGATGAGTGCCTAAAACACTCATCTTACACTGCCGCTCGCCATTTTCACATGTATTTTATAATAATTTTATATTTTTGTGGCTAGATCCCCGATTTTGGTGTCCGTGTGGATACAGTTCATTTGAACAGAAAGAGCGTACTTTGGAAGCGCTTTTGGAACAATGAGGAGCAGTAAGGAAGTGATCGTCACGTCACACAGCCACCACGTCGCGACGTCACCACGTCGCGACGTCAGCTCAAAAATCTGCACCTCATCATTTAAAGTACGAATGGCCTGTAAATTAGGCATCGAGGGGCGCATCTGAGAGAGCACGAATCTCCGTACAGAGAGTGACAATGCACTTCCGTGAAGTGCCCGGGAATTGTACCTCTTTTCGTTGTTTGGATATTTTTGGATATTAGAGTGATGTTTTCTTTATTAAACATTTTCATCTTTTCTTTCATTATGTTCTAGATCTCTTTCTAGGGTTACATCAAACCCTGTCACATACAATGGATTAAAGCTTGATCTTTCATGTTATTCAGTTGTTATTAATTTGTCACATCTACTTATAATTGTATTTCAATTATATGATAATATCCGCCAATGTTAGCATAATCGCACCGAGATCCGAGTAGATTCGAGAGATGAGGGTATTCGTGGATCCGGGGTAGAGAGCCTTTAGCCGATTCGGTTAATAGAGATATCTCGAACCCGGGCGTGCATCTTTAAGCAACATTTAAGCATTTAATACTGAGTCGAGATAGAGATATACTCGATCTCATTCACGAGATAGGCGGATATACCGAGAGGATGACACCTGTAGGCAAGATCACCTCGCCATTGACATATATTACAAATATATTGGAATAACAATATCTTTAGAAAAGTAATTCATTGAACGTGATAGGGAGATTTAACCCTAGGCGCCAACACCATTACACCACTCAGAATCACAGCTTAGCTGCGCTTTCCTTTACTTAAATTTTACCTCAGAATCATTTATTCGTATATTGTCCGGGGTGCGTAACCTCTCGTAGTCAATTCACCTTCCCCTCGTGGATCGATATCCGTACTTTAAGTACACTATATTACTCGGGGCTGCGTAATTTGCGCATATAGGCATTCATTTTACACACCGCCGCTTTCGCCCGTCAAGTTTCGCGCCGCCGTCGGGGAAAGGTTTAAATTGATATAGAGAAGTTAGCACATAGATAGTAGTCCGAATTTTTCAAGTTACTTTGGTTATTTTTACAAGTGCCGGTAATTTCCGTTTTGTTAGTCAGGTGTTATCACAGTACATGTTTTTGAGTACATGCGACAAAGAAAATCGAATATTAATCAGCACTGTGGTGATCCCGAGCTGAAGACTTCTCGCACAGATTGGCGCCGAGAACAGAGAATGCAATGTATTAGAACTCCAATAGTCAGTGGAAAACACTCAAGAACAAGATTTTCGCGCTGAACAACCGGGAACTACAGAGGTTTAAATGGGAATCAATGAAGGAATCAAGCGCCAAGCCATTTATACAAATTGTATCATCCTTACATGCTATTAGATGAGTTTGTTTTACCACCAACAGTTGTTCAGACAGCGATCAGATGGCCACCGATTCAAGCAAACAATTTCAATTGAAGTCATCACAAAGATGATGTTTAACATCTTGTTCCATGGACTACCCCATGAGAATCCGAACATGCATTTGACTAACTTCCCCGGTTTGCGATACTCATCAAGTACAAATCTGAGTTACCGAAGAAGCTTTGGTGATTACGTTGTTCTAATTTCACTCTGTGGATAAAGCCAAACATCACAACTACCACCACCGTGATTCCATTACTACATGGAACGATTGCACTGAAAAGTTTCGACCAAGTTCTTTCCACCTTCAAGATTGCACAACTCAGGCAAGATCACGCCCGGTCAACTAGGAGGGGGAGAACCCGCGTACATGGCCGTGTTTCATGAATTATTGCGGAAGGGTCCTCACCAATCGACTAACCGTATGGATGCAAGTCCACACCTTCACAAATGGTCCGAGAAATGCAACCCGAACAATGATAGATGCCTCACCGGAGGATCATTGATGAAGAAAACTACGCGCATCAGCGTATGAGATATTGAAGATGTCGTGAACCAACACTAATCGCTGGTCTAGAGAGAAGGCTACACCCAAGAATACTGGTGATGCATAATGCAGCCCTCAACAACTGGTCAATCATGTGGCTCAAATTTGACTAAATGCCTAAATAGGACAAAGAGATGGAACAAAGACATGCCATACGCACTACTCCATGGGAGTTATGTGAATCTCCGTGGAGGACAAAGATAGTGGTGTGGAAATCGCGTCGCCAGAAACCCCACAAAGGGAGTGCCCAGTATGTGTCCAGGTTCAGTCAGAATCAACCACAGCAGCAAGGACCGTATGGGGGAAACAACTACCAGAATCAAAATCAAGGCCAAGGGTGGCGTACTAATCAGAATCCGAACAGTCAGAACAATCAAGGGTATGGATGGAGGAACAATCAGAACAATATACCATCTAATCGAGTTAGTGAGCCACCACCTGAGAAAAAAGTGGACTTAGAACAAGCCCTTGCCCGGGATGCTCACTCTCACACACCGCCTCTTCATGAATGAGACCAAGGCGAATATAAAAAGAAGAAAAACTCAATCTGAACAACTGCTGTTACGTTTGAGAAATCTGAGGCATATGGGTCAATGGCCAATTTATCGACTGAAAGGCAAATGTGGTTCACTACCAAGCACCAGAGGCAAACCCTAGAGGAGAAGGGAAAGAATACTGCAAGGCCATCACTCTAAGGAGTGGAAGAGAATTGGAGAACTTAGGGCCACAACCAGTGATACGAGAACTAGAAAATAAAGGATAAGACCAAAGCATCTCAAAGGACCAGATGCAAGATGAGCAACCTCGAGATACAAGAGCAGTCAAAGATAATAAAGTTAGGAAGGAACAATAAATGCACAAAAACAGATGAACCTCGTCATACCACCTGTATCCTCGCAGGCTGAAGAAAGGCAAGTTAGAGAAGCACTCTGCAAAGTTTCTTACAATTTCAAGAAACTACATATTAATATATCATTTTTATATGACGAGAACATGCCTAGTTACTGAAATTACGAAAGATCTTAGCGAGTAAGAAGAAGTTGAGGAATATGACCATTGCCTTAATCGAGAATGCAAGGCATCTCCGCAAAAAAGAAGCTTTCCCCAAACTACAAGATCCGGAAGCTTTGCTATACCGTCTCTATGTGGAACCGCATCCGGAAAGCCCCGTGTGACTTAGGAGCGCATCAACTTGATGCCGCTGATGTTTAAAAGGCTAAAGTCGGGAGAACCGAAACGACTCACAATCAGTCTACAACTTGCGATAGTCATACCAACACCCTCGAGGTATAGTCGAAAATGTGCTAGTAAAAGTTGGTAAGTTCGTCCTTCCAGCAGACTTTGTCATTCTTGACATGGAGGAGGACGACTCGGTCCCCATCATACTTGGTAGACCTTTCCTAGCCACGGAAAAGTCAAATCAATGCAAGAAGGTGAACTCAAACCGAGAGTCCAAGGAGACAGATCACTTTCCATGTCTTCCAACCCACGAAGCACCCGTGATGACGATCCAAATGAAGATATCTCAACTTCATTACACGTAAAGTTGGCAAGGCGACGAAACCTCAAAGATAAGCCTATTCCCGCACGTAATCCACACTCGAGACGGGAAAGGGATGATCGGGGCAATATTTCACCACCTTAAGAATCGAAATAGAGTAATATAGGAGATGCGTACATTCTCAAGTTCTTCTAAGCATATCGCATTGAGATTCGTGGTCGCCGAAATGACGACATTAAACATAGCGCTTCTGGGAGGCAACCCAAGGTTCTTAAACTTTCCCTTTGTTCGCTCCAAGTTCTATTATTTATTTTTGCAATTTTAGGTTTCCGGTTTATTCGTGATTGCAGCCGTTTGTTTGTTTACTTTCAGGATGCGCGGATGCAGGTCAGGGGGAGGATTCGTTCCAACTACGCATTACAAGCCCATAGAGTCACAAGTACGAGTGGAGAGGGTTTTCCGGATCAAGAGATCATCAATGTGCAAACGGCTAGTACTGATCCATATTTTCTCTGCCACGTCGCGACGTGGACGTCCCACGTCACGACGTCAAATTATAGCTTCTCTGTCACGTCGCAACGTGAGTTCTCACGTCGCGACGTCAAATTGACTCCACTGGCCACGTCACGCACGCCATTCAGATATGTGCCACACGCCGCGACGTACCCGCGATCGCAATCATTTTTACATGTCTCGCCACGTCGCGACACGTTGAGATTTGACGTCGCGACGCGGATTAAATCCACCGCCGCCACGCCGACGCTGCTCCAACGCCGCACGCCACGAAGCGAAGTTCGCCACTGCGTCGCGACGCGACCTCCGCACGTCGACGCCATCGGGCTTAAGGCCAAAACGGCTATTTTGGCTCTTCACCTCGCACACCTTCCACTCCAAAACCCTAGCCTCCTGTAACAAGAACTACCCTCACCGGACCCGGCCTGAGCCTGCTCACACCGGTCGGGAGGTCCCCGACACCGTCTCCGACCACCATCGTGCCCCTACAAGTCACCCTCTTCCCCTGGTTCCGGGTCATTGTGGCATTTCCACCACACTGTGCTCGGTTCTAGCTTTTGGGTCGTCTTCTAGGGTCCCTTTATACTCAAGGGTGGTTTCGGGGTCTATTAGGTGCTCAAGCTTAGTGGGTCCACAGTCTGTGAGGTCTCAGAGCCCTCGAGATAGGAATTCGAGTCTCGAGTCTTAGTTAGTTTTCCTTAGCACACAGTAAGCCTGCGGTTTTTGTCCAAGTCATAGTGTACCACTTTGGGGCCACTACACGTGTTCTAGGTCAATATATAAACCGCAAGAGGCGTGGTTGCTCTCCTAAGTGAGCCTGGCCAGCGAGGACCCGACTCCCACATTCGATGCCCGCTGGCCAGAATATGAGTGCCGCCGAAAGCTGGCTGGGCACCATTTTCAAAAACCGCCGTTCATTAAAGAGAAGGGGGTTTCATCACCTCGATGATTTCTTCGTAACGACTATCGTCGAGGCTAAGGGGTGGCGTGTTTATGCCAACCCCTCGCCTGCCATGGCGAGCGAGGCGCGACTTACGCCAACCTCGCTTCCCATGTCCCCAAAAGGGTCCGGTGCGAGGTGTATCGGGTCTAATTTTAGCGCGGAGTCGATCAATACCGCATGGCCTGTAAGATGTTCCACCGGACCTTGATCGCCTCCGCGAGCATCCCGACTACCATGCGAGGTCATCCCGTGATATCGACCAAAGGCCTGGGTGAGTGGAGGATCAATAAAGATGGCCATGCGGAGTCAATTTCAAGGCCAAGACGGCCTCTACATTCCCAAGGTTTGGCATCACTTCATCACTTCGCGTCTTATCCCGACGACGAATGTGTGTGAGGTGACAGCCCAGCGTTCCCTGCTCAACTTCGCCATCATCCAGGATATACCATTCGATGTTGGGCAGGTTATAGAGGATGCTATCCTCCATAACCGGGACGCGAAGATGAACCTGGGGCACCCCTTTCTGATTTTTGGCTTGTGCAAACAAGTCAAAGTTCTTGACGATGAACGCAGGCCCGGCTTCATCCGATCAAGGCCATATCGGTCAAGCGAGACACACCTGGTGTCCCGCAACCTGAGGGGGTCTACGACTGGCCAAGGAGCCTCGGGACGAGGACGAGCCTGACATCGTGCTCGCTTTGGATTCCTAGGGCGACACCTGTGGATGACATAGACCCGCTTCCTCGCCTCACCCATCTCCACCACCACCTCTCGCCTCACCCACCTCCACCACCACCCCAAAGAACCAAAGCGCTTCTCCTCCCTCCTTCACTGGGATCTCGAGGACCCGGTGCCTCACCACCGAGCGCTTTGACACATCTTTTGGGATGGAGACCTAAGAGCACCGAGTCCTCGTTACCTGTGATATGGAGGCGCTGCGTGGCCGACATGCGACAAATCCCGGCCAATCAAAGCATCATTCTACAAGAAATAGCTAGCTCATGCAGCCCAAATTTCACCCAACTCGGCTTTCCACCGGTCCTCCACCACCTCCAATCGCAGCGGGATCTTCGGGTGGGAGTCCCCTTCCTCTCTATTGTTTATATCTTACCAAAGGAGGACACCGGATATTTTTCTGGGGATGTATGATAGGTACTATGTTTCGGGTTTTGTTTAGTACTATGTTTTTGTTCTGCTATTGTTGTTTTGATTCCTCGTATATGCGCATTTTAGTTGTTCCAAGATATTAGTTGTGTTTGTTTTTAGTATTGCATGCAATATTGGTGGTGTTTAGGTTTAGTTTTAGTTTGTTTTACATCACACTTTCATGTTAATGAGTCATGTGTTAGTTGTTTATGGTGTTTCAGGGTCATTTCAGGCATGTAGTGATCGCATACATGTGTGCCATTTGGATATTGAGATTACTTAATGAGTTCATTTATACTTGTTAATATATATATCTACTTGATGTCGGAGAATAGCTGAATAGCAGGTGAGGCTTATAAGAATTATCCCAGAGACAGAACAGCAACCCGTCAACACCATTACCATCAGTGATTTCGAACAGCGGTCAGAATCAATCACCAAAGTTTTGGTCAACGTATGAGATTCGAACACACGAGCGATAGACATCAATCGTGTGAGATCGTATATCGTTCCACCGTGAGAGAATCATAACACAAAGAGGAAGAAGAATATGATTAATAAAGAGCATAGAATGGCGGTTTAACGAACAACCCGACATTTAGGCTACAAATTTAACTGACATTAATCGCAGAGTCAGATCACCTCACTCACACACGGATGAGATGATCATTCACAACCTAGATCTGAGTTCAAGAGTATTCATGAAATTAAGGAATTTGAATGCACAGCTGAATCAACCATGGAAATGCTCAATGATCCCTCACAGGTAGAACACTCGGCTAAAACTTCTTGGCACCAGGTCTTTTCTTTTTTCCATTTGTTTTAGGTAATGTAGGAAATTTCTAAGTATGAGGACATGAATAAATGGGTGCGTCTATCCTTTCCTAGTTAGCGCCTTCCCTAATAGGCGAGCTGAAATTTAAGTTCGGGGTATCGGAACCTAGGCATATTCTGGAGGTCATTCACTATAAGCACATAGGGTTTTTTGGGAAAGGCTATTGAACACCATGGGATTTGATGCACTAGTCAGTTTCACCTATCTCAATCGAATTTACCGAAAGTCAAATATTTGTATGCCTTTACTGAACATCGAGCAAAACAGTGGGTATGTAAGTCAATCCAAATTGATCCCCTATTTTTCAGCATGTGCATCACTGTATTAGTGTGAGTTACATTATGTCGGGTGGTGTGTCCTGTCTAGAGTCGGTTCTTGCTTGAGGACAAGCAAGATACTAAGTTTGGGGTGGATGAGCGCCTAAAACACTCATCTTACACTGCTTGTCATTATTTCACATGTATTTTATAATAATTATATAGTTTTTGTGGCTAGATCCCTGATTTTGGTGTCTGGTGTGGATACAGGTTCATTGGAACGTAAAGAGCAGCTTTTGGAAGCAGTTTTGGAACAATGAGGAGGTGCAAGTGAAGTGATCACGCCGCCATCGCCACCACATCGCGACGTCAGCTCGAGATCTGCACCTCATCATTTAAAGTACGAATGGCTCAGAAATAGGTATCAGAGGTGACTTGAGAGAGTACATTTAACGTGGCAGAGTGACACGACTTCAGGAAGTGCCCGAATTGTACCGCTGTTGTTTGATATTTTTGATATTAGAGTGATGTTTTCTTTATTAAAACATTTTCATCTTTTCTTTCATTATGTTCTAGATCTCTTTCTAGGTTACATCAAACTCACAAGCATACAATGGATTAAAGCTTGATCTTTCATGCTATTCGCTTGTTATTAATTTGTCACATCTATCATACCGTATTTCAATTATATGATAATATCTGGCCAATGTTAGCATAATCGTGACCGAGAACTGTGATTCAGAGATGAGGGTATTGTGGATCCGGTAGAGTAGCCTTAAATGTATCTCTAAGCATTAGAGATATTCGAACCTCGAAGGTGGCATTTGGGGTTAGAACATTTAAGCATTTCGAATGAAGTCTAAATAGAGATATACTGAATTTTATTCACGAGATAAAGGAGCATAAATTTCGAGAGAGGATATCTCGTAGGCAAGATCACCTCGCCATTGATATATTACAAATATATTGAATAACAATATCTTTAGAAAAGTAATTCATTGAACGTGATAGGGGGAGATTTAACCCTAGGCGCCAACACCATTAATTCACTAGAATCACAGTTTAGTCATAGCTTCTCTTACTTAAATTTTGCACTCTAGAATCATTTATTCGTATATCATTCCGAAAAGGTAACCTCTCGTAGTCAATTCACCTTTTCCCCGTGGATCGATATCCGCACTCTTAAGACACTATATTACTGTGGCTACGCTGCACTTGCGCATAGGCATTCATTTTACACACCGCGCTTACCACACTCTTCTTCTCCTATCTTCTTATTTTCTTCTTCTCCTATCTTCTCTTCTCTCTTTCTCTCTTTCTCTCTTTACGTGGGAGTTCATCTGGGGAGACTCAAAATGTAGATATTTTTGGTCTCCTCCTCTTTTTATATTAAAATTTTCCTTTATTTACTCCTTGGTCCCTCATCTTCATGTATTTGAAATTCTACTTATTCAAATTGCAAACTTGACTTGTCTTATTTTCACTTTAGCATACAATCTTATTAAATTATAACCCTTGGGTCCTAAATTGGTAATTGACCAATTTACCCTTGTCTTTTAATCTCTAAAATATACTTTTACTTTTATTATACCTGAAACATGTTATAAAACTGTCAGGGTATAATTTGGGGTGTTACAAGTACCACCACCAGCAGCTGTCATGTTCACTAGTTTAGCTCTCCCCTTGCTTATGACAACACTCTTAATGCTGAATGTTTCACAGAATGTCCCTAATCTAGCAACGTCTTCCTCACCCTTAGCAAAGTCATGGAGGCCTTTGGGTATATCCTTGCACAATTTTGAATATATGTAAAACCTGAAAAAATTCTGATTTTCTAAAAAATGGTAAAATGGTAATTTCGGTCAAAATCCGAAATTTTTCTAGATCTCGGATGACAAAACGGACTTCGCCGTTGGAATCATCTCGCAAAATCTAGCTACCACGTCAAGTTTTGTCGAATTCTGAGACAGTTGGAATTTCACGTTTTTCGAGGCACCGGGTGTCGTGTCGTATGACACCAGGATTTCGTCGAATTCCAGACACTGAATTTCACATTTTTCGAGGCACCGAGTATCAGGTGCTGTATGACAGCTTGAGAGAGGCATGTGATGTGACAAGGGTCACCTACTACATGTACTCATATGACACATGTTGCATGATTAGTGAAAGGATAGAGATAAATGGCTTAGATTAAGCCATGTGTCAAAGATCCCTTAAAAGTCAAACTAAAGGACAAGGAGGGAATTAATTGAAAAGAAAAAAAATAAGACATCATCTTCTTCTCTATTTTGTTGGAACGTGCAGTAAAGGGGGGAGAAACAAATTTAAAGAGAGAAAGTCCAACTTATCTCTAGATTTCCCGGCTTTCGGACCGTCGATTCTCGTCGAAGCAAGAGGAGAAGTTGATCTATGCTACAAGGGCTACGCTATGGACACTGACATTTGCGGGAGTTTCACAACTCCAAGAGGTAGGGCTCCTCTACTTGAATTATTCTTTGGCTAAGGAGCCATGTTAATGGATAGGATTTGTTAAGGCCTGGATATCGTGATTTTCGATCTCAAACATTTGGACCGAGAAGAAAATCCTTAGAGCGTGGCCGTGAACAATGCCGTGACTAAGGTTTCACCGCTCTCACGTGATTTGTGTGATTTTTGTGTTGCTTCGCGATTCAAATGAATTGCTTAAATTGTTAATTAGCCCATGTGAGCTAATTTTGATGTTATTGCTATGAATTGAATAACATGATGTATGTGAGTTAATTTTTGTTAATATATGCATGTAAAATATATTAACATGAATTGTTGGAAATGGCATAATGCATTTCATATGCACCGGGGCACCCTAGAATAGTAGGTGTGAGTGCATGACAAATAAAATCGGAGGGTTGTCTAAACAATGAATACTTTTTTGTAAAATTATTAAACCTAATAATTTTATCGGAAAGTCATTCAAGAATGGTGGGCCGGGAAAATTGTCTAACACCACGCCGGAGGGGCCCAGAATTGTTTCAAGAGTTACCCAACCAATTCACCTCGAGGATTGTCCAACGATATATATCTGGTTGCCCATAATTAAAACAAATATTTTGTTTGGAAATGATTTTCATACATGGCTTAGCACGTGCGAGGAGCTCTGATGACTCAAGCACATGGATTGGGACATGTAGACATTCAAGTAGGATCATGCATTTGCTTGAATGTGTTTGGTTGCCATTACATGTGCACTTAGGTGGGGAGTAACCCATGTAGGATAATATCACTACTGGGCATTGCTCACTCTGTCGAGGGAACATTATTTCAGGTACAGGGAGTGTTCGGGAGGATGGCGCTCACTAGAGGCCGCTTTTGAGAAGAAAACCGATATGTGGCTTGGATATATTTTTTGTAAAACATGTAAGAAATATTACAATTGAAACATGTTTTGTATTAAGAGTGTAATCAACTCTTGAACTATTGTAATGTAGTCGGTTAGATTTTTGATGAGTATGATGTGTAGGCGAATGTGGCCATTTTTACTCATGTATGTGTCTCATGATATGAGACACAGATTTTCCGTAGGTTGATGAGTTGTCAACGGACCCCCGGGATTTGGGGCATCACAATATATATATATATATATATATATATATATATATATATATATATATATATATATATATATATATCAAAATCAATATTTTTAAATGTTTAAACTCAAACGACATAAATAAGGGAAAGTTTCACCCACCGAAGAATTTGTAGAAAAACCTTTGTTAGATTACCCTCCTTAACGAACTCATTGACCTTCAACCATTCTTCAAAGGTGGTATAAAAATGTTCATAAACCAACAAGTTTGAGTCTTCCTTTTCCCTTCCCTTTCACTCTATGAAATGCTTCATAATAGTTTTTAAGATGTATTTTGAATAGAGTTTTGATGTTGAGTCATATGAGAAAATAAAATCCCTATCCCTAACTTCTTTTGCACGGATAGTCATTGCGTTACCGATCTTATCCATTGCTGCCTTATTAAAGTCCCCCGTCTCTTCTTTAGATCCAGACAAGAAACTTTACCTTTGGGGTAATGTAATATGTAAATTGCAAAACATGCAAGCACCTACACAAAAAAAGGGTAACTATCATGCAACTGCAAAAGCATGTTAGTTAAATTACACCAAAAAAAAAAAAAAGGAATATCCCCAATCTTACTTTTTCTTTTAATGTGACAATAATGTCATAGACATAAGTATAACCATGGTTCACCATGAAAAAACTAAAAAATGAACCAAATTTATTCGAAAAATTAAATTATCATTTTTTTCATCTAAGTTAAATAGACCATGTAAAAAAATTAACATATAAGCTTTTTATAGGTAAAATTAATGGATATTGCAAAAATTAAAAGAAGAAACATGTTAGTTAAATTACACAAAAAAATGGAATATCCCCAATTTGACTTTTTTTTCTTTTAATGTGACAGTAATGTCATAGACATAAGTATAAGTGTGAAGCCCCATTCCTCGGTGGTCATTTTTTTTTTTTCAATAGTGCCTATGAAATGCTGTTGTGAACACGTCCATGAACAGCGGGTAATAACACCGGTAATCGGTCGCATGGTCGTGGTTCGGTGGCTGGGCACGCAAACGCTCGTAGCTGCACGCATGTACGCCGTCGCACGAAGCCGCACTCCGCCCGTCACGATCGAAAAATCCCATGTCGTGATAGCCCAATAGCCAACCTTGCGCCAACCCTATCATGACCGGCTTCGCTTCCACCGGGGCGCTCCGTCGTGACCTAGAATTCCCGAGTCACACCTAAAACTATCTTATTCGCCCAGCCCTATCACGCCAAAAAAAAAGAGGTCAGTGATCCTGCCCTGTCCCAACCCAAACCTTGTCGTGACAAAGAACTTCCTGTCGCGACACCTGGCCGCCAGTCAGGCCGCGACAGAATTCTCGTCACACTCCAAACCTCCTTAGTTTGCTCTATGAACCCCCGGGCCGCGACATGACGATTCATGTCACGACATAGCCGCCCACTGCAACCCAAATTTTTCCTTGTCGCAACACCAAAACTAGGTGTTGCAACATGAAACCTCCCACCCCGGCCTGAAAACTCCCATCGCGACATAACTCTTCCATCTTGCACTGCGCCATGTCGCGCGCGAGCAATACCTGGCTCGACGTGATACGCACGCGCGCTGTACCCCACGAGCAACCTGGTCTTTCCTATCGCGACACCACTCCGGGTCGCGACACAAAGCTGGAAATGCAAGGAAGAGTCTTACCCATTTTCCTTGCATTTTTCCTTGGTCAGAGGTTCTAAATCCACATAAATTAACCTTATTACTACAAAGGCTACTGGAGCCTAGAAAACTCACCAAAATGTATTTATTATGCAAAAAGGAGTTTAATTACAATTTGTATTTAATTACAAATCACCAAAACCAGGTCTTCTACCTAGAATTTACAAAATACAGAAATAAAGCCAACCGCCATTTCTTCGCCTAGCCTCGTATGCATTCCATCCCTAGCACCAAAGACCTAAAATAATTATTCTACCCATTGCAGGAGCAACGCCCGCGCAGCTGAACTTCCCTACGGGTTGCTTCCTCCCCACCTAAGTGCTCATGCAATGACACACCACACATTCAAGTAAACATGCAAGTTCCTACTCGAATGCCTACATGTCATGGATGAGGACTCACCCTTCCCCACATCTCGAGCCCTCACTGCACTCCCCTCACACATGGATGTCGTATGAAAAACACTATTTTCAAAACAAACAATTCGCTTTTGAAACACATCGTCAATCTCTATTATAATTCCATTGACAACTCTCCACACATTCGCTGACACTCCAATGTATTTCACCGACAATCCTCCGACACACCATCAAGTATCCTCTCGATACGAGTTGTCGCGCAACCATCCGACACAACTCATCGGACATCCTTCGGCTACGAATTGCTTGACAACCTCCGATATAATCTATCAAGTATCCTCCGACATGAGTTGTCAGTAAACTATCCGACACAACTTCATTGAACATCCTCCGACATGAATTATAGACAACCTCCGATATACTCATTGGGCAACCCTCCGATATATGGCAAGGGACATAATCTCGACAATCAATCATTCGACAACCCTTCGATATAATTATTTTCATGTCATGCACTCACACCTATTATTCTAGGGTGCCCCAGTGCATATGAAATGCAATATGCCATTTCAAATCAATTCATGTTAATATATCATGCATGCATATACTAACATAATTCACACTCAACCAGTATGTTATTCATTTTCGCATTAAGACAAACAACAAAGACACTTCAGGCTGATCAACAACGAGCACCATCTCGAGCCAGCTCATAAACACAAGAGTCGCCTCTAGACCACCCGAAAGCAAATTCCATTATTCAATTAGGACTGCTCAAAACAACTTGTATAACCACCACCCCACCTGGGACTAATAATACGACTGTTTAGGCTAAACATACTATAACAGCAAACAAAGTCATATGAACAAATTCAACCTCGTCTCAAACTCGTCGAAAATCACTCTAGGGATTTCATCACTCAGTCCTAATTTTTGGAACTGAAGGAACGACCATTTAGGCCCAAGAACATACCTATCCATTCGAATGACTTCAAATTTCAAGAATAAAACCAAGTAGAAAACTCCCTACCTCTTGAGTTCACAAAACCCACAACTCCGGTCTCTATGCTAAGATCTTCATTACAGGATGAACTTCTCCTTTGCTCCGCCTCGAAAACCGGTCCGATCGCTTTCAGAAAACTTAGAGAGAAGGTGGTGTCTCTCTCTCTAAAACTCTCTCTTTCCCCTCCCTTTTGTTTTCTTTTCTTTTCCTTTTCTTTCTCCCTTTCTCTTCATTTGGATCACCCTTGACCGATTTGTCAAAGGAGGAAACTTTCTTCCCATTTTCCTACATGTCATACGCCTTTTCGATTTCCTTTAGCTCTTTTTAATCTTTTTATTCCTTTATTACCTCATTCTACACGTACATCAGAGCCACTCATTCAAGTGAACCACATGGCTCTTGCCAAGTATCACTCCCTTAGGGTGCCATGTGGCATCCCCTTGACTATGCCATGTGTCATTCGACACCGTGCGCCTTGAAAAACGTGAAATTTCGAATGTCTTGGAATTTAATGAATTATATAGAAGTAGATTTCGTAAGATTTATTTCTAACGGTGAATTGCTTATTACTTCCAGATCTAAAAATATTCCGGATTTTTAACCAAAATTTATCGTCTCTCTTCCTCATAAAGTTTGGATTTTTCGGGGTTTCACAATAACTATGGTTCACCATGAAAAAACTAAAAACTAAATTTATTAAAAAAATTAGAATTATTAATTTTTTCATCCTAGAGATAAGCAGAGACCATGTAAAAAAATTAACATATGTGCTTTTTTATAAGTAAAATTAATGGATATTGAACAAACTAAAAGAAAGAAGATTATAGTTGATGCATCCATCATAACTCTCTGAAAGCTTGGATCAATTGATCTACCCGATGACCAATATACTACAATAATTAAAAATAATAATAATTAGTTTTGACTTAGGAATTTCAAGGAAATGAGTTTTGACTTTTGGAATTTGAAAAAAAATAAAAAAGAATTTTGATTTTTTCCTTAAACAAAAAAAAAGAGACAATTTGGTTTTTTGTAATTTTGAAAAAAACAAATTTTTTATTTGGGAAAATTTAAAAAAATAATAATAAGAGATTTTGGATAATTAAATGAATGTGAGTTTTGATTTTTAAAATTAAAAGAAAATAAAATTTGAATTTATAAAATTTAGAAAATTAGATTTGAATTTGAAATATGGATAATAATATTATTTTTAAAATTAGAAAACGAATTTGAATAAATGGAAAGATAAAATAATAATAATAATTAATTAATTAATAATAAAAATAATAATGAAGGAGAGATTGTGAGATGGGTTTTTGTTTTGGTATAAGGAATAAATGGTATCAGAGCTCTATGTATGTTAATTAATTATTATAGATAAAAATTTTGAATTAAAATCCAGTACTTAAGCTTTATCTTACCAGTTTAAAAGTCATATTGTGAAAAAACAGTTTGAAAATTTTTTATGATATCAAAAAATTGTATGTTTATGATTGTGTGTTTATTTTATGTCTTTTATTCCTTATCACTCACAGTATTTATAATTTAGATTATGATCGTGTAAAGAACTTAGTAATAGAATTTACATTCAACGTGAGGAGGTGGGGAAAAATTTAAGATAGAAATGCAAACATTAAGAACAACTATTAAAAACCTTACTAAGATTTACAAAACCTTGTTTATCTTAAATATTTGTGTGAATCTGAACATACTACTATAAAAGGATTACGAAAGAATATTTGAAATCTGAAACCTTAGTTAAAAGCTTGAAATAGTTAAATATTATATAAGATAACACTTTATGTTGTGGCTCATCTTCTTAGATAACCTTTATGTCAGTAGCTCATCTTCTTAGAAATTAGAAATAGGTGTAGAAACTTTAAGAAAATTAATGAACCCTCAGTTTAAAAAAGAAGAAATTAAATATTTTAAGAACCTTGTAGAAAATTCAGTTAGGAATAACAAAAGTAGTTTTAAAAGAACATAAAACACAAGAAAGAAGAAAAACTTTTGAGTGTGACTATGATATAAAAAATTTAGAAAAAATCCAAGAAATACAACAAAGAAGATTAAATAGCTATAATACAACCTTAGGAATTAGAAAACAAGCTGGAAGACTTTAAACATTTTAATTTAATTAGAAGCAACTTAGACTATATAAAAGAACAATTAGTTAAAGAAGATAAATTTTGTAGAAAGGAAATAGAAAAAATAAAAGTTGAACAACAAAATTTGAAAGAAATATTAGAAAAACTTAGTCAAAAAATAGATCAAATCCTTGAACAAGTAGCTAGAAAAACAAGTGAATTAGAAGAAAATAAAATAGAAAATCTTTTCCAACAATTTGAAAAACTAAATTTAGGAGAAAAACCAAAATATAGTAGAACATAAAATTAATCCATTTGAACCAAGAGATTTAGAAATAAAACCATGGAAATTGTAGAAGTAATAAAACCAAAAGAAATTGTAAAAGAATTCATAGAAGAAAAACTTAAAAAAGCAATAAAAAGAAGTAACTCCTTATAAAACCTTTAGTTCAAGTCCTAAAATAACAGTTTTTTAGCCAACATACCATAAGTTCATTAGGAAATATAGTATATTTAAGATTTAGTATCTTGAGAGAGATAAAACAAAAACTTTAAAAAATAAAACCGATAAATATATGCATTTAGGAATTAATTTTAATAGGAATAATTGGACTTCATAGAAAAGAAATAGGAGCGCATAAAAAAGTATTAACCTTTTTAGATCTTGAAACGAGAGATTGATACGAGCGAGCTATTTTAGCTAGTGCGAGAGTAAATATGAATCAAAATTATGCGGTTATAGGTTGTGGCGCTTACGAACCTCGGGGTCTTTTTTTTCACAAATATACAATTATTTACAAGTTTGATATTATATCTTCTGCTTTTATATGCCAAAATATATTGAAACTAGATTGTTCTAATATATATTTACCAAAAATACTTCTCAAGGCCACAACCTGGCCTTCTTCGGACTCACTGCCTCGAAGGAGCGCCGTCTTCTCGTGTACATGAAAGGGGGTTCCCACGACGGGGTGAGCAAAGCCCAGTAGTGATAATCTTCTACAAGGGTTACTCATACAGTCAGCGTACAGTAGTACGCTGTGAAACACACCCAGTAAAATGTCTACATGAATGTCATATCTCATGCATGAAATGTCATGCCCATATCTGAGTCACTCACCGACTCCCTCACACCTGCCTATGCCAAGTGTGAACTATTGTCATTTTCCAATGACAACCAAAGATTGTTCTTAATCTTTTCACATTTTCATTTACAACCATGCGCCTTTTTGTGGGTAATGGATTTCTGGTGTCACACCAACGGGCTCCATAAACCAGTTCACTTTGCGACCTTTTCACCTTGGGGACTATGTCTGACCATAATTGATGGGTCTTTCACCTTGGGGGGAATCTATCCCAACTTGCTTATACACAACACATAATTAATCTTTACCATTTCTGTGGGTACCATGGATTGTAGGCCTGAGACCCCTTTGCTCGATAGGCTTGCCGCCGCGTGAGCCCACTACCTAGCCCACATTACTCGTGACGACCCAAGGAGGCCCACTACACTAAAGCAGCACGGAACCCACCGGAAGGTGTAGTCTAAAACTACGTGTGGATCAGAGTCCCCAGTAGGCAGTATCATAAGCGTATGGGAAGAAATACGCAAAATAGATATTTATCCCTATGAGTTTCTAATTTAAATGTCGTTTATTTGGAGATATGCATATGAGAAAAACATACATTATCCCTTAAAGGATAATCCTTGATAAGAAAAAACGGATCTTATCCATAAAAAGGATAATCCTTAATAAGAGGAAAAAACATATATTATTCCTAAAATAGAGCGAAGATTTGGGGCCAGAATCTCATAAATTGGGGAAGACCCCTCGCGAAAAAGGTATCACGATTCCTATTATCTCAACCTCCTTCTTCTTCCTCTCAGTTAATGGCTTAATCATCGGAGGCGGTCGGGCCCTGCTTGGGATCGCCTTTTGCGAGGTTCACATTGCGATGGTAAGATGCCCCGGAAGTTAGGCAGACAAAATTGGTACCTGAGTGTTCCCAAATCTCTGGATTCTTATTTTAGGAATAATATCTGTTTTCCTTATTAAGGATTATCCTTTTTATGGGATAAGATCCGTTTTTCCTTATTAAGGATTATCCTTTTAAGGGATAATGTATGTTTTCCTTATTAAGGGGTTATTCTTCCAAGCAAATGATTTAGAAATTAGGAAACTTCGGGGATAAATAACTATTTTCAACGTCACCATATGCGGTGAGTGGTCGAATTTGGGGGGGACTCGGGACCCCACACGGGTTTTAGGACTACACCTTACGGTGAGGTTCAGGTACGGTTTTAGTGTGAGTGGAGCTCGTGGCTTTGGCTGTGGGCGGCTACAGCGTGGGCTGTAGGAAGCATGGGCTGTTATGTGTTTGGGCTTTAAAAACTCATCAGTACCTCTTATTTTTCTGGTGAAGGTTGGTACTTCTTCATTCGGGAAAAATATGGTGTTTTTAAACCTTTAGTGGAGAAAGTTGAAGGGACTCGGAGAATTAATGCGTATATTAAACGTGTGTTTGGATATAAAGCACGTGTGAACCACATGTTTCTCAACATCAGTCGATGGCTCGAGATCACTGAGAGGGAGCACAATGAGCTCCTCTTGTCTGTGAAGAACTCGCAGGAGTTAGGCTATAGCCCCCGTCATACCTCGTTCGTTGCCAGGAGAGGTCGTTGGGGGTGAACATTTTATTCACTGCGACCTTTGGTCGATCTCGGGTAGCTCTTCCCAGCCCGGGAGTTAGCTCGAGGCCTGGCCAGAGATCGAGAGGGGCCTTAGTTAGCTTCGTCCGGCCTGATTAGTCACCTTTGAGGGAACAAGACTCACAGGCTGCCCCCCAAGTGGTGAAGAGAAAGAATGCACAGGCTAAGAGTCATTGCTGTGTTTAAACATGCGCCAGTGGGCTAGGAGTTTTAAATATGGTTTAAAAGTGCCCGGCGACCAAAACCCTTGTCTGGTCTTTTGAAAGTGTAAGCGACTTAGAGCGCGTGGAAGATACGCCATTAGAAAGTCTTTAGGCCGGCAGAATTCGAAGTCACGGCATTAAGTGCCCGGATCTTTGAGGCGGTGGCGTGAAAGTGCGAGACGGTGTGGGCGGAGTCGGCATTAAGAAGATGCGGTATAGCCAAGTGCGGCATTAGAAAGTGCCAAGCGGCAGATGGAGTCGGCATTAAGGAAGTCTTCAGACGATATAGAGCCGGAAGCGGCATTAAGAAAGTTTCAGATGGCTTAAGTAGAGTGCGGCATTGGGAAGTGTTAGGCGGCATAAGGGCCAAGTGCGGCATTAAGAAGGTGCCGGGGCGATGGGGCAGTGGCATTAAGAAAGTGCGGACGGCTTAGGCCGAAAGTTTGGCATTAAGAAGAGAGGTGCTGGAAGCGGGCGCCAGAGCCATGAGTCGGCGTGAAGTGCCGGGACGACATGAGCGTCACGGCATTAAATTTTCATATGGCATAGAGCCGAAGTCGGCGTGTTAGAAAGGTGCCGGACGACATAGAACGAAGTCGGCATTAGAGGTACCGAGACGGCTTAAAACAGTCGGCATTAAGAAAGTGCGAGACGACATAGAGCGAAATCCCAGCATTAAGAAAATGCCGGACGGCTTAAATGAATGCGGCATTAGAAAGTGCCATACGACATAGAGCCAGTGCGGCATTAAGAAAGTGCCAGGGCGGCAGGCGGAAGTTTGGCGATGGAGATTAACTAGATGGCGTAGAGTGAAGTGCGGCATTAAGAAAGTCTTGAAGCGGCTTCGGCCAGAAAGTGCGGCATTAAGAAGTTCAATTGACATAGAGGCCGAAGTGCGGCATTAAAGAAAGTGTCAGACGGCTTAGAGCCTAAAGTCTGGCATTAAGAAAGTGCGGACGTGAAGTAGGAAGTGCGGCGTTAAGAAATGGCGACGACGCCGTAGTGCGGCATTAGAGAAAGTGCGGGCGGCGTGGTAGTGCGGCGTGAAAGTGCGGATGGCACCGAAATTTGTCAGACGACTTGGGCGTGGTGCCATCCGGACTTTACTACAGTCGGCTGGGCATTATCTTTGGAGTTGGATAGAGCATTGGCGCCATCGGGACTTTAATACGAGTCGGTACGGGCATTAGCCCGTCTTGTGATGGGATAGGGGCGTGGCGCCATCGGGACTTTAGTACGGCCGAAATTTGGGCATTAGCCATCTTCCAGGTTGGATAGACATTCAGCGCCATCGGTTTTAATTACGAAATTCGGTTGGGCATTAGCCATCTTTGGGCGATAGGGCATGGCGCCATTCGGACTTTGATGCGGCCCATTTGGAGCATTAGCCATCTTGGGCGGATAAGAGGCATGTAATTGCCATCCGGACTAATATGAGGCGGCGGGAATTAACCATATGTCGGGCGGATAGATGTGGCGCCATCTAGGCTTTTAGTACGAGCAGTTGGGCACTAGCTATCTTGGGTCGGATGGGCATTGCAGCGCCATCGGACTTTAATATGGCGATTGGGAATTAACCATGCGGGTTCGGATAGGGCATTTTAAGCGCCATACGGGCTTTAATCGGCCCATTTGAGAAATTAACCATCTTGGGACGGATAGGTCATGTAAGCGCCATCAGGGCTTTAATTACGGCCGTGGGCATGCCATGCGGGCGGATGAAATTTTCTTGCCATGCGGACCTTTAAGTTGACGAGTTAGATCGATCTGTCGCGGCGGGACAAGTCGGTTCTTATGCCACCGGACTTTAAGTTGACCGGCTAGATGTAATCCCATGATGGGGCGGGACAGTCGGTTTCTGCCACTGGACTTTGGAATTGACCAGTTTGTGTGATCTATGCTGGGCCGGACAGGTCAGTTCCTTGCGCCACCCGGAATTTGGATTTGACCAACTAGACATGGCTACGTTGGGCCGGGTAGGTCAATTTCCTACGCCACCCGGACTTTGAATTTGACCATCTAGATGTGATCTATGCTGGGTCGGGCAGGTCAGTTTCTTGCTCCACCCGGACTTTGAATTTGACCCCGGAGAAATTTAGATGTGGCTCATATTTGAAATGATGGGGGTCAATTTCTTGAAGCCGCCGGACTTTGGGAGCTGACCCGGTAGATGTGATACTGTCTTTGGTGGTGAGATCTGTTTCTTGTCACTGGACTTGAATTTGACGGTAGACGTGGCTCTGTTGTTGAGGCGGTCGAGTTTCTGCTTGGGACTTGAACATTGGCTAGATGTGATGCGGTGTGGTAGGGCGGGGTTAGTTTCTTACTCCACCGGACTTTGAATTTGACCCGGTAGAAATTGCTCTGTTGGGCCGAGGCGGTCAAAATTTCTGCTCCACCCGGACTTCAGGAATTTGACCGGCTAGATGTGATGTGTTGGGCCGGGTGGAGTCATTTTATTCGCATGCCCAGGACTTTTATAGTGGGCTATTGCGAAGATTGATAGAGGATATTTTAAGGAAACTATTGATAATACCTCTTCTAGGTTCGCAGTTTCTACGATGCGGGGTCGAATGGCGGTGCAGGCTTTACAACTCCTTCTTCCTCCATTCTTCCTCTTCTTCCTTGACTCCAATGGAGAAATTTATCTTCTGGCGATTGGATCACAAAGTTGTATGACATTGCGACTGCCCCGGAAGAATCAGATGTGGAATGGGGGATCGACCGAGCTTTAGGTGTGACATCCTTGGGCGATCGTCGAGCCAAGCTCTTTCCAATCATCGGCGAGACTTTTTTGTTCGAGAGTTCCACAAACGGCCGCAGTGTAAGTGCAATTTTTCGTCGATCTCAGGGCATCTGACGTAATGTGAACTGCGGGAAATACGGCGGTGGTGGAGCGACGCCTCTCAGATGATTAAGTCGACAATACGGAGAGGGAAGAAGAAGAGGTTGAGATAGTAGGAATTGCATATCTTCTTCTGTGGGGGATCTTCCGATTTATAGAGATTCGGTTTGAATCTCCGTTCTTATTTTAAGGAATAATATATGTTTTCCTTATTAAAGGATTATCCTTTTATGGGATAAGATCCAGTTTTTCCTTATCAGGATTATCCTTTTAAGGGATAATGTATGTTTTCCTTATTAAGGGTTATTCTTCCAAATAAATGATTTAGAAATTAGAAACTGAGGATAAATAACTATTTTGCGTATTTTCCAGTAGTATACGTGAGGTGCGAGTGGGGACTCGGGACCCATGGGTTTTAGGGTACACCTTACGGTGGGTTCCCATGAGGGTTTAGTGTAGTGGCCTCCTTGGGCCGCTTCATGAGCCGAGCTAGAGCGGTGGAGCTGCGGGCGCGGACTGATGAAGCGATGGAGTTTGGGCACAAAGCCATGGTACCCACAATTTCCTTAACCAGTGCGACTCATTAGGACATTGTCCCACTAACCGAGCCCACTAATCAATACCATATGCAGTGTTGATCCACAACCGTGTACCCATGACACTCCATCAAACACCTAAAACGATTGTGATCCCTGCTTAGTCTGGCTGCCAGTGATAAATACGATGTTTTTGGTGCACGTCTTGATACAATTATGCCATTGCCTACTTATACCATGCTACATATAAAATGAGAACTATATGTGCATACATACTCATGCAGATTCATCATGCAAATCATTTGGACATTTATGTGCAAGTGCATACAAATTCAAACCATCATATCCTTCATGCCACATATCAAATTAAGCATATTTATTCATTCTGATAATAACACCAATCGGCTCACATGGGCAATAAAACAATCCGACCGATCCGTGCGGACGTCCCGAGCAATCAAAGAACGTAACTCATGACGCGATCCCCACATCCGGTCAAACTTTCCCTACATACAACAACCCTATAACATTCTGACATGCCCATGCAATAGTCATGTTAAAACTTTCAAACTATTCATTTTGACACAACCAAGCAACCTACACACTCGGTGAAAAACATCAATTACAGAAAGGTTATGATCACCCACTGCCCTCCACAGGCAAATACCTGGAATCTTGACTCAATGAGCTTTCCATAGAGTCCAAGAACACCCAAAACAGAATTCGGACGAAGAAGTTATGACCTTAGAGTTGGGGTCACACATGGCGATAGAGCAGCCCTGCGGGCTAGCCCTGCCCGACTGAGCCGATTTCCCCTTCAGCCCAGATCAGTTCCCAATGCCCTCCACAGGAATATGGATGGAATCTTGACTCAATTATCTTTCCATAGAGTCCAAGAACACCCTAATCAAAGTTCAGACGCAGAAGTTATGTCTTTCCGAAGTTGGAGGTCACACATGACTAGGCAGCCCTACGCGGCTAGCCTACCCAACCAGCACTAACCGGCCGGTAATAACAGGCCTGATTGCCCAATGTCCTCCACAGGAATATGGATGCAATCATGACTCAATGGGCTTTCTATAGAGTCTAAGAACACCCGAATCGGAGTTCGGATGAAGAAGTTATGACCTTCCGAAGTTGGAGGTCACACATGACTAGGCAGCCCTACTCGGCTAGCCTACCCAACCAGAACTAACCGGCCGGAACTAACCAGACCGATTTCCCAATGTCCTCCACAGGGACATGGATAAAATCTCGACTCAATGGGCTTTCCATAGAGTCCAAGAACACCCAAATCAGAATTCGGACGAAGAAGTTATGACCTTTCGAAGTTGGAGGTCATGCATGACTAGGCAGCCCTACCCGGCTAGCCTACCCAACCAGCACTAACCTGCGGCACTAACCGGCCTGATTTCCCAATGTCCTCCACAGAAACATGGCTGCAATCTTGACTCAATGGGCTTTCCATGGAGTCTAAGAACACCCGAATTGGAATTCGGACGAGGAAGTTATGACCTTCCTAAATTAGAGGTCATGCATGAATAGTGCAGGCGGCGAAATTTGGCCAGTGACCTGGCCCGACCAGCCTAAGTTAACCCATCGGGTGACACTACCTAGTTGCCATTGATCCAGCCCTACCAGAGCTATTTAACCGCCGGACTCACTTAGACTGTTCGAGTAAATTGACCATAACTTGGAGTTCTGAGAGGAATTAGATTTGAGTAATTGGCTTGTTTTATCAAGTTCGCTAATGTGGTTATAATTTTATGAGACTTCACAAATTCCTTTATTTCCTGCCAAAACCAGTTCACCAAGTCAAGTTAATGTAACACCACACAATATGGCAGCTTTCCATGGTTCAAACACAGCCAAACATTCCCCTTAGAAATGGGAACAACCAACACCATTATTCATTTTACTCTAACACATAAAAATGGCACACAAGGGCAATTTCTTAAGTTTAAAAGTCGTCCCCAGTTATTAGAAACTTAGTCTGGAATCTCGACACCCAGCGTCTGAGAATCTTGGGACCAGGTTCACGACTCCTCACGACCTCCACACAACCTATACCATTTGAATGGTCGCAGACAAGAATAAACCAAGTAGGAGAAAAATCCCTACCTCTCGGAGTTTATCAAAACTCCCACCTCTTTAGTCTCTTATCACAAAAGTCCTTGAAATAGCTGAGGATGAATCTTCCTCTTACTTTCAAGCAGCATGGAGTCCGATCACTCAGAAATCTAGAGATAAGGTAGAGCCTCCCTCTCTAGTTTCTTTCTCCCTCCCTTTTCTTTCTCATTTTCTCTTCATTTAGATCACCATTGGCCATATTGGTCAGGAGGAAACTTCCTCCCCCTTTCCTCCATTCTTTTCTTTATTTCTTTTATTCCTTTTATTACATCATACCTCATGTGGCTAATTGGCCAGGCCACTCATTTCAAATGAACCACATAGCTCTTGTCATGCTCATCACTCCACTATGGTGCCATGTGGCATCCCCTAAATCACACCATGTGTCATCCGAGATCTAGAAAAATTCCGCATTTTGATTGAAATTACCATTTTACTCTTCCAAAGAAAATTTGGATTTTCCGGGGTTTCACATAGGTTGTATTCCACAGTTTTGTATAGATCTTAGAGAATTTACTGAAAAAATAAAAATAACCATAAATACAAAAGGATATGATATGGAACACAGTATTAAAAACATAATTAGTATGGGATTTATTGGAAAAACTACAAAATGCTTTAAGTTTAAAATGTATGATGAAATTTGATAATATAGTAAAAACTTTTGGTAGTAAAACTATAAATATGATTGAAGCAAAACCTTTAGAAATAAACTATTTGTTAGGAAGAGAATGGGAATTACCACAAATAACCATAAACAAAATACCCAACCTCTAGTAGTATATATCAAAATAAAGATGGAAGTGCTAGTATAACTTTTGGAAATTACAAAAACATAAATATAGAACCAGAATCTGATAGTGAAACTGAATCCATACATGTTAATGTAGTAAACATAGAAGAACAAGAAATTGTGTTAGATATAGAAACTGTAGAAAATTTATATAGAAATTCATAATTAATTGATAGAATGTTAGAAGAATTTGAAAATCCAAAATTATTAGATGAACAATAGATAGAAAACTTTATAGACACTTGTAATGTGTAACAATCATTTAGATGACCAAATAATTACAAAACTTCATAAAACAAACGTAGTAAAAAAATTTTAGATATAGAAGTAATAAACCAGTTTACAATCAAACCACATATTATAGAAAAAGAAGAAAAAATAAATGAAGTTACTGAAAAAACAAAAGAACATGAAAATAAATTGAAGAAGAATTTGTAAATGTAAAAACATAAATAGTTAGAAAAGGCCTTCAATGGAAAACAAAAATAGATCCTTCTAGTAGTTATTCTCAACCAATACATGAATATGGAAAAATTTTAGATATAGATAATACTCGTGATCTTAGAAAAACCATAGAAAATTGGGAACAATCTTTAAATTCTGATGGTGTAGTAGTAGCTTTCCAAAACCAACAAGAAATATATGAATATTGTAAAAATGCTCTTAAGAGGCAAATTATTACAATTCTTTAGGAACTGGAACAAGAAAACAATAGTTTATTTTAGAGGAAGTTAAGAATAATTTTAGTATATACGTGTTTATAAAGCCTTATAAAATTATATTTTTTTAGGAACAACCCGAGAAAGATTTAAGTAGACACCTTAATATATCTTTATAAGTTTGAACAGTTAAAATTGTATAACCTTTCGTATATAAAAGAGTATGAACAAAAATTTAGGAAATATGCAATTCTTGCTAAGATTGATAGAATATCAGAATATTTGAATAAATATATATTAAAAATACAAGGACCAGTAGGTGTTAGATTATGGAATGAATTTTCAACCTCTGAATATAAAAACTCTCCTTATATAGGCAGAAGAGAGAATTTTGTAAAAATTGGTTAGAAAAAGAATGTTTGAATAAAGGAGAAAGAAGTCAAATAAAAGAACAAGATTTAAATAAACAACTTTGTAGAAGATTAAACTTAGGAGAAGGTAGATTATTTATATGTAGAGAGATATATATAGAGAATTTATAAAAACCTAAAAGATATAACAACCTTAGAAGAAAATAAAGAACTTATTATAAAACCAATCTTTTTAATACAAGATATAGAAACTCAGAAATATTGATAAAAAGAAGAACCAATTATAGTAAAAAACAATGTTATTGATGCTGGGCAAGAAGGTCAAGTATAAAACCCGAATGTCCCGAACTTAAAAATTGCCAAACGAGTTAAATGTGAAAACTCAAGTTAAAATTAATTTAATAAAAAGAGTATGAAATAAATAGTGAAAATGAAGAACTCATTAGTGAATTAGATTTTGAAAGTGATAATTCTAGTATATATAGCCTAGATGATGAAATAGAAGAATTCTTTTAGTATTAGATAATAACTTAGAAATTTTTTCGTTAAGAAGACAGATTTATATAAATGATTTTAATTATTTATGACTAACTTTTGTTTACAAGAACATTTGGTTTCAAAGGAGAATTTAAAAGAAAAACTTTCAATTGAACCGCTAAACCCTCGAAAAATCCAAATTTTCTGAATTCGCAAACGATAATTTCGATCAAAATCAGAATTTTTCTAGATCTCGATGACACATTTGGCAGGATTTGTGATGCCACATTTACATTCTATGGTCGACACACTACAGCGAGCTACGCCGCTCACTTCAAAACGAGCTACCACAATTAGCCATGAGGCAGATGACGAATAAAATAATAAAAGAAATAATCGAAAAGAATGGAGGAAAGGGATATGGGGGCTTCCTCCCGACCAAGACGTCAATGGTGATCTAAATGAAGAGAAAATGAGAAAGAAAAGTGGAGGAAAGAAAGTAGTATGAGTAACCACATTCCTCTCTGTGACGGCGATCTGACCTGGCGGCTTCAAGAGCAAGAGGAGAAGTTCATCCACGACAAGGGCTTCGTGATGTAGACCGGAGTTTGGGAGTTTTGACAGACCCAAGAGGTAGCCGGTTTTTCTCCTACTTATGACTCGTCAAGTACCATTCAAATTAAGATGAAGCAAGTGTGGAGGCCGTGAGGGATAGGTAAGTGTGAACCGTCCCAAGACTTTGGGACAGCAGGGCCGAGATTTCTGGATCTTTCTTCGCATGCCAGGACTGATTGACTAAGTAAATGTCCAAGGGCTGCCATTTATATGTTAAAGCCTAAATGAATAATGGTAAGTGGCTTGTCTGCCCTAAGGGGAAATGTTCGCTGCGCGAACCATAAGCGTCAGACGCTGCAGTACACATTAACCTGACTTTAGAACTTGTTTTGCAGAAATAGCTGAGTTTGGTAGTGAGTCCTTCAGTAAAGAGACATAAGCCCATATGAGCTACATTTTTCATAGTGCGTTTATACCACCCTGATGTTATCCACGCTATATATATTCAGGCTCATATTATTCCTAACCAATTTTTAGCATTATCAGGAGACTTTTGAAGACATTCAATATTTTTGTTTTAACAAGAAAAACTAAGAATATAAACTCCTAAAGATTTTCTTATTTTCTTATTTTAGAATGCACAAGCTAAAAAATGCGAACTAAACAAGCTATTAAGTTTAAGCCTTTATAGGCCAATACTTCCAAATCTTAAAAGTTTTCAAAATTCCATTAAAGTTGCTTCATATGAAGTGAATTGTGATATGTAGGTGTCCCAGATTGAAGGGTTTGACCGTGGGTTCATACCATGAATTTATCAACTCTATCATTGTAAAATTTATAAGCAAGTGGAAAATTTGGAGATGTTGAGACTAGGGAAATATAACTTGAAAGGAATAATACCAGAGATCGGACTTCACTGCAACAACTTCATTTGGCTATCAGCTCCAAATACCTACCTTGGAAAAGATGAAGCATCAGCTTTGGTTTCTTCACTTTCAGAACTTAAGTACTTGGATCTACATGGAGGAGACTTCGAGAAGGAAGCTCTTGTGATGATATTGCAGGGCTGCAAACAACTTGTTCATTTAGACATCAGTCAGTCCTTTGGTTTCGATGGTGATGATGCTGAGATATTAGAGCTTGCTTCACATATTCCCGCCTTCAAGTGTGAAGGCTCGATCATAACACCAGATTATCTTGATGATGACCATATTGATCATGATGACTTAGTTTATGATTCAAGTTTTTTCGATTAATGTATGATCGATAATCTATATGAGGATCTATGAATACATTTGGGGTTTGCTTGTTTGATAATAAGCAAGAGTTGCTGTGAAAACTTAATCATAAATTAAGATGAGCGTTGTTCACGAGAACTTTTTCAACGTATCGCTAACAAGACTTAATAAGATAAGATGTGTTTGCTTGCTTAATTCCAGCCGATGCCTAGCTCTCTTTCTAGTAATAGCAAGAAGAGATTTCTTGCTTTAAAATGATTTTTTAACTAAAAAAGCCAAATATTTCTTGCTTTTCTATTCAGACATTTTTTTTTATAAATTTCAACAATGTTTTCGCGAATAAGCTTAAAACAAATAAAAGCTTGAAGGATTTAAAGTTATTTAATTTTTCAAGAAGCCAAAAAACAAACGTCACCTTAGTTTATGATTCAAGTTATTTAGATAAATGATGATCTATTTGAGGATCTATGAATACAGGTGGGGTTCTAGTTTTCTTGTTTGATAATAGGCAAGAGTTGTTGCGAAAAACTTGAATCATCAACTAAGTCTTCATGATAAAAAAATAATATAAAACTATTTTGAATTTTGAATTTTATAAAGTTATTTAGGTGACGTTGGTTTTTTTAATTTTTACTTCATGCTCGATAGAGCTTTTGTTCTAAATATTGATTAACAGTATTAAGTATTTAGTTGTTTGTTATTTATCTACTTTCTATTAAATATTAAGCTTTTTTTTGCTTTTTATGCGCTAAAAATCAAGAACTTAACATCTCACAGACAAAAGATACTGAATTTAATATTTGCTTATATGATGATAATTCTAACTCGTTATTAAGATAAACGAAAATATTTATATAATTATCTTCATTATAGACATTAAATTATATATATATAATATATGAAAAATTAACATATTTTATCCTAATTTAGAGAAATTAATTTTTTAAATAAATAACCATCATATCTATCAATAAAGAAAAGAATCATTTTTTAAAATTTTATATCAATTTTAAAAATAAAAATTTAAAAATACACTTACTTTTATTTAATTAGCATGAGAACAATCATGAGTTTCAATTAGATCACATAGTAGGATTTTCTCATGCTCATGTTTTAAAAGTTTAAAAATCTAACTTTTTAATATAAAAAATATTAAAAAAATAAAATATTTTAATTTATTTTATCCAACAAAAGTCCATATGGGCATGACACCTTAGACACTTGTATGTTGTCAATATATGAAAAATGATGACGTAACTTTATGATGTGATCAATTCAAAAGAAAAAAACTTTTATGATGCAAAAATATTTATATACAATCTATATATTTAGAGAATTTCCACATTTTCTTTCTTTACTCTTTAGCCAATTCTAAAAAAGAGCCTAAGCCATAAGCAGAAAAACTCCTTTCGCTCAGCCAATCAATGTAGAAAGCTTAAGGCATAAGGAGAGATATTGCTTTCAAAGGTCCATGGGAGCACATAGTATATGGCCACTTATACACTAGGCTTTAAAATGATACTCTTTTAATACAGAATTTTATTATAACTAAAAACTTACGGTTATATATGGCCTGTTTATTGTTTTTGAAAACTATTTTCTTTTAAACAAGATAATAAGGATAATATAACAAGTGATGATCATATTTCAAGGCTACGACGATTTTTCACTAAAAAAAAACTCGTTTTTATATTTTAAAAAATCATTTAAAACACAATTTGGAGTCATCACTTATTTTTATTTATTTTTTTAAGATGAAAAATAAAATAAAAAATAAAAACCTGACTTCTTTTTAAAAAAAATTGATGCATAAGGAGAAACACTCTTCCCATCAGCCAATTACAGGAGATAGCTTAAGGCATAAGCAGAGGTATTGCTTTGAAAGGTCCATGGGAGCAAGTGTCACATTTTCTCCTTAAATTGACCACTTACTTATACACTAAGGCATGGTCTCCCTTTTCTAAAATTAATAAATCCAAAGGACAACTAGGCTTTAAACCGATACTCTTTCAATACAGAATTTTATTATAACTTCAAACTGAAGGTTATGAGAAAATTGTTTACAGTTTCAAAACCTGCTTTTTCTTTTTAAAACAGCATAATGCGATAACATAAAAACATATCGTATTTTTAATTTTTTTATTATGAAACATAAAGAATATAGAAAGTATAATTCAGATAACAAGTATTATTATAGAAAGTATTATAAAAGAAAATATAATAAAAGAAAAAGATAAACTATGGTATTAAAGTCGAGTAACCACACAAAGCCCCGACTTAATTGCTACTTACAGCTGAGTTCATAGCAATATAATACTAGGTCATTGTAATACAGAAGGACAATGGTGCTGATAAATTATTTTATTTACTTTTCAAACACATTTTTAAATTTTTTTAACAATATAAAATTAATAATTTAAAAACTTATAAGTTTTTCAATAATTTGAATTTATTTGATTTTAATTTCAATTCGATCACCCACATTAAAAAAAAAAAACTCATTTTTACTTAATACATTTTCTTTACTTAGTATTCAAGAATCAAACACAAATTAAATTTCTAAAAATTTTAAAATTTGGGAAAATAAAAAATTTTTGCTTTTATTTTTAGGAGGCATGTGTTAAAAAAACCATCAAAATAAGAAAAAGACATTTTTAACTCTGCAATGGTAGTAATAGGAGACATAATAGTTGCTTGGGAGTTACAAAAAGCAAAATTGCTGCAAACTCACCTCCTTTATGATTCCCAAAAACTATCATCATACAAAAAAAGAGCCATAGTATATATGAAAATGATGACGTGTTCTTTCTTTACTCTTTAGCCAATTCTAAAAAAGAGCCTAAGCCATAAGCAGAAAAACTCCTTTCGCTCGGCCAATCAATGAAGAAAGCTTAAGGCATAAGGAGAGATATTGCTTTCAAAGGTCCATGGGAGCTCATAGTATATGGTCACTTATACACTAGGCTTTAAACTGATACTCTTTTAATACATAATTTTATTATAACTTAAAACTTACGGTTATATAGGACCTGTTTCAGTTTTTGAAAACTATTTTTCTTTTAAACAAGATAATAAGGATAATATAGTGTGAATATCATATTTTGGCTATGATGCATTTTTCACTAAAAAAAACTCGTTTTTATATTTTGAAAAATCATTTAAAACACGGTTTGGAGTCATCACTTATTTTTATTTTTATTTTTAAAAGAAAAAACAAAATAAAAAATAAAAATCTGACTTCTTTTATTAAAAAGATGCATAAGGAGAAACACTCTTTGGATCAACCAATCACAAAAGAAACCTTGAGGCATAAGCAGAGGTATTGATTTGAAAGGTCCATGGGAGCAAGTGTCATATTTTCTCCTTAAATTAATTGACCACTTACTTATACACTAAGGCATGGTCTCCTTTTCTAAAATTAATTAATCCAAAGGACAACTAGGCTTTAAACTGATACTCTTTCAATACAGAATTTTATTATAAGGATAATAAGGATAACACAAAGAACATAAAATGGCTTTCAATTTTTTTATTATGAAAAACACAAAAATATTAAAATATTAAATTAAGATAATGTTAACTATTTTCAAATAACACCTAATTACTAAGTCATGTTTTCTAAAAACTATTCCTCAAGATACAAGAGAATCCAACAAGCCCATATATTTGGTTTTTAAAAATTTGAAGAAAAAGTATTATAGAAAGAAAAAAAATATAATAAAAGGAAAAGTGAATACCATGGTATTAAAGTTTATAAATCACACAAAGTTCACCAACGGTTACTATATAATGGTTTCATAAAACATAATACTACATCATTGTAATACAAAACGATTAGTTGTAAAAAAAGTCGATAAATTATTTTTATTTACTTTTTCAAACTCATTTTTAATTTTTTTAGCAATATAAAAATTCAATAATTTAAAAACTTATAAGTTTTTCAATAATTTGAATTCTATTTGATTTTCATTTTCAATTCGATCACCCACATTAAAAAAACTCATTTTTCTTTACTTTTAGTATTTTTCCAAGAATCAAATACAAATTAAATTTCTAAAAATTTTAATATTTGGGAAAATAAAAAAAAATTTTGCTTTCTTAAATTTAAAAATTCCTATATTTAATTACAATTTTCCTTTTTTTTAAGAGGCATGTGTTAAAAAAAACCATCAAAATATGTAAAAGACATTTTTAACTCCTTAATGGTAGTAATAGGATACATAATAGTTGCTTGGGAGTTACAAAAAGCAAAATTGCTGCAAACTCACCTCCTTTATGATTCCCAAAAACTATCATCACAAAATATAAAGTAAAGAAAAATTAAAGGAAAATAATTAATATTTGGTCATAAATATTTCAAAGAAAATTAAAATTGGTTAGAAATATATATATTGTAAAAGATAAATAAGTTAAATATAAATAAGCTTAGCTAGTATACAAAATACTATTGCCTTTATCTCTTCTTTTTTTTTTTTCTCTTCATTTGTTTCGATTTTCCTGAATATTTTAATTCCCTTATATTTGCATTATTCCACCCTTTTTTCGCCAACCAACAAACAATTTTTTAAATTTTAATCAACCACTCAAATATTTATTTATTTATTTTCTATCGGTCTTCAGTCAACTCAGCGAAGACTAGTCACTTTGTTTTCGTCTCCTTTACCCTCTGAGAGATCACTCTGCTTCAGTTTCTTCATTGTCGTCGGTACTCATCCAATTTTTCTGCAGTTTTTTCCTTGCTGCTTCAGTTTCTCACGGATCAGCTTCAGGTATATCTTTTACTTTACATTTCTTCTTCTCTTCCTTCATCAAATTTTGCTGCAACTTTTTTTCTTCTTTCTTTCTCAGTATTTTCTGCTTTGAAATGTTTAATTTTAGTAACAATCTCAGTTGATAATCAAATTCCCCATGTTGAGTTGGATCTATTTGAGGTTCAAGCTTCTATCCATCAACCTCATCATGCATCTTTTACAGAATGGATTACAATTAAGAACAAGAATAAAGAGTTCCTTTCCATATATAGAATTAAAACTTGTACGTACTTGACAAGGATTTTCATCATCCACTCATGGCCGTAGAATTTTGATTCAACGCCATTCTTATTCACTCCGACTTGAGCATTAATTATATAGTAAACACATCTTAAACTGCTTTAGTTCTGTGTAGAGTACAGCTTACATTCTCTGGTCTCTGTAGAGCCTGGAAATGGGACTGTTATCTTCACATAGAATCAACTTTTTCTTGAAAACCGTTATGAAAAAATAAATAAAAGGAAGGCAAATTTGAAATATGATTTTTAGTATATGCTGTCCAGATGGAGGGACGAAAATGGGAGGACTTGAACAAGGACATTTTGGTGAATGTGCTGAGAAGAGTGGGAATGGAGTCATTGCTGGATGTACCCTTGTATGCAAGTTCCGGTATAAAGCTAGCCGTGAGCCTCAATGCTGGGAGCATCTTATTTTTCCTTCATACATCAAACCTGATGATATATGGGAGGAAGAGAGCCCTGACAGGGGCTTTGCAGAGAGATTAGCAATCAAATATCAAGAAAACTTGTCTGTCTTTGCATTCGTGAAATTCATAGTTAATCATAGCTGTGGAAACGCCACACCATCAAACTCCTAGGTGGCTGCGCCGAGGAGGCATTGAGAATATAGTAAACGAGGCGCATCTCAACTTTTACATCTATTAGAATGTCATATGTCTCAAATTCTAATTTAATTTTTTGTAAAAATATTTTATACGATAATCTCTCGCTGTTATATTATTGTAATATTAGGTTTCCTTTATGCAAGGAAACTTTTGTGGAATATCCCAATAAATATTATGGGTCACGAGGAGAAAAAGGCGTAGAGCATGGCTTTTGTAGCTGTTATTCTGCACAGAGAGATGTAGTGGCTTCTCGAGAGATTGAGAGTTTCGCGAGATATTTTCTCGCATATATCCATCCTGGTGGTTTTGTGATTTTATGTTTTTCCTAGTGATCGCAATACTTTGATTATCCAATTTTGTACTCTATGTTTTCAAGAATATGAAATATTCCTCTCTCATTTGTAGATGTGTATATAATTAACCGAATCCATGTTAAACCCTCGCACCTTAGTTGACATTTTGACCACAGGTTCTTAATCGATATTCTCATGCATCAAAGCTCGTGATTTTATAACAAGATCATTATTAAGCTCGTTTTTTATATAAATTCTGTGGGAGGGCAAGCAGGTAATAATTGTGAATCTTATGAAGTGAATTGTGTTTTGCAGGTGTCCCAAATTAAAGATTTTGGACGTGGGTTCATATAATATATCGATTAATGCTATTATTCCAAAATTTATAAGCAAGTGGAAAAATTTGGAATGTCAAACTAGGAAATTTCACTGGCATGAAATTTCTACCACAGATCTGACTTCACTCGCAGAATAACTCTACTGGGCTATCACCCATATAACTACTCGAGAAAGACTAATTCATCGACTTTGGCTGTTTCACTCCCAAAGCTTGAGTACTGGATTACAGAGGAGGCTTAGAAGGAAGCCTTTCTTTGATGATATCGCAGTGGTCGCAAACAGCTTGTTCATTTGGATGTTACGAAGTGCTTCGGTTTTCATGACGATGATGCAGAGATATTAGAGCTTGCTTCACATATTCCTGTGTTCATGTGTGAAGGGTCGATGGTGGTACCTAAGATAGAACCTGTTTCTTCGCAAAACATTAGGTTTGATCATGAGTTATTATGTGATAAAATTAATCATGATGATTGTGTTTATGATTTAAATTTTGATGATGATCTATTTGAGGATATTTGAATACAGTTGGGGGTTCGGGTGGGATTGTTAATAAACAAGAGATGTCAGGAGAAACTCCCTGTAGCCTTTATGTGATGTAAGATGAATTATGAGCGACTCTAAAGATTGAAGGACATATAATTATATTTGACTTTGGCTTCTATTGGTAATTTAATTTCTTCCAATTTGTTGTTATATATGAGCAATGTTTCATGGAGTTTATGCTCAATCTGTACAAAGATAATGTGGGAGGATGCATGAAATTTGACACTCTTGTGATGGTAAACTGAGTCAATTGATCAAACTCGATTATTTCACTTGAAATTAATCGTGTAAAGGAGATGGGTACAATACTTTGATAGACCACTTCAAGATCTCAGATTTCTCTACCAAACGTAAGTACATGGACTCCAGTCTTGGCCGCAATATGCAATATTCAAAGAAGAAATTACGTGTCCTTAGTTTTATCACTGAGTCCTATTCTTATGCAAGTTGTTATTTATGCTTATTTGAGTTATTTCTATTTCTCGAGGTAGTTTCAAGCCGTTTCTCAAGACAATTGGTAATGGTCTTAAATTCTGTAGAGATTGTTGGGGACACGACGATTTTTAAACTCCTAGCAGAATAAAAAGAGGAGGAATTTTTAAAATAAAATAATGGTCAGGGTTTTGCTCTCTCAAATGTAACAATTGTCGTTGTTTATTACCTCGTCTTTATCGGGACCTATCAATCGCATCAGCCATGTCTAGAGAACCAACAAAGAGAGGATTGAAGCCTTAGAGGAGGAGCTCGATGGAGTCCAAACTGGAATGCAGCGACTTGAGGAAACCATCAGTAGGCTGTCGAAAGTCATGCTTGCAAATACTGAAAGCTCCAACCACAACACCAGTGGGCGTGGACCTTCTCGGACACATCGAGAAGAGTTTGATGGCAGCCGTCAAATTTTTTCTTCCAAAATGGCAAGGCTGGAATTTCCAAAATACTCCGTGACAATCCCCATCAACGTGTTCAATTCCAGCACAAATTCAATTTCAGCACGACAGAGAATCAAAAAGTCTCTCTAGCTTCGTTTCATCTTGAAGTGGAAGCAAATCAATGGTGGCAATGGTTGTGACGTGCTTACGAAGAAGAAGGACGATCGGTGACTTGGGAATCATTTGAGGAGGAGTTGTGGGCTCGTTTCGGACCAACCAAGTGTGAGAATTTTGACGCAGCTTTGTCCAAAGTCCCATGTACCCGATCCTCTCGTGATTATCAAAGAGTTTCAGAGGCTTCGTAATCGAAGTTCACGGTTGGTTTAAAAGGCCAGGATCATTCATGGGTGGATTGCGGCCTGAAATTTCAGAAGCTATTCGTATGTTCAAACCAAAGACCTTGAAGGGAGCCATAAGCTTGGCCCGCATGAAGGACGAACAAATCCAACGACAAAAGGAGTTCTCCCGGCCACCACCACCACTCCACGGCACCCCCGCGCCTGCCTTCTACTTCAACAACAATGTCACCCGGTCAAGAGACTATTCGATGAGACGCAAAGAAGACGCAGACGAATTTCTTCAACTGTGATGAGAAGTTCTCTTCTAGGCATAGATGCAAAGGCCCCAACTTCTTCTATTGAAAGGAAATTTTGATGCTGAAGCCAAAGAAGACAATAACAAGATCAACCCCAACCTTCCTTCCGACCCCAAGATTTCATTACAAGCTTTAACAGGATGGACAACAGCAAAGACAAATTTTCAGATCTGAACCTTGAGGACAAGGTTCTAGTGAAAGTGGAGGGTATTGATAGACCACGAAGATCTCAGTGTATTTCTCGGCCAAATCAGAAGTACATGGACTGAGTCTTGGGCTGCAATATGCAATATTCAAAGAAGAAATTACGTGTCCTTAGTTTTTATTAGTTGGAGTCCTATTCATATGCAAGTTGTTATTTATGCTTATTGGAGTTATTTCTATTTCCTTGAGGTAATTTCTATTTCTGCACAATTGGTAGTGGTCTTAAATTTAGGAGGAGTTGTTAGATACACGGATGTATTTAAACTCTGGCAATAAATAAAAAGAGGAGGAATTTTTAAAAACAAATAATGGCTTGTGGTTTGTTCTCGCTCTAAATAGAACAAATTGTCGTTGCTTATTACCCCGCTTTTATCGGGACCTATCACTTTAAGACAGGATCACACTTCACAAGTGATGAGCTAAAGTCATCCATTTTCGGGCCCATTTTTCCGATTGATTTCATCTAAAAGGACTGGATGAGTATGCGTAAATGTGGAATAATCTCACCAAACTCCATACGCACAGGAAATTCAAGAGAAAGAGGATATCGGGCAGAGAAGGAGCGTAAAGTGGCCGAAAGGTGAATGACACGATCGGTCGTAATGATGTCGCAACAGAGAGGTGCACGAGGAAGAAAGGACTCGATGTCGACGCCTTTGATAGTAATGAAGAATCATACCAAGGTCGCAACCACAAAAATCCAATGCTGGAGTATAAGGGCAATTGAAGGCGTAGAACGTAGCAGTCACGTAAAACTCCAAGTCGTGCAAACTATAAATTCAATGAAGAACAAAGACATGATCTCGCCATTACCCATTTCGAAACGGTCGCTGAGCGTAATCAATGAAGCAAGAGACATGGAGGTCGACACGCACAGGAAGTCGATATAAGATTTTCAAGAGATCGAACATCTAAGTTGCAGAGATTTAGAAGAGGTCGCGACATCACACCGAATCGTGAATTGCTCAGAGCGGGTATCGAGACAATCAGAAGGAATTAAGGTCGACGCCATTTAAAGAGGTCGCGACTTAAGACAACCTTCGGGAAGCAATGGATGAGGATTAGGACAACCGATGTAGCCGCACTAAATAAGCTCTTCGCGACGTATGCTGAGATTGAACCGAGGTCGCGACAAAGAATCGAGGTCGCGAGACAGGAAGAGCCAGTTAAAGGCAAGTCACTCAAATAAAAAGCTTCGCCGGCTACAAATGCGACAATTGATGTCGCTGATAAAGAATCGAGGTGTCGCGACATTAACAACCAAATGGGCCGCGACCAAATCCACAAGGAGGCATCAAAGAAGGCCCAACTGAACCTTATAAATAAGCAAATTTCTGCATCAAGGAAAGCGTACTTCGCGGCTCGTAACGAGAGATCCGGGCAGCCTATGCTCATGTATTTTAATTTTCTTTTTCTTTCTTTTGTTTTGTTGTTATTTCTTAGATTAGATTGTTATTTCTTTCAAATTTTAGATCCGGACGTTAGTCAAGCAAAGTAGAAGCTTCGAATGCGTAATTCTATTTCTTTTAAATTATCGCTGATCGTCTCGACCTGCATAAAATTTTGGAATTCGATTTCAAAGGTCCTATTTCCACAAATGGTTCTCTGATCGAAGCTGTTGTAGGGTGTAATAAAGTAATTTAGAAACCCACCATTGAATAGACTACAGTTGAATTATCTTTCCCGTAGGAAATTTATCGTAAGCCACCGAACTTCGCCTTTATAACCACTACGGCTCCAATATCGATTCGATCCCAATATCGTTGTCCTATACCCGGCATTAGATTCTTCGTTTCATTGCTCGATTTCCGTGGAGCCCTCCAAAGGGACACGTAGAAGGCATTCCGAGAGTAGTGTAGAACAATTTCAAAGGTATGCGAACTCAATAATGGAGATCTTAATGAGCTCTATGAATGTAAGTCGATAAATCGTTTTCTCACTTGGAAACTGAGATCGAGCTGAATGACTTATCAATTTTTTTTAAAAGGAGTTCACCTCGATTCGAATAGTGTCTAATCCCGTGTTAGCAAGGATCTAATCGTATGAAAGGATGAACTATTCCAATTTTGAGGAAGAGAAATTAGTAAAGTGTAACCCATGCTATACCTGGTAAGTCTTAGGAGCTAAGGTTTCATACCCATGTTCGGGGGTATGAAGTAAAATATCCAACAAGGCAACCTGTATTAGTAAGTATTTAACTCGTCGGTAAAGAACTGGTTAGCATTTGTATTATGAACAAGACGTGAGGAGAGATCCAACTCGCACTACACCTCATTCCTGACAGTTTTAAATCAGAGTTCATGAAGCAAAGTTAAGAGTAGTTCCAGGAATTGATGTTTCACAATAGCATTAATGCTCCCTTTAAAAGATAAATCATCAGTTCGAATTTTTATTTTAGATTTTCGCTTTAATTCATTTTGTTATTAAGTCACTTTTCTTAGATCTTATTATTTTTTAAGGTTTGTTAAGAATATTTCATAATTGCCTATCAAAGTCCAAATAGTATAGAGTTCGAAAGTAGTCAAGGTAGTTACTGAGAATTCTGAGATCTCGTGGGTGATGATATTCCGACTTAAACCAATTTAATACTTGTTCTACCCGTATACTATAAAGATCCTCGATCAAAAACCGTAAAGAAAATGATTTACTCTTAGGGAAACCGCTTTTAATTAGTACAATAGATAAGGAACACAAATGTAAACAAGTTTCATGGTATTATTGCTGGAGATTAGATAATAGTCCTTGGGTAATAACGCTATAAATTTGTATAGGTATTTTGGTCCATTGGCGTAAAAGGTGAAACAACAAGTCTACCTTATTTGGACAACTCGACCTTGATTTTAGAGCAACATTATTTCATTGCAAATGAGAAGATTATATCAAACAAGGATTAAGTGTCAAACATACTTGACAATTAGTGGTGGTTTGAGAAGGTTAAATAATAATTTTCTTATGCAACGATAGCCTATCCATCTATCAAGATGTCTACTTTAGATGTATTATCATCCTATTCTAAGTGCAATTATACATATTCTTTTAATTTCCTTCTCAACTGGTTCTCTCAAACCTGCTTTCTTGAAAAATAATAATAATATATATATATATATATATGAACAAATTTTATCAGGTGATTGGATTGTGAAACTTGAATTAGTTTCGTTAAAGATTACTGAGATCTCGATGATCAAGCTTCTCACCAGCCTTGTACAAATAGATCCCTACTTGATCAGATTAGGTTTTTAGAGAGTGTTGTTGGGTGTGCGTCCAAAGTCTCGCATCGGTTCAAAATGGAAAGGATTATGAGTTGATAAACATGGATAACATCAAATTGGTATGAGGCCTTTTAAGAGGAGCCCAAAAACAAAACCATGAAGACCTTTGGTCCAAAGTGGATGATATCATACCAATATGGAGGGATGGGTCCATAAGGTTTCCACGAATTTGAAACTTTCTCCATTCCTAAACTCAGCCAAGATCTAATGATCACAAAAATCTGATTATATATTCTTTCGTAATACAAAAATAGTGGAAAGGTAAAAACGCTTTGACCTTAAACCTTACGAGCTTTTGGGTTTGAGCCAATTGTCGCTTCTGTACTTTTCACGACTTTCATTAGCCCTTATTCTCTCACAACCATCATTTTTCTCAATGGCTAAAGAATCTTCTCCCCCCACCGTCATCGTGCCTCCTTGTCGTCCGACGATCTTAAATGGCACTAATACTTCCCATAATTTAATTGTTCTCAATGTCAAAGCTCAAGCACCATTGCCACTCACAACCACGACTATTTCTCTTAGCTACCCAATTCACATCTCTCATATTCGTGCATGATTTACTACTTCGCTTCGATGGCTCAAAGTCGGCTCCTTCGCAAAGATAATTCATACCTGATGTTGCCTCCCCCTCCCCAAACTTGGACCATATTCTCCTGTTTGCATAAGACCAATTGGGTTTCAATGCACTAGCTAGGTCCCGTCATTCGCCACCCTTCAAGTAGCGATCTCTACCTCCACCACATCTCGTGCCGTACGGACTACCTCTAAAAGGCGACGCCTCTCCTTTCGAATCCGGACGGACGTGACCCATCACCAAAATCTTACTAGTCCTCAACAAGGTAACCAAACTATTACCAACCATATGCAAGATGTCAAATAATATTGACTCTGTTTCCCTTATGAATTTCTCTATTGACTTCGATGAGTTCTCTATCCGTGTCTTGAACAGACTTGGCCCAGCCTGCTCAAACCTATCACATGTCCTACAAGTTCGAGAAACTCCAGTTACTTTTGAGGAATTGTTTGAGCAACTACTCAATTACGAGGCCCAAATGCATTTTGGTTTCTTTTTCACCACTCGCCTCCACTTCTACCAATGCCTTGGTTTCTTCGACTTGCACTTCATCAAATCATCACTCGAACAATTGTGCGAACACAACCATAAACAGTCTCAATAGTCATGAATGCTGCCTACCACCTCCTACTTGTAATACCGGCCAACTACTCCTCCATGGTTTAGCGGCCTCTAACTCCACCCCACCAACTTTGCACCTGCCGCTACCTTTGTCGCTTAAATTCTTGTGGCATAACCTAGCACTCTAACAACACTTGTCGGCAGTAGCTTATTCATCACCGCAACACCATGTCTTCCACCTCGCCTCCTAGTGCTTCACACCCAACCTTCATTGTACCATATGCCCACACTTCAATACATTATTCCAATCCTGCTAATTCTCATGATTGGGTTGTTGATTCGAGCGCCTCTCACCATGTGACCACGAATCTTGCTACTTTAGACCTTCATGAGCCGTATTAATTCTGCATCGTTGTTATTATCAAGTATGGTATAAATATATATTTATATTGGTTCTTCACCCTTAACTCTCTACCAACACCATTTACCAATGTGGGCATGTGCACACAATGTCTAAAAACCTTATTTTAGTCTCTATATGTCGATAACCCTATTAATGTCCTTTTTTTCCTCTTCTTTCAAGTGTAGGATCTTCACACTAGGTCATCTCTCCGGTTTGTAAAGCAAAGATGTAGATCGGTTCATTACTGTCAAGTCGTACCCCTTAGTCTTCCTCGCCTTAGTTATGTCTTCTTCAATCCACTGCTTTCCACTATCTCTCATGTGGTATAGTTCGCTAGATCATCCTCTCTCGTCTTTACATTTTTTTTTTGAAATTTTCTAAGTGTTTTAAATATTTCTTTTCTCGAAGAACATTTATATTTCTTTTCTCAAAGAACATTTATGTTCCTTTTCTTGTAACTCTTGCAATTATCTTTTTCTAAATCAAGTATTACCTCTTCCTCTCCTCTTGATATCATTTTTTCTAATGTTTGGAGCTCACACGTTTCATCTTCTAATGGTTTTAACTACATTGTTCTTTTTGTTGACCACTACACAAAGTATATTTCAAGCTTTACCCTTACGTCAAAATCGAATAATCATTCTAACCTTGTCGTGTTCATGAACTGTTAAACTATTTCACCACCACCATCAAAACATTTTATACAGATAATGGAAGTGAATTTTTAGCCCTTCGCCTTTCACACCATGGTGGCAACCCATCTCACCACACCTCCATACTCTCGAACATAATGAGTATATTTTTGAACACCGGCAACTATTATTATCACAAAAATCGATCTCACTCTCTTGTATTAAGCATTCATCCCTCTCACCTTCTGGCCATATGCATTTGTTATAGTTGTCTATTTAATAAATAGAATGCATATAGTTGGCATTTCCCTTGGTTCCTCGTTTGAAAAATTATTCAACAAAGATCCTAACTCATCCAAAATTCGTGTCTTTGGTTGTTTATGTTTTCCCTTGTTGCATCCTTATTCTTCCCATAAAATAGATCCTAAAACTAACCATGTGTCTTTCTGTGCATAATTTCAATTTCTAATGCTTTTCTTTATTTTGACCTCAATTCTCAAAAAAAAATCTTTATGTCTTGTCATGTTAAGTTTGTAGAAAATGTATTCTCATTCATGTTTGCCTCTACCTTTAACATATTGGTAACATACACAAACTCTGCATTCCCCACTTCATCGTTCGTTTTATGCGACTCTCCAACACTACCCCTACCTATCCACCTACCCCTACTGTTGACCTCACCAGTGCTTCTGGGTTCATCACCAGCACCCCTCCCATCCTCCCCAATGCATCCCAGATCCCCGACCCACCCAACAACATTCTAATAAAGCTTCTTCATTTGTTTGATCGGGTGGGTCCAAATACCCTTACCACCCTTCGCTCACTCATCTCCAACCCCTTACCCATTCCCACCATCTCCCCCATATGTCCATCCTCCCCTCCCCCCACTAAACCAACATCCCATGCAAACTTGCTCCAAAAATGTCGTCATCAAGCCTAACCTGAAATATGGCCTCACCAACATAGTTCCCATTATCATTGAACCATGCACTATAAAGCCGTTCTCTAAGATTTTGCTAAGTGGGTTCCAAGTTTTGATACAGAAGAATATGATGCTTCCTATTCAAAACAATACTTCTGTTTCAGTTCCCAAGACAAGGCGCACCTAGTTAGCAAAAAATGGGTAGCCAGATTAAAAAAATCTCGACGACTCTATTGCACTATATAAAGCTAACCTTGTTGCTAAATGCTTTCACTAATAGCCGAGTATTGAGTTTCACGAGACTTTTAGTCCCTTGATAAATCTCATCATTGTTTGTATTGTGGTTAGTCTTGCGCACAATTGAAAGTGAGGAATTCGCTAACTTGATGTAAATAATGTCTTTCTCAATGGGCATCTTACTAGAGGTGTCTATACTTATAGTGATTTGCCACTAAGTAGGTGAGCTGCAATCAACAAAATTTGTTTCCTATAGCCTTTACCGTGAAATGCTACTGCAAAGATAGCTGCTCAGGCCTAACACGGGATGGGTTTTCATCCCACGAATGTGATTTGCATTAGTGTCAGTAAAATCGTGAGGGCTTTAGTTTGGATTTTCGATTCGTTAAAAATGTGGAGGTCAGATGTTCACCGACCGATCAGAAATGGTTAAAGTGAAGGTAACCAGAATCTTGAAGGCTTACCGCTTGATAACATGGGGCTATTGAAGTGTCCCCTCGGTTATTTCCTCATTATGGCAAGTGACATATACCAAAGCCAAAACCCATCTTGTTTAGCTATAAACCTAACCCTGTGAACCAATTCTATTTGAGTCAACACAAGTACTAAGCATTCAAAGTCCCATTCAGTTTAAAAACCTAGCACTCCAACCTCATTTCAATGGCTCAGAATGGTATCTAAAGGATATTAGTGCATCTAGCATTAAGTATGCACGAACCATAAAGCATGGCAAGTATCACCAAAGGAACAACATTAAAATGGGCATTAAACCCTAGTCTGAAGGCTATGGAACCATAAAATGCAAGACTGGGACATTTAAAACAAGAGGACAACCTCGTTAGTAGTCCCAAAACCAAGCTAGCAACCTCCTCTTCAAGGTTATGAGGTTTAGTTAAGCATCCTTGAGTTGTCATCCTCAAGGGGGTGTTTCACAAATGAGAAAATGAAAGAAAGAAGAGAGAAGTTGAGCAAATGAAACCCTAAAATGAAAGCCGTGGGAATTTTATAAATGAAAAGTCACAAAAATTGCCTAGGTTACAAAATTATGGGGGTTTATATAGTCCACCCAAAGGTGAAAATACAAGAATGCCTAAAATATTGGCTACAAAGGGACAAGGTGGTAATACACCACAAAACGTAGTCGTTACATTAATTACACAAAATCACTGTGGCAGCCATATTTTCGCTATGGAGGAGAATTTCGCAGCATAGTTTAAAATTCTCGCTTAGTCTAGCTAAATTCGCTTAGCCTAGCTTAAATTGAGAAATTTCACTATCAACAGCTGAATTCACACAATAAATTTCTCATAAATTTCAGTTTAAATTTATGTGAGATAGCGAAATTGGTTAATTTCGCTAGGCACAGTGATTTTCGCTAGCTAGCGAAATTTCGCTAGCCTAGCGAAATTTCCCAATTTCGCTAGGATTGCGAAATTTTCGCTATGGTTGCAAATTCAAGAACCCAACGAAATCTCTCTGAAGCATAGCGAAATTTCCTAGAATTGCTTTTGCACACTGCATCCTCTACTGCATTTTTTGTTCATCACTTTGTCTTCATTTCTTCATTGAATCTTTATATTTCATCGCCTCGGCTCGGTGAAATCATCGAGGAATCTCACATTCAACACCAATAATGGTTAAATCCATCGTTTCAAGTCCTCAAAACCTCGCAAAACTAACCAAAAACAACTCAAATGGAATTAGTGGAACTAAGTGGACTCGCACACATCAATTGGGCTTAATTGGATATGATTAGTGCAAGAAAAGCACCCAAAACCTATCCTCGAATAGGGTCTAAAATTGCACTTTGGGCACTAATCACCCCCAACCGAAACGTTGCTAGTCCCTGAAGAATGCTAAAATAATAAGGACATGCATGCAAAGGATTTTACAAAAGTGTATACGGTTCAAAAGGTGTATATACAGATAAGCATTACCTTTAAAATGAACAATTGAGACCTAGTTTGAAAACCGACATGAGAGAGCAAAAACCATATTAGAACAATTTTTAGGTCAACATCGGATCCAAAGAATTCAACCTGAATTTCCACTAAAATCTAATGGTTCCTAATGTAACCGGATTGAGCCAATAAAGTGCAAAATTATTTCCTCCCCCCAACCTAGCTACTGGCATGGCCTTAAGCTGTTGAACAACCTAGATAGGAAAACATGCACTCTTTCCATTCGACTACATCATAGGTGCAATGCTAAAAACTCGACTTCATCAAAGTCCGTGTAACGGGGGTCCACCGATGACTCCCAACCAATTAAAGTTTAGGGCATCAAGCCAAAAGGATCACTTGACCACAAACTCTTCAGCTTCACCTGCCAGACTCTTAATGACTTCGAGAATTGAGCACCTACAACACGCTAAACTCTCTACCCATTCAAATTGCAATCTAACACTAAGTCGATGACTCCCAACCACCAAGGTTTAGGGGCAACGTAGCTTCAAAGGCTTCCGCCATATACCCCTGACCGTGTTCCCGTTTCAAGCGCAAAGTGTCACACTTTATTTTCTTTCTTTTTCTTCTTTCTTTCTTTTTCTTTTTCTTTTTCTTTTTGGAAGACTACATTGGTCTTCAAATATGGGTAACACTAACCTATTATGGGTTGTCAAAGGCCGGCTATGCAAAGTGAAAGGAGGTATATAAATTCACAACCTATCGGTAAAATCTGGTGTGCAGTGTGTGAATTAGCTCAAAGGGGAAATGTTCAAGTTGAATAATACCGAACTACAATCGACCAAAACCTAATCATACATGGAATCGTTTCAAGATTAAGTAGCATATAAATTAATTCTTCAATTAAAGGCAATTCAATTGTTCAATTGAAGCAATTCAATTGTTTAATTGAAGCAATTCAATTGTTTAATTGAAGCAATTCAATTGTTCAATTGAAGACAAAAGTAGATACACAAAGTGGAGGCACAAAAGTGATATGCGAAAGTGTAATAAACTGGAAATAATACTGTAAAGCTTTTTGATATAACCAAAATGGCTAGTATGAGCTTAATATAATGAACATACAAAAGTATCACGCCTTACTATGGCTAATACATGATTCCTACACAAAATAGTAGGCGCTGATAATGCGTAAAACTATACAAAAAACATAAAGAAAACACTCCTAACTCTCGACAATAAGCCGATAGCGAAGGTGAAAGTTTAGAGACAGGAGTATGACCACCTCAATCTCGTGGTGGTGGTGGATCAGAGATGCTGGCCGGGCTCGCCAACATGCCTTAGCAGGTTGCCGCCGCCAGGCTCATCTCAAGTGATCATGCGGAGACCTAGCACCCATGATCTCATTGGAGCATGGAGTGACAAAGGACCTAAAGTGGCCTTAGCTCGCCAACCTCTCGGGTCCTCTCATGCCCGGTAGCGCTAATGAACATATAGCATGACACCTCGCAGCTCCTCGGTACCGACTACGAACGCACACTCCGCAGAGCAGCCGCGGCTGCATATGATGGGCCGGAAGAGTGTCGCAGTGGCCGTACAAGCAGTGGGCAGGAGGAGATGAGGAGATATATCTAGAATCGACTCTCTCCATCTCGACCTCGTGAGCATGCACATCTTCTCCTCTGCAGCGTCCTCTCGTCGCAGATTCCACTCCTCCTCGGGTCCCGTCGCCGGAGGAGCAGTGCAACAGCATAACCATAGCTCGCTCCATAGACAGAACCTGAGGGCATATGATCCTCCTCTCAATCCGGGCTCCTCCGGAGCCCAAGCGCCCGTGACCTGGCACGCCAGCCGTGGCATCACCAGGGGTAAACTTTGCTCGAAAGCCGTGCCTCATGCGTGGACCTTATCCCCGAAGTGCAAAGAAAGCCGGTCATCACTAATCCGTAGGGACTCCGAACCGTAACCCTCCGAGATCCGGCAATGTGAGTTTAGACGGCACCCCTACTGCATTAGGTGCCGGGGTGCCGGAAGAGGCCGGTCCGCAAAGAAGGATCGATGAGGAGCATCCGAGGCGGAGCCGCTCCCGACACATGGTCCAAAGAAAGGTGTCTCGGAAAGTAAGATCATGGACTATCTCCTCGTAGTAACAGGTGAGGCCAACTCGGAGAACCTCCGTGACCGCTCGCCACCACGCCCAAATATCCGGCCGGCTATGAGAACTCCATGACGATCATCGATACTGAATCGGAGCTCCCCGGGAGGTCATAGAATGGTAGAACTGTAGAACCACCCGGGGGTAATAGAACTGCCTAGGCGTCATGAACGGCAGCAGGGAGTAATGCCTCGACGACGCATCGGAAGTCCCCGCCAACTGGGTCACCGTCAGCCGCCGGACGTCGTAATACGACTCCCCATGAAAATCCCTCGTAGTCCGACATTCCCCGGGATAGGATGCCCGACGAATAAGGGCCTTCCTTTATCCTCGAGGCAAAGGAGCAACGAGGCGATGAGGTCGCCTCCTCCGCCGCGACGGATCGTGGATTGGTCGGTGTGCCTGACGATAATGACTTCCGGCCCGGCACGGCTCAGCCGAGTGGCCTCGGCCCTCTCCTGCACTTCAGGGTGACCGCGGAAGGGGGCCCCGGTCCCATCCGTGTTCGGTATCTCCCGAATCCTGAGCCTCGTGGACCGCTCGGACCGGAGCTAGTACCGGCCGATCCGAGTTAGAACTGGCCCACGCTTCCCCGCCGAGTACCGAACCCTAATCTCGAGGCTCAGCGCGACCCACCTCCGTGCGAACCATACCGGTGAGTGGGAGAAGGACACCGTGTGGGCCCGCCGATCAAAATGGAACCGTGGCACCGACGACCGTGGGGAATGACTAAGAAGCAATCGACCTGAGCGGCACTGACGCGGGCACGCTAGCCGGGTCGTACGCACGCTTAATCCGGCTCACTCTTCATCGACGAATGAGGCACACCACAGAGAACTCCCGGACACACGAACCAGGGTCGCGGCAGGGGACCAGGCACCGGCAGCACTCAGAGCCTGTGAGGCACCGGACCGTGGCACGGCGCTAGTGGTGGCGCAATGGCTCGTGGCGATGGTCGGTGCTCGCAAATGCGAGATCGCGGGCCGTGGACGCAAACAGGGCATACAAGAGGTTTCGCACGGTCGGGGAGCGGGAGAAGATGAAGTGAACTTGAAAAAAGTTCCTCCTTCATTTTATAAATCGGCCGAGTAGTCGAACAAATATTCGGCGCATTTCGCTTATAATAGCGAAATCATCCGCTTCAAATTCACTGATTTTTCAGCATTAAAAACATTATAAATAATAAAATTAAAATAAAATTATCATATTAAAATATATCTAAAATTTTAATATATAAAAAAATAATATTAAGTCAAATCGCTTAAGAAAGCTACAAAATCGAAACTTACTAAAAATAGCCAAAATTAATGAAATCGACTCAAATTAAAATAAAATCCAAAATTATCGAGGCCGCAGAATTTGGTTTCAAAGAACACCAAACCAGCCCAAATTCACGTATTTACTCTACGAGGGTCAAGGAGTGAGATCCCCAACCCCTAAGTAGCGGGTCTGAAATGATGCCTTAATGTTTGATTCCCATTGTTGACTTGTTTCTCACCGATTAAATTTGGGCCGACCACCCCTTCTCAGAGTGGCTACCGGGATGGTAACCTCCCATCACCGCTTCACCGTTAGCTATTCCCCGTACCTCGTCATTCGCTTCCCGAATCTCTCACCCACCTAACAACTTCATCAATCACTTGATTTTCAGCTTCCCCTACCTTGTGCTTGTTATCTAAGTGAATATGTTCAGCTTCCAATGTCATGTTGCCAAATGTAAGTTGCATGACTCATTCGCAATTAATGATTGTATCGCAGTGCCGTAAATGGTCTTCCTAGGATGATCGCACATGATCGGGCCCATTTGCTATCGGGCTCGGGTAAGTCAAGCACTACAAAGTCTACTGGATAGTAGAATTTGTCTACCTTAACCAACACATCCTCAACTATCCCCTTAGGGATCTTCACCGATCGATCGGCCAATGATGTAGAGCAATGTCGTAGGTTTGCTCTCCCAAACTCCAACCGCCATATTAATCGAGCATGGCGCAGGTTCACACTGGCTCCAAATCTAGCAGTGCTTTGTCTGTGCAAGTCCCACCAATGTTAACTAAAATTGTGGGGGATCCTGGATCCTTGTATTTCGACCGGGTTCTGTTGATTATGGCACCGACTTGCCTGCTTAAAAATGCCTTTTCTCAATGCTGCCCAACCCTCTTGATTGTACAAAGATCCTTCAAAAACTTTGTATAGGCAGGGGACTTGTTTGATGATGTCCAAAGGGGGTATAGTTCACCTTCACCTCGCTTTAGGGATTTCAGATGCCCCATCGTCGATGCCTTCTTCCTTGCTTCTAGTGCCCGGGGAAATAGGAGAGGTGGCATGCAGTGCTTCATTGAGTCCTCATTCAAGAAAATGTGTTCTGGCTCCAATTCTTCCTTTTGGTTTCTCAACCTCCGGCTTGGGAATTACCGACAACCTCTTTCCACTCCTCGCGTGATTATAGCCTCGACCTCATCCATTCCCCTCGACCGCTAGGATGAACCTACCTCATGCACTCCTTTCGATTCGCACGTTTGGGAAGGGAACCTTCCTCTCTCCTGTATCTCCAAAATATTGTTGATCCTTGTGATTGAATACTGCAGGTTGTCTATTTTCTCGATTAAGATTGTTTCAAGCCCATCTATTCTCTCGTTCGGGCAGGTTTCTACAAAGATTGATCCTTTCGTACAATCAGGCATTGATCCCTTTGTTCTTCCACAAAGTCAGCCTACCACCTGCTCAAATTCAGTATCGCTTGTTCAACTGGAGAAGTGGACGATGGTGGTCAGGTTGATGAGGAACCAAACCTGCCGCACCCTGGGCCACATAGGCGGGGGTTAGGTTTCCAGAGAGGTTGGTGGTGATTCCTCCAAATTGGAATTATAGGTGGCTACCATATGGGGTACTGGTTGTGGAGGCTTATATTGACCTACTATTTGCATATTCTCACATCAAATCCTTCACCTAAGGCCATAGGATACCTGCTTCTTCTGTGTGTGCGCGCTGGATTGAAATTGGTGCATGATTGGCTTGTGTGATTTTCAACACGGTCAAGAGACTTCATGGAGTCGCTGCTTCTAACTCCCTCCACCTTCCTAGCTAGGTTGAGATTTTCGCTTTTATTTCCATGTCCCTCTCGAAAGCGTAAAAATCCCTCCCTTGGTGTACCGAGGGCCTCATTTTCTCCACCTCTCTTGGGTTTGGCTCATCCCAACCCTTGGAAGTTTCAGCCACATAACTCAAGAAATCCATGGCCTCATCCGGGTTTTTGCTCAGAAAATCACCTCCACACATGGTTTCTAGCAATTGCTTCATGGCAGGGGACACACCATTATAGAGATGATTCACTAACATCCAGGTATCGAACCCATGATGTGGACAATCACTGATGGTATCCATGAATCTCTCCCACCATTGGTAGAATTTCTCATTGTCATAAAGTCGAGTAAGTGTAGATCCGCTTCAAACTCGTTGGTCTTTTTTTGTGGCACTAAAGAATTTCTTCAAAATTCAAAATTTGGAAGATCGCCAATTTCTAATCACCGTTTCGGCCTCATGAGTTGAGCCATATTTTGGGCTTTTGTCCTTGAGGGTCAACTGAACGCTTTAACTTCAACAAATCCATGTCTATCATACCTTCCCTTAAAGGTTATGCAAACTTCCTCAAAATCCCTTATATGAGTGTATGGATTTTCATTTTCCATACCATGAAATGTGGGGAGTAGGGGCACCAAATAGGGTCTCACTGCCACATCTTCAGCAGGAGGTATGACGAGAAGGGGTACCACTTTAAAGAGGGTGTATATGATCCCTCATCGACTGCATGTCAGTCGGGATTCATAGGGGGTGCCTTGTTGACTTCGCGAAACCCGTAGAGGATCCATGGTCATCGTGGCACACCGATTTCACAACTTTGTTCAATTTGTGCACTCACTCTATGCAATTCACTGATATCCCGTCCCAAGCACAAGATAAACACCACACACAAAATGAGACACAACAAAGAGCACAAAAACAAGTTTGCAAAAAGGGTTAATGTTAGTCCAAATAAAACCGATCGTAAGAAAAAATGAAAATAAAGGCAAAGAATCGTCAAGTAGTGAAACTCTGCGCTGGCAAGAATCGGAATTCAAAAAGTGGTCTGTGGGCAGTCACCTACACTTGTAAATGAGGATTCAAGTAAGTACACTTCAACTCATCATACGAAGTTTGGCACCATCCCCGCAACGCGCCATTTGATTCGCAGGCCACGGTGAGCTGAATCAACAAAATTTGTTTCCCTATGTTCCTCCCACCGCCGTGAGTCAAGCTACCGCAAGATAGCGGTTCAGGGTCGAACACTGACGTGGCTTTTCATCCCACGAACGATTCGTGATTGTTTAAAATCAAGAGGCTTTAGTTTGGATTTTTGGATTTGGTTAAAAACAGGGGAGGTTGTATGTTCACTGACTGACTGAAATGGTTAAAGTGAAGTGTAAAACGGTAACCTTGAAGGCTTGGGTCACTAATGATAACACGTGGGTTGTCAAGGTCCTCTGCTATTTCTCGCATTATGGCAAGTGACATATACTCAAAGCCAAAACCGGATTTTGCTTTGGGCCATAAAACCTAACCCTAGAACCACTCCTATTTGAGTCAACACAAGTACTAAGCATTCAAAGTCCCATTCAGTTTAAAAACCTAGCACTCAACCTCATTTCAATGGCTCGTAAATGGCATCTAAAGGATATTAGTGCATCTAGCATTAAGTATGCACTGAACCATAAAGCATGGCAAGTATTGACCAAAGGAACAACATTAAATGGCATTAAACCCTAGTTTGGAAGGTATGGAACCATAAATGCAAGACTGGGATCATTTAAAACAAGAGACAACCTCGCAAAGAGCCCCAAACCAAGCCAGCAACCCTCCTCATAAGTTATGAGGCTTAGCCAAGCATCCCTTGAGTTGTCATCCTCAAGGGGGATGTTTGGCAGTCGAGAAAATGAAAGAAAGAAGAGAGAGAAGAGAGCAAATGAAACCCTAAAATGAAAGTCGGGAATTTTATAAAACGAAAAGTCACAAAATCGCTCTAGGTTACAAAATTACAAGTTTATATAAATTGACCCAAAAGTGTGAAAAATACAAAGAATGCTCTAAAATATTGGCTTACAAAGTGACAAGGTGGTAATACACCAAAACGTAGTCGCTTGGGCATTAATTACACAAAAATCACAAAAAGGGCCATATTTGCTACGGAGGAGAATTTCGCTAGCAGCAATGGTGGCCTCTGTAAATTTCGCTAGTTTCAGCGAAATTTCGCCAGCCTAGCTTAAATTCTGATGCAGATAAACGGAAATTTCGCTTATCAACAGTTGACTCTCTAGCCAGCGAAATTCCCGCTAGCCTCAGCAAAATCTGAGTGAGACAGCTTAAATTGGTTAATTTCGCTAAAGACAGTTGATTTTCGCTAGCCAGCTTAAATTGCTAGCCTAGCGAAATTTCCCAATTTCGCTAGGATTGCAAAATTTTCGCTATGGTTGCGAAATTTTTGCAATCCCAGCGAAATTTTCGCAAGCATAGCGAAATTTCCTGGAATTGCTTTTGCACACTGCATCCTCTACTGCATTCTTTGTTTATCACTTTGTCTTCATTTCTTCATTGAATCTTTATATTTCATCGCCTCGGCTCAGTGAAATCATCGAGGAATCTCGCAGATTCAACACCAATAATAAGCTAAGCTTACTCGTTTGAAGTCCCTCAAAAACCTGCAAAACTAACCAAAACAATTTCGAAATGGCATTAGTGGAACCAGTTGACCCCGCACACATCAATCGCTTAATTGATACTATGATTAGTGCGCAAAAAGCACCCAAAACCTATCCTGAATAGGGTTCAAAATTGCACTTTTTGGGCACTAATCACATAGCCGTAGAGCATGCGAAATGTTGATTATTCACATCATGTTTGTCGTTTAACCAAGGCTATTTATAGGCTTAAACAAGCTCCTCAAGTTTGGTATATGGGGCTTCACGCCTTCTTGGTCTCTCTCTGATTTGTCACATCCCATGTATACTCCTCCCTCTTTGTCTACTCACGCAGTACTAGGCTCCTCTATTTCCTAGTTTATGTTGATGATTTGATTATTACAAGTAATGACCCCTGTAAATACCCGGGTAAAGTGAAACGATAGATTACCGTTACAAAGATGTGCTACAAAAACCCGGGAACTTTCTAAATCTCTACTTACCGACATGGAACACACTTTTGAGTTCGTCTCATGAAATCTAGTTGCGCAATCGAATTTTGGGACAATAGAAATTTAACGTATTTCAAGGAGAAGTAAACAAATAACATGGCAACACGTGGCACGAGGACACATGCCATGTGGCACCAAACAAGTGGACACGTGGCACATGAAAAGCTAAGTGTCATACTCTTGTCTTGCATGAACTAAGTGGGTGGAGAAATGGCATGAGGAACACATGGCATGGTGATTGCCATGTGTCAAGATGACTAAGAAAGGTGTCCTACACCCAGACCAAAATGAGTTTGTGGAGGAGAAGGAGAGAAGGAAGGGAAAAATATAGAAAGAAAGGAAAAGGGGAGGAAAGGAGGTTCGACATCTACTGGTCTCTAGTGTTCGAATAGCAAGAGGTTCGACGAATCAGGAAGTGAGCTAGTCTGTGCTCTAAGAGGTAGGGGTTCTCTCCTACTCTGGTTATTCATTATCTAAGGGTCATTCAATGGCCATGAGGTATAGCCCTGACAGTGGAGCTGGTTCTAGAACAGTTGTGATCAAACTGTTGATGAATTACGGGTCAGTTTGTAGGTTCTTTCTGTTTCTAGAACTACAATTCTAGAACAGGACGTGCTTGCTTGAAAGTATGGGTTTGAGTGTGATGATAGTGTGGTGTCTCATTGCTGGGTATGGACTGACATATTGAAGTGTATGTGTTGTTTCTGGGTCTAAGCATGAAGACCTAATTTGTGTGTTGTTGTTTGATTGAATGACATGCGGATTGTGTGAAAATCATGTTGCTATATGCTTACTTGATGTATTATGTGGTTATATGTTGATGGGAATTATATGTCAGAGATATAATTATCCATGCACCGCGGAATGTTTCATGTAGCTCTCATTGTGCTCAGAATATGAAAGGACTTGAATGGCATTCTCGTGATTGCATATGATCGGACATCGCGTGGAAACTGTGAGTGCATGACATAAATTAACACTGTGTTTGGTGTTTAATGGTGGACTCTATCAAAAGGACAACGTCCTAGAGTCGCATGATTGAAATTATGTGTCGGGTAGTAGCAAGAAGTGATAGACACCCCCCTCAGGTGAAAGGCCTGCATCCTTGGTTAGACATATGTATCCAGTGGTGAAAGCCCGCGAAAGTGTCAGAAGGCTCACGACGCCACAGAGACCCCCGTGAAAAGTCAGTACCCATAAAAGACACATGGCTTTTTGAATGCGCTTTATCGGTCAGTTTCAATGAAGTTGAATTATAAAACAAAATTTTTTTGTTTTGAGATAAAGGTTTTTCATACATGGCATATGCATGTAGCGAGTGAACAATGAGGACTCTCGTGATATCGCAGATGACATGTGAGCATTCATGTAGAAATGCATATGTGTTACTCAATGTGTTTGTAATGATTGAACCATGGCATTGCATGTGCACTTAGGTGGAGAGTAGCCCTTGTAGGAGAATTCCTCTACTGGGCATTGCTCACCCCGTCGTGGGAAAATATTTCAGGTACTGGAGGTACACCAGAAGATGGAACTCATCTAAGACCTTAATGGTGAAGAAGAAGGCTAGACTATGGCTTTGTTACATGTTCTGTAAAATTCTAAACAGTGTATCCAGTTCCTGTTTATGTAAGAGAAAAGGGTTGTAATAAAACTCATTTTGATTTGTTCAATGTAGTTTGGCAAGTTTCTTTCACAGATTTTATGTTGCCTTTATTATACTGAGGCCATCAGGACACTTACCGCATTGGGAAAGAGTTGGAGGTGCAGAAAATGCCAAGAAGGCTACTACATTTTTTAGCAAGTTTTAGGTTGTGATAAGTGTTTCCTGGGCCGCTACAGTAGTTCTTTCTCTAGTTCCGTGTCGCGCATAGGTCCTTCAGGTCGTGACATAAATTTCCGTGCTCGACAAGAAGCAGCAGTCGCGACATAGTTTTACTGCCGCTGCCAAGTTCTCGCTTCTATCGCGGATAATGTCGCTGACAGAGGTTTCCCTATCGCGATCGAGATGGTCACGATAAGAAGTCAGGAATTGCAACAGTTTGGCTCTCGAGGGATTTTATGTCACGACAAAGTGTTTTTATGTCGCGACAAAGTTTGGTCAAGACAAGAGTTTTTATGTCGCGACAAAATATTTTCATGTCGCGACAGAGTTTGGCTCAGGTAAAGAGAATTCATGTCACGACAAAGAACTCAATGTCGCGGATGTAGCGTTCTAAATTATGTCGACAAAAGATATACCTTACGCGCTGCTAAAGAAAAGTTCCGTGACATGAGGTTCTCTTCCATTTCACCATTACAGCGCTCTATGTCGCGACAATGGGGACACGGCGCTGCTGGGTCGCAACAAGCGAGACGCGGCGCCAGTGACGTAGACGCCGGTCGAAAGCACTCCATCGAGCTGGGCGCGGGCCATGGGTAAGTGATATGTAAACCTATCTATTTTTAATCCATTTTTCTCGGCATGTTTTTCATCGGCTTAAGATATATTTTATGCCAAAATGGAATATTCATCAACTTTGTGTTTTTGTAGGAATTATTAAAAAATGAGAGAATCCCCAAAGAGAAAGAAGCAAAAAGAGGACTCCATGAGTCCAAAAACTCATTAGATTTTTAATCCATTTTTCTGAGCATATTACAAGATAAATGTTTATTTGTATGCAAATGTGGGATATTTTACTCAAATTTAATTTTGTGAAAATACGCAGGTTAAAATCTCAAAGAAACTGTAAGAGACCAAAATTCTTACAAGCAAAAAGGAAGTCGCGAATCGAAAAATTGGTGCTTGACAGCTTAGTTTTCAGTCATTTCCAAGTCACGACATCACACAAATCAATTTTGGGAATAAATAGGAGGATCAGAGCAAGCTAAGTCGTGGACTTGAAGATTAAGCTTGCACTGCACGACCAAGGCAACAAATGAAAGAGGTCGCGACACCACACCGATAAATGCTGACAATTCAATTGAATATAATCGAGGTCGCGCCGCCACTGGCGTCGCGTATGGATTTGTCAATAAAGCCATAAAAGAAGTCTCTGCAAAGAAAAAGAAGTTGCAACTAATTTTTAAATGAAAGGCATCATTTGAAGTCGCGACATACCGTTAAAGTCGTGACATGACAACTGAAACTAAAGTCTCAACATAAAGATTGAAGTTGCAACCATTTATTAAGAAAGGACCACAAACGATGTCGCGACCACTCATTCAGGTCGCGACCTGAAGAAGAGCTGGGCAGAAGAAATCAAGGTCGCAACTACTTTTGAGCAGTTGGGACTATAAGCGACTGAACAAGAGTAACACATGGTCGCGACATAAGCATGTGAGGTCAATTCCAGAATGGGGAGGTTTAAAAGAGGGAAATCGTTGCAATAAAGAACTGAGGTTGCGACCATAAGAAAAGAAATAGACATCAAAAGAGGTCACGACATCACCTTTTGAGGTTTTACATAAATTTGAAAACCCGAGAAAGTAAGACCACCAACACAATCGCGACCGTAAAAGAAAGTTATGACCGAAGTCATCAAACAGAAGCGTGGTCGCAACCCAAAATCGAGGTCACGACCAAAAGCCGTGAGAAAGAGAAAGACAATGATGTCGACATTGAAAGTCCGGTTCACATCAATTTTGAGAAACACCAGCAACAAGCGTCGCGACTACAAATGATGTCGCGACCATTAATCCAAGTAGCTGCAAGGAATCAGGTCGAAACAGAAGGAACAAGGTCGTGACCGAACATGAGCAATCAAGAGAAATCCATGTCGCAACATCAACCCGAGGTCGCGACATAGAACAGTAAACTAGGCTTTCTTTTAGGATTCCACTTGGAGATTTTTGGGGATTCTGCCCAATTCTTTTGGATAAAAGATAATAGACAAAGGTTAGAATAGTAAAGTAGCTTCGCTCTTCACACCCGTAAAAGGAAAAGGAGAGGAACTCAAGGTATAGTTTTATAGTAGATTTCATTTTTTTTTAGTTTTAGTTTATTTTCTTTTCTCGATTTGAATCGCGAACTGCAAGGTGCAGACGAAAGTGGAGCTGAATTTTTATTTCTTTATTTTTGTAGATCATTACTCCGAAAATTTATGAATCTGCATAAATTTCTAGAATTCATTTCTTCTTAGTTTATTGCAATTACAAAGACAGACGTGATCGGTGCTCCATTTCGACCAAGAATGCAAGACCGGAGCGCAGCCGTAATGGATTTGATTTACATTTAGTTACAAGCTCTTCCCGCTCAAATATGGAGAACTAATTTGGGTTCGCTTTTTCTTATTTGGTTTTCTTTTGAATTGATAAGTTCCTAATAGTAGTACCACTAATACCACGAGGGAATGTATCTTGCTCGATTCTAGGATGCCCTCTGCAAGTGACAATGCAGACGGAGATTCCCGAGAGCCGAGAAATTCTTTTATGGGTATGTCGACTACCATTGATGAACCGCTAAGCTTTGAGAGCCCATTTGATAAATCCCCATTCACTCATAATTGAAGTGGATAGGGAGTATTTAACAATATAAATAATCGTATGAGTTCACCTCAATCTAAAGGCAGTCTTTAACCCCGTGTTAGTGGGAGATCTAATCAAGGGAAAGGGATCAACCAATAGATTTGGAGGCTTATCATCAATTAAGTGGTAGAAATCTCATAAAATCCTCGAAGGAAATGCAAAAAGGTCTCGTTTGGTCAACAAGAAATGGCGTGAAGTGTTGAGAAAGAAAATACCCAAATCTCAAGAGGATTGGGAATACAAGTAGTCGGGTTTGATCTTGCCTCGAGAGAAGCAAGGGTATCCAACCTGAATATGGAGAAATCCACCTTAAACATTTAGGAAATCTTGACAAAACTGCATCTACACACAATGCAGTAATGTACTTTAGTGCTGGAATTGACTGTTTCATTGTATTTCACTGATAGTTTTCGTTTCTCACAGGAAACTGATTCAGTCCAGTATTTTAGTTACGATTTGTTTTTATTCATTTACTTTGGTTTTATTTTAGTTCAACAATAGTCGGGCTGGGAAGTTCAGATCTTTATTTTTCTAGATAAAACCTTCATTATGAATTTTGGAGTCCAAATAGCATAGAATTTTAGTAGTCGTAATATCTTTAATTGCACTCAATCTCTCGTGGGAATGATACTGACTTACATTCGTATTTTTACTACTTGTATGACCTGTGGCACTTGCAAAGCACATAGACTCAAACCCTTATTTTTAAATCATGAACCTTCTGAAAGAAATATTTTATTAAGCAAATTTATCCAAAGTGACATGGATGCAAGAGAAATGTAAGGCTCTTACAACTATGTGAATTTGAGGGGTTTTTAGTCTATATAGAAAGGGACAAACAAGCTTTATGGCGCCGTTGTCGGGGATTAAAAGAATTAAATAGATCAATATTCTAACAAAAGAGGGAAATGCAAATGTGGACATTTTATAAAAGAAAAGAACAAAAATAGCTTTTCAAGCAATGGGTACATCAACCACTGATATTTAACAAGCCATGTTGAAAATATTTTTCTTAGTTTGACTAACTTTATTAATCTCGAGTGTGTTTTACTCAGAAATCCTTAATGCATAGGAAACAAGATTCTCAATTGCTACAGACACTAAATTGGAAAGAACACTGCTTAAGAAAGACTAAAAGAGCAAAAACGAGCTATGGCAGATGAGACATGCGACCGTACGTAGGAACAGTAGGATACAGTCGTGGCGCCTCCTATTATCGACACAATGGAGGACTTCGAGACCTATCATTCAGAAGAATATTCTCGCGAATCGTGACAGCCTGTACCGTGGATGCAAATAACTTTGAACTAAAGTCAACTTTGATAAAAATGATGCAGCAAAGACGCTCACCGGTCACCCCACCGAAGACCCAAACAGCACCTCGGGTAGATTTCAGATGGAAAATACAAAGAAAGCCGAACAGCGAGGCCGTAGGCGGAGAAGCCGCATCTCTTCCCATTCTCCTTACGAGATATAGCACTACATGGTACGTAATCCATTACCATATGGTTTTAGTTGATACTTGGGAAGAGATGGTGAAGATACTTAGGCGTGTGCTCTTTCCATCTCTCAATTTCATGTAGGAGAAGAGAGATAATAGTGTTTCAACAAGGGGAAGATGAGAGCCTATATATAGCCTAGGAGAGATTCAAGAGGTTGCTGAAGAGGTGCCCTATGCATGGAATTGATTTAAGAACCCAGATGGATATAGTGTATCATGCCTTAAATGATTCATCTAAAGGAATTATCAATGCTTCATGTTGTGGAGCATTCAAAATAAAAAGTGTTGAAGAGGCTAGAGATCTGATAGAAGACCTAGCCAAATGCAATATGAAAGCTCCATCCGAGTTTTCTGGGTAATGTAAGAGGAAAGAGGGTCATGGAGTCGATAGTAAAATGACAAACCATGGAGGCAAATTTAGATGCCATCATGCACGTGATGGACAAACAAGAAAGAAATGCACACCAGTTTTCATGAAATAGAGCAAAGGGAAAAGAACGTATGAGTAGAAGTGTCAAGTACCTCAAACGTAAGAAGATTCTTCATGGTGATTTATGAAGTTAAGTACGTGAATGCACCAAGAAATTACCATTTCAAGTTAACTTAACTCGCCCACACATTACGCTCAAAGATTGAGGAACCATGAGAATTTCTATACGGTGGAGGGGCATTACAAGGCCCAAGGTATGACGTAATCCTCACCAGGATATCAAGAACAACCAAGGTTCCAATAGCAAAGATCGCCGGTGAAGGCAGGAATGCTTATCAAGGTCATAGGAGGACTCAACCATTTGAAGAACAAATACTTCAGTTCATGGGGGACAACAAGAGGCTTATACACTTCCATGAACAGAAATTGTCTGACTTGGAAGCTTTCAAGTCTGACACTCAAGTATTTCAAAAGAATATAAGTGCCTCATTGAAAAACTTGGAGACAGTAGGGCAACCGCCCCGAATATGCCAAATCGTAGCCGTGGTACATTCCTAAATGGCACCCAAAGAATCCAAAAGACCGCATGGCACCGCTAAGAAGTGGGAAAGAGGTGAGCAACAAATGTATGAAAGAAAGGAAAGAAGAGATCGAGGCGTAACAAGAAGAGACCGGAAAGGAAGGAGAGAAGAGCACGTAATGAACAAACAAGAAAGTAATGAGCGTGTCGTATGAAGGAGTACCCACCTTATACACCTGGCAAGGCCATTTCCACAGAGGCTTCAAGGCAAAGGGAAGAGCGCTTAGATTCTTCGGACATTTTCAAGAAAATAGAAATCAACATCCTATTTGCAGGTAATCAACCAAATGCCTACTTATGCAAAATTTATGAAGGAGATACACTGAAAGCAAGAAAAGGAGATAGTCGAGGGAAGTGAATAGTGAACTTGATTGCTACTCGCAGTTGCGCTTATCCAAAGAAAAGCCTCAAAGAAAATGAAGGACTCAAGAAGCCACCATTCCCCGCTTCCATAGGGAAATAAGGAATCTGCAAGGCTTTATATGATCTAGTGCTAGTGTAAATTTGATGCTCTATCGCCAGTAAAGGCTTAGTTCGTGGAACTTACCCATCAAAGAATACATTGCAAATGGTCACGATCACGCACAACCGTAAGGTATTCTTGAATACGCATCGGCTAAGGTCGGGAACATCTTCCCAAAGGGATTTTGTTATCATGAAGATGGAAGAAGACACCCGTTCCTTGTCGCTAGGAAGACCTTTCTTAAAGAATCGAGCCGCTTTGATAGATGTGCAAAAAGGTGAATTAACATCAAGGGCGGGAATGAAGCAAAGGCACTTTAATCTGATAGAGTTTGGAACATCCCGATGTAGATGCGTAAAGTTGTATGGTCAGAAAACACAGTCTTCTCAATGTTGAATTGAATTCTGACTATATTCTTCAACATTCTATCAATGAAATTGAGATGAATTTTCGCTTTGAGTCTTGATTGTGAAATATTACCTTAAAATTTGTTTAACAAAGAAATAGTCTCGAGCAGAAATGAAAACAATCAAGATGAAGTATGCAAAATTAAAACGTAAAACTCATGAGCGTGAAACTAGTGCGTATGTTAACATTGAAATAATTGCTCAACATTATTTGAAATATGAGTTTCTTAGAACCATAAAAGAGAAAACCAAGCCATCATATCACCGCATTGGATCATAAGCCGAAGAGCAGAAGTCATTGAAATTCTAAGAAAATACAAGGAGTTATTGTTGGCCAATTGAGGATCTCGAAGGGTATCGGGCCCCTCCATTTGCATGCACAAAATATTGTCAATGATAATGCAAAACTTCTATTGAGCATCAGCGAGGTCAACCCAAATGATGAAAGAAGTCATCGGTTAAGTTTCAAATGGTCGAACGTAGGTTTTATATATGCTATATCGATAGTTCTCACGAGCCCAAGACATGTGGTTCCTAAGAAAGGTGGATTCACTGGGATCAATGAAAAGAATGATCTGATTCCTACAATAACTGCGGATGTGGATGGAGGTGTGTATTGTCTACAAAACCGAATACCGCAACAAGAGCGATCATTTTCCCCGCCTTCATCATCAGACGGATAGATCGCAGGACACCCTCACTTTTGTTTTCTTGATGGATACCGATATAACCAAATAGCCATTGCACTGAGGATATGAGAAACAACTTTTACATGCCCATTTGGTACTTTTGCTTTTGTGAGAATGCCATTTGGTTTCAGGTAATGCCCCGGTACCTTCCAAAGATGGCATGATGTCTATATTTTCCGATGAAGTGCTAGTTATGATGGAGATCTTCACGGATGACTTACAATGTATGGATCCGGGGCTTGAACAAAGGCTCGCATAACTTGGGACATTACTTCAAAGGTACAAGGACAAGAATCTAGCCTTCCGAATTGGGAAAATGTCATTTTATGGTTACGGTAAGGAATCGACTTCAGCACATGATTTATACAAATAGGCTGGGAGGTGGCACCAAGCAGTTTCAATTATAAGAAATTTAACGCCACCCACTTACAAATAAGGGAATTAGAAGGTTCTTAGGACATGCCGGATTTTACGTAAGATTTATCGAGATTTCTAAAATTGCTAGACCACTATGCAGATTAATGAAAGACATTTAGTTCTATTTTGATGAATCAGCCAAAATTCTTTTCAAGAAATCAAATCCAAACTAGCTGAAGCTCCCATCATGGCAAAACTGAATGGAACAGAGAATTTGAAATCATGTGATGCCGTGATTTTGCAATGGAGCTGGTTTTGGGACGCAGTCAAAAGTATTCAAGGCTTATATACTATGCCAAGAAACCTTTATCAAGCTCAGAAAATTACTCTTACTACGGGTGCGAGATGTCGGGCGATCAGATTATGTGTGAAAATTTAGGCTACAAGTATTTTGGGGTCCCCATGTTATTATGCACACCGGAATGGAAAAGAAAGAAGCAAAGTCACACTCGATCGTGGGTATTGTTATTGCGGTGAATTCTGATTTAGAAATAAAAGACAAGAGTTACCAGGACAATGATGATAAATGATCACTGGTCAAGAGTGAGAAACCCACAGTGCAAAGAAAGATAAATAGTAGAAAATTTTCCGCATGCAGCGCTATCCCACTCCGCCACTCCAATCACCTTGGTATGTCGATATTGTGAACTTCTTAGCTGTGAATTATGCCACCGCACTAGCGCCGCCAGAGAAAAAGCCATGACGAACATCAAGTACTACATCTGGGATGACCCACTACTGTTTAAAAGAGGAGCTGATCTAATTATAAGGAGATGTGTACCAGAAGGTGAGCAAAGCAAAATTTTACAAGAATGTCATACATCACCATATGGAGGACATTTTCAGTAGAGATAAAACAGCCCAAGAAAATTCTCCGCTAGATTTTAATTGGCCTACTATTTTTAAGGACTCCAAGCTAATGGGTGAAGTTATGCGATCAATGCCAAAGAATGAGAAATATCGCAGAAAAGGCATGAAATGCCTCTGCAAGGTATCCTGGTGGTGCAATTGTTTGATGTATGGGGAATGGATTTTATGGGGCCTTTTCTAGCTTCATTTGGAAATATATACATACTCCTAGCTGTGGATTATGTATCAAAATGGGTTGAGGTAGTAGCTTGTCCCAAGAATGATGGTAATAAAGTTGTGGGATTTTTACAAAGAAATATTCTCAAACAGATTCGGGGACACTTAACTAATCGCGATGGAGGAAGCTACTTGCAAATAAAGTGTTTGACAAACTCACAAGGCATATGATCAACACATTATGAGCTTGGCTTATCACCCCTCAAACAAATGGGGTGTTTAAATTTCAACAATAGAGAGATAGCAGCAATTTTGAAAAGACCGCAAGTTCTAAAGATAAAAGATCGGTCTGCTTGACGATGCACTCTGCATACAGACTACTTTTAAAACTCCATTGAATAACTCTACATAGGCTTGTCTTGGAAAACCTTGTCACCTACCTTCTCGAGCTAGAATATAAAGCTATGTGGGGCCATCAAGAAGCTAAATTTTGATTTCAAGGCATCGCTAAAGAAGCTATAGGCTACTCCAACTAAATTAATTAGAAGAGTTGAGGAATGAAGCCATGATAGCAAGAATCTACAAAAGATAAAAACAAAAAAATGGGTACATCAATCTAATTTTTGAGAAGGGAAATTAAGGTAGAGATCGGGTCTCGTTATTCACCTGATCAAGACTCTTTCCAAGAAAGCTTTTAAATCCTAAAATGGAGCTGACCATATACGTAGTATCAAGCACACAATTTAGGCTTAAAGCACTACTGAAGAAAGCATTAAAGAATGACTTTAGTTCTCGAATGAGAAAATTGAAGAAACAAGTAACTATATAAAGCAAGAAGTCTCAAATAAAGACTAAAATTGAGCAAATCTTTTGTGGGAAGGCAATCCACACGCTTTGTTTTAAGTTTTTCTAGTTATATTTTTGGGCGTTTAAATTTCTAATAGAAGTTGCGGTAATGGATTCCATGTGATTGATCAAGAGTAGGTAAATTTTTTATTTTTTTTTTGTTAGTTTTGAAGGACAATGAAATTTGTGAAAAAGGGGGGAGCATCTACAATCAAGCTTCCCATATGCATCAAAGACAAAAAATGGGCAGTATACTCTTCTTGATTTTATTTAAATTTCATTCTCCTCGATATAAGATGATCGAAGTTTTTTGGGGAATTTTACTTGTTCTGGTGTTAACTTAAATATAATGCATCGTGGATGATTTTGTTAAATATTTGCATGATGAAGATGAATTGAGTTGTGTTTGTACTTGATTAGTTTTTTGAATAAATTGAAATTGTTGTGAATTTAATTGCCCAGTGGAGACCTGTAATTCTCTACCAACATTGGTCCAGTGTTGAAATCATGAATGCTAGAATGGAAATAATAAAGTAGAAAAGAAAGTCACAACAAGGAAACTGAGGCTCATCACTAAAATAAAGAAAGGAAAGAAAAGAGCAAGTCGTGACATCAAGTCCCATGCGTTCGTGAGACCACATTTCGTAGTCGCAACAAAAATCCTTAGGCTCGCCACCTTAATAGTCCAAACTCTATACTAGGTTTTTAAACCTTTCATTTTGGGTATCCCAAAGATTAAAATAAAATCCATCGCAAATCATTCATTAGAGGTTAAAATTCACGTCATGAAATTCCAATAACGCAATCATGACATTGAGCCCAACATCCATTCAAATTTCCAATTATCTTTAACTAATTCAATCTCTTCTAATTCTACATCATTCATTCAAAATCTTTGAAATAAGTTATTATTAATGCAGAACCCGAAACTGATGTCTTGATTAAAGGAATTAGTTTGGCTCATGAATTTCAAAAGGATTAATTCCGCAGTAGAATTCAATAATTCCAAGAGAAACGATCAAAATTCCTCAACAAATTTCAAAACCCCTGTTGGAAATAACCAAGATGTTTCAATCCGAGAAAATTCATTCAATTCATTCATCATAAATTTGGAAAAGAGAATAAAGAGCCTTGTAGTTCCCAAGAGAAACAAAATCTCTATAAAGGATGGGAAAACAAAGGAAAAATAAACAAAGAGAATGAAGAGAAAGGAGAATGAGATAAAAAGGTGAGTTCCAAGGTCGCAAACACAAAGCTTATGGTCGAATGGAGTCGGAAACAAACCAATTCCATTCATTATTCCGATAAAACGCCGGCGGTAATCAAGAGAGTAGTTGATGGAAGGGAATTGGTAAGGGTTAATTAGAACCCATCAACCGTATAGAGCTCAAAAGAAAAAGGAAGGAAGTGCCTCACTTGTTGAACGACCTTGTTACACAAACCCGAATCCTTCCGCCGCAAGTTCGCTGTCCTGGAGAACCAAATAAAAAGCGTAAGCCAACCTCTCAGGAAGATATGGGATTTAGGATCAAGAAATAGAGAGTATTTCTCTAGTTTAGTTATAGTCTTATTTGTAAAGAATCATTGTACAATATCGAAACGCTTTTGATATTTGAATAAAATTCTTGATGATTTACAAATTAGTTGTTTTTAAATTGACTTGAGAAATTTTGTGTTTGTATTATTTCCTGTTTAGCATGAAAAGAATAAGTGCCTTGTCTGTGCAAGGATCAAATAAACAATTCTGTTCTTTCCCAAGAACAAAAAAATCTTAGGAAAAATAGGCGCGCATTAGAAATTGGAAATTAAGAGTTGCAAACACATGTTTAAATTCATTACTGTAAAATCGAAAATGTTGGCCGATGGAACAAATAACTTGGTTGAAAGCAACAGGGAAACAGGATGCTGGGAATAAGAAGCCCTGAAGAAATAATACACTCTGGTTTGAACAACAAACCTCATGAAACTTTGAGAGGAATTAGAAACAACTGGGAAATTAAGGATTAAGAGTCCACAGTCCCAGAACTTGTTAGTCATCGACGAGGCGAAATCTAGGTAAAAACAACCAACAAGAAGTAATTGAGGCCATCCTTGGCGCCAGCTTTCCAAGCCTACCTCTAATAGGCAGCAAGCAAAAGCATATCCTCTAGTTCCTGATTTAAGCCAAATCAGCCTTATTTCTTCAACAAACGAATCGTTCCAAATTCCCTTCCTCGCAATAACTCGCAAGAAAGAGCCTAAATTATCCAGCCTAAAGACGTAAAAGCTCACTGTAAAAGAAGAAACAAGTCAGGAAAAAATATCTTCCAAATGTTACGAGGTATGAGGCGAAGAAGTAAAGAAGTAGAAATTAATGAAAAGTGGAATAAGTTTTGTCTTCAGGGTCATTTCCTGAACAATTAAGCTCGTAGGGTGTTTTAACACCTAGTACCCTAATACCAACTCGGGAAAAGGGAGTTGCTAGCCCAAATTTCAAGAGTAATAGAAGTCAAGAAACAAAACATTGCACTATTCCCAACCTTAGAAAAACAGTACAAAAAGAGTTCTAGAACAAGGAACTCCGGCTCAAAGTAAAGTATATGGAAATTAAAATTCCATAAAAGAATTCAAAAAAAAAAGAAGAAAAGATGAATCGTGCCAAGATTGAGGAGAATCAACAAATACAAAGAAGCAATGTGAGTGAAAGCCGAAGGCAACAAGTACAGTTAAGAAAAGGTGGAAATCAAGGATGGTAACTTAAATTTTCCCATTATCTACCCAATTACCTAAGCCCAACATTACAAGCCCGAGTGACCTTATTGATCTGTAAGTGCTGAATTTACCTACATTAGTGGAGATCAATATGAAAAACAAACCTATGGGACTTTGACAAACAGTCCAAGGAAACTCCCAGAAGATTAACTAAATTCAACAAGAAGATGAAAAGGATTGAAGACCTGCACACACACACAGAACAATACTTGTTGAATAAATCGTTTAATATATTATTTTATCAAGAAATTTGTGATAGAAGTACCATTTCTTATTCTTGAATCGAAACTCGAAATTTAAAATGATGTTGGTATCTCTTATATCTAAGTTAGAAGCGTGAAATGAGAAGATCAAGCAGATGAATAAAAATGTCCTTAAGCTTATTTTGTTTGAGGACAAACAATTTTTTCTTTTTCTTGCTGGGACAAGCAAAATTTTGGGTTTGGGGAATTTGATGTCCAAAACTCATTAGATTTTTAATCCATTTTTCCGAGCATATTACAAGATAAATGTTGATTTAGAAAGTAAATGTAGATATTTTACTCAAATTTAATTTAAGGTGAAAATACAAGACAAGCTAAAATCTCAACAAAACCAGAAGGAGACCAAACTTACAAGCAAAAATGAAGTCGCAACTGAAAATTGGAGTCGCGACAGGAAGCTTAGTTTTTAGTCATTTCCAAGTCACGACATCACCAAAATCAATTTGGGGAAGAAATAGAAGACTGTAGCAAGCGAAGTCATGACTTGAAGATTAAGCTTGCGACTAGAGTGACCAAGGCAACAGGCCGAAAGAGGTCGCTGACATTCACAATCGATATCGCCGCGACACCGACCGAATATAACCGAAAGCCTGACGTCACCGATGTCGCTGACGTGGACTCGCCAATAAAGCCATAAAAGAAGTCTCTCAAGAAGAAAAGAAGTTGCAACTAATTTTAAATGAAAGGTAGACATTTGAAGTCGCTGACATACCGCGCTGAGGTCGCGATACGATAACCGAAATCAAGTCTCAACCAGAAGATTAAAGTTGTAACCATTTATAAAGCAAGTGACTACAACGATGAGTCAAGGGACACTATTCAGTCGCGACTAAGAAGATGGCAAAAGAAATCAAGGTCGCAACTACTTTTGAGCAATTAGGACTACAAGCGACTGAACAAGAGTAACATGGTCGCGGATAAGCATGCTGAGGTCACAATTCGAATAGAGGTTTAAAGAGGGAAATTGGTTGCAACAAAGAATTGAGGTTGCGACGAGAAGAAAAGAAATAGACATCAAAAGAGGTCGCGACATCACCTTGAGGTCTCGACATACCCCAGAACCCCGAGAAGGCGTAAGACCACTCAACACAATCGCGACTAAAAAGAAAGTTATGACTCAAGTCATCATACAAACAGCAGTGGTCGCAACCTAAAATTGAGGCCGCGACTCGGCCGTGAGAGAAGAGAAAGACAATGATGTCGCGACATGAAACCGTGGTCGCTACATCAATTATGGAGAAACACTGAGCGAACAAAGTCGCGACTACAAATGATGTTGCGACCATTAATCTAAGCAGCTGCAAGAAATCAAGTCACAACAGAAGCAACAAGGTCGCGACTGAACGTGAGCAATCAAGAGAAATCCATGTCGCACACTTTAACCCGAGGTCATGGCTATAGAATAAGAACTCGCTTTCTTTGTATTCCAATCTGAGCTTTTTTGGGATTCAAATTTCTAAATTCTTTTTTTGACAAGATAAATAGACAAGAATAGTAAAGTAGCTTCCGCCTTTCACTACCCGTAAAAAGTGGGAAAGTGAGAGAACTCGCTGTATAGTTTATAGTATTTCTACTTTTTTAGTTTTAGTTTATTTTCCTCGATTTGAATCGCGAATCGTGCAGACTGAGCATATTTTTAATTTTTATTTCTTTTATTTTCTTCTTAGAATTACTGCCTGAAAATTTATGAAATCTGTACTGTAATTCCCTTAGAATTCATTTCTTCAGTTTTACGTAACACAAAGTGGTCAGACGTGATCGGTGCTCCATTTCTTAATTCGCACAAGACCTGAGCTACAAATTTCTCCGTCGGATTTGATTTACATTTAGTTACAGTCTTTCCTGCCCAATTATGGAGAATTAATTTGGGTTCAGTTTTTCTTATTTGGTTTTCTTTTTAATGATGTTCTCAATAGTAGTACCAATACCGGGCTGAGGGAATGTATCTCGCCTCGATTTAGGATGCCCTCCTGACACGCAGACGAGATTCCCGAGAGTCGAGAAAATTCTTTTATGGGTGCGCCTAATTACCACTGATGAACTCCGTTAAGCTTTGAGAGTTCATTTGATAAATCCTCATTTACTCAATTGAAGTGTAGAGTATTTAACAATATAAATAATCAGAGAGTTCACCTTAATCTAAAGGCAAGTTCCTAACCCCGTGTTAGCGGAGATCTAATCAAGGGAAAGGGACGAACCAATAGATTTGGAGGTTGAGCCATCAATTTAGTGGTAGAAACTTTGCAAAAATCCTGAGAAGGAAATGCAAAAGGTCCGTCACAACAAGAAATGGGGCGTAGAGGCGGTATTGAGAAAGAAAATACCCAGATATTGCAAGAAAGATCGTAATGTTAAGTATCGGTTTATCTTGTCTTTTGAGAGAAGCAAGGGTATCCAACCCGTGAATATGGAGAACCAATTCCAATGATGAAAAGTATTGACAAAACCGCATCCATACACGTAACGCAGCAAATGTACTTTAGGCCGGAATCGATCGCTTTCATTATATTTCAATCGATAGTTTTCGCTTTCTCACAGAAACCGATTCGGCCCAAGATTTTAGTTATGATTTGTTTTTGGTCTTACTTCATTTTGGTTTCTTATTTCTAGTTCAACAAAGAGTCAATAGCCTAGGATCTTTATTTTCTAGATAAAACCTTCATTATGAGTTTGAGCCCTAAATAGCATAGAATTTATAGAAGTAGTGGTAGTTGATCTTTAATTCGCACTCAATCTCTGTGGGAATGATACCGACTTACATTGAGATTTTACTACTCAGATGACCTGCGGCACTTGTGCAATGTCATATAGACTAAACCCTTATTTTTAAATCATGAACCTTTGAAAGAAATATTTATTAAGCAAATTTATCAAAAGTGACATGGATGCAAGAGAAATGTAAGGCTCTTACAACTATGTGAATTTGAGGGGTTTTTAGTCTATATAGAAAGGGACAAACAAGGACACAATAGAAGTCTGTGTCGTGACACAACATTTATATGTTGTGACAAAAAATTCAAGCAGGCCCAAGGAACTATGTCGCAGACAGCAGATCTATGTCACAGCAAAGATTGGTCAAAACTCAAGGCTGAAAAGAGCTTTCTAGGTTGCGACCGTAAAGTTTTCTATTGCAATAGAACTTGAAAATTATTTTGAAGAAAGCTGTCGCGACAACCCTGAAATCTGTCGTGACATACTTAAGGTCAATGATGAAGGAATTGTGTCGCGACATTATTTTCTATGTCGCAACATAAAAGCTAAAGGCTAATGGATGAACTCTATCGAAATTTACACGTTATAAAAAACACGTAAAGGCAAACAAGCCACAAGACAAGTATTTTGGCAGCGCACAAAGCCCACTCATCAAGCCAACCTGCGGAAATCATGTCATTAATAAATAATTACAACTATAACACAATCTCTACGCGACAGTGATTATTTATGTCGCATGCAGTAAAAATCAAGGATGTGAATTCCCTGTCGCGACAACATGCTGAAAAGCAACACAAAAAGTATGGAAACAAAGAAACTTCTTGTTGTCACATAATCAAGAGTTGCAGGCAAAACCTGTGTCGTGATAAAGAAGTTTTCTGTCGCAACAATAAAAGCTAAGGAATGATCAAATTCTGTCACGACAAGAGAAAAGTAGGTTGCGACAAAAATTGAAGAAGACTTGATAATTTCCAAGGCAATTGTTTCGCAACATATAATTCTATTTCGCGACAAACAGCTCAGTAAGTAACAAGAACCTGAGAAGAAAAGTCTGTCACGACCAAAGAGTTTCTTATCGTGACAGAAAATTGCTAAGGACTTAAAGAAATCTTGTCGCAACAAAAAGCAACTCTGTCACGAGAAGGAAAATTATGTCACGACAGACTCCAAAAGGACAATGATGTGAGAAGCTGGGTGCAAACATGTTTAGTGTCGCGATACAAGGCATTTCTGTCGCGACAATAACAAGACCGATGAAAGAAATTTATGTTGCGACATCAACAAAGTATGTCGCAACACAAATCAAGAACAAGCCCAACAAAAAGGTCGCGACAGAAAAACAAGAAGCTATGACAAAGGAAACGACAAAGACTGGAGGTTCTGTCATGACATAACTTTCTATGTCGCGACAAAGAGATCACCTGTGGCCACTTTATGATCCACAATGGTTCACGAAGGATTAGTGCCCAAAAGTTTCTGCTTTTGAACCCTATTTATTAAAGGTTTTGAGTGCTTCTTGTGTACCAATTCCCAATTGCCGGTCGCATATTAAGGTCCTCGCTTATTCTCACCGATCGATTTATGGAAAATTTTGCGCTTTATGCAGCTAATCAGGCCAAACTGTTGAGTCGATCCAAGCACCTAAGAATTCGAAATAAACTCAAGATTACAAATCGATACCATAAGGAAAGCAAGAGCAGAAATGCAAGAAAAGTGGAGCTACAAGGAAATTGAGCACTGGGAAATTTCTCCCGTCGCCACTATTCATCCCGCCTGCTTTCATCCTCGCCGCCTGCTTTTGCTTTTTGTTTCTTTGGGTTTTTTTCCATTTATCCTTGTATTAGCTTAGATTTTGGTTTTTGTACTTCCCTTGCCTTGAGCAAAGACATGCTTCCACTAAGGTTGTAAGAAAAAAAACTTAATCAATTAATCGGGGGGAGAAGCTTTCAGCTCCCCCGTTTGTCGCCATTTCCACTTTCTCTCATTTTCTTGCATTTTTCTTTCATTTTCTCGGCACTTTCTAGGAAGCTAAACACCCTCTGAGGATGACAACTCGGAGGATGAGCGGCTAAAACCCTTTCTCCTTGGGGTGGACGGCCACTGGGCAGGGGATCGAAGGCAACTGAGGGTATTTTCTACCGTTTATGGTTTCAGTCAAACGTAGGCTTTAATCCCTTTGGGTTGCTTTGAATGATTAGTATTTGATAAGCTTTTGGGTTCATTGGATGCTTATTGGTAGATCTATTGACATCCGTTAGTTATCATCTATGGGTTATTGTAAGGCGATTCAAGGATATTTTTATTTTCCCCAAATTTTAGGTTTGATCCCTTCTGCCTAATCGTAATACAATACTGGGTAAGCTTTTAGGTTCATCAGATGTTTATTGTTAGATACAAAGGACATTCACAGTTATCATTTATTAGCCATGGGAAAGTGAATCAAGGTGATGTTATTCACCGTACGAGACCATCAAGTGGAAGCAAATGCCAATTTTTCAGCACTATTTGGGTGGTTAGCTTTACGCTTAAATGAAGAACTGGTTTGGGAGATGACTATAGGTCATCCTCCCCAACGCAAGGAAATGAACCCGAGAACCCCTCAGTGAACTCTAGAACCCGAATCCAGTAGTCTGACACTTCAAGGAGACTTCTTTTACAGTTTATTTTATTTAAATTTCAGTTTTCCAACTTCACCCCCTGTTTTTATCAAAACCCCAAAATCCAAACTAAATTCACCAGTTTAAGCACTTCACTGTTAGTCATTTGCATGAAGAAAACCCATCCCTGAGTTTGACCCTAGAGCCGCTATACTGCAGTAGTTTTACTACGACAGTAGGAGGAATTTTTAGGTATAAATATTGTTGATTCTGGATCACCCTATTGTGGCATGAATCATGAAGTGAGACCCAACATTGGAAAGCCTATAAATACACGCTTCTAGGGCAATGTGCGCAGCTTTTCAGCAGCTCTAGGATTTCTACGTGGTTGAAGACTCTTGTACAATTTTCTATTTTTTTTCTTTTCCATTTTAGTAGACTTAGCTTAGTATAGTTTTCATTAGTCGGTTTATTTTCCTTTAATTTTCTGGATTTGCACAGAACAAAGGTACTGAAATGGGTATTTCTTTATAAATTTTTCTTTTCATTAACTGTTTGATTTAAATGGATGCCTGGTTTCGTGGTTCATTTATTTCCTCGGTTTGTTTATAATTTCAGTGAATTTTCCCCGATCAAGCATCATCGATATGAGTAAACCATGAGCTCACTGAAATGTAATCTCATGATAGTCATTTTGGCATCATAAGGGAGGAATAAGTACACTAGGAATTCTTGAATTTATTTGATTGGTATTGTTCATAAATTTACTTGTTCTCAATACTAGTATTGTGTACCCAATGCAAAGTAGTGTGTTTCACTCTAATTTCCAGGAGGCCCTCTGAGTGACATAGAGATGGAGAATCCTGAGAGTGCATAACAGTCCCTTGTGGGTATGGTAAACTAATACTGTGGAACTAATGAACTTTGAAGGATCCCTTAGATAGATCACCAACTTACTTATAAGTTGAGATAGGTTGAATGAAGTATATGTCTAATCACTCAAAGGTTTCTCCTCTTTCTGATGAACTGATTCTGATCTTGTGTTAGCTGAGATCTAATCAAGGAGATGGAGATGTGCATCAGAAGTGTAAGATGAGGAGTCAATCAAATTGGAGAAGGCTTGCAAGATCCTGTCTATGGGGGCAAGAATTCTTTAGTCCTAAGATCTGAGTATGAAGTACTGAAAAGGAAAAATACTTGATTCTTAGAAAGAGGGTTATATATTACAAGTAACTTATTAGAATCATGTCTCATAAATGAATATGAACCTTTAATCAGTGAAAAGTATTGTGAAGGGAGAAATCCAAACCATACAACCTTGCATCTTTGACAAACTCAATTTCCCAATTTATGGTTGAGCTAAAAATTGAAATAATGCATAAATTGATTATTATCAACTGATCTAGATCCAGTTCTGTCTCACTCAATGAATCCTAATTCCCACTTTTATTAAACTTTACTCTTTTATATTTAAGATTTCAATCTAGGACTACATTTAAGTCCTCTTATTATCATATCAATGGAGTCCAAATAGAAATGATCTTGAGTAGTTGGGGTAGTTAGTCTTTTAATTTATCATTTGTCCTTGTGAGAATGATGTATGGACTTTAAATATCCACTTTTATTATTTGTACGACCTGTGCACTTGCAGTGATTGAGACCACAAACACAAATTTTAAATGAGTCATCTACAAGAGTAGTAACACTCCAATTTTTCATACATATGAAAAAATGGTCTCAACAAGTTTATCAGATTGATGCTCAGTTAGATAATATTCCTTTGGTGAATGTGTCATAAATTTGCATATATCATTTGGTCCTATCAAGTTTTTGGCGTCATTGTCGGGGATAGATGATTCTTTTAAAGATCAATATTCTAACAAAAAAAGGGATTTACTAATCTAGACATTTTTCTTTTTGATATTATTTTTTAGAAAATCACAAAATTAGTTTTAAAAGTAGTAGCTGAAGAAGCTACTGACATTTTTCTATGAGCATAATGAAGATAACTGTTTCCCATAGGATTCATTTGATCTTAGTGTGTTTTTATTTCCCCGTGAAGATTTTAAATGCATAGAAGACCGGTATAATCAAGGTTCTAGACACTGCAAAGAGAACACTACGTAATTTGAGAAGGATCACTCAGGCAAGAATCTAGAATATGGTAACATCAAGGAGATAGATTGCAAGCTATTCTAGAAGAAGAAGGAAGGAGAAATCAAAGGCTTAATACTATGGAGGACTTTTTGGAGGCTTATTATCCAAGATGGTACTACAGCAAGAAGACAACATACAATCAGCAAACACCAGTCAGTTTCATTGATTACCATGGTGCAACAACAGCTCATAGGTCACCCTCCGAAGCCCCAATGAGCATATGGGGAGATTCATGAGGATGGCCAACACAAATAAGTTGAACGGGTGAGACCGTATAATCAAGCCGCAACTCTTCCCCTTTTCACCGGTAGACGGCAAAGATCATGGTTCGATTCATTGCCAATGGATCAATGAACAATTTAGGAAGAGTTGGTGGAGGCAAATATGAGCAGATTTTTTTCCTCCAGTCCGTTGAGATACGGTATAAACAACGTTTTCTGGGCGTGAGAAGAAAACATCTCTACAATGTATGGGAGAGATTCAAGAGATTGTTGAAAAGATGTCCTATGCATGGAATAGATCCTAATTACCCAATGGATATATTCTATCATGTCATGAATTATGCCTCCAAGGGTATAATTGATGCATCCTGCTGTGAAGCTTTTAAAAGAAGAAATGTAGAGGAGGCAAGGCAACTGATTGAAGACCTTGCCAAATGCAACTACAAGGCTCCATCTGAAGCTTCGTGTGAGCAGCACGTAATCGAGGGGAAGGGTCTACTATACTAGAGGACAATCATAGAAGAAATTGGATGCGCTATGAACAACCAGGAACAATGAGAAAAGAATGCACGCACATGAAGTGGGAGCAATAAAGTTAAGGAACAGAAGCAAAGTGTTTAGGACCGCCAAGAAGAGTCTCATTAGGTCAGAGGGAGGCATAATTACCTAAATGCAAATAAGAGCTACACCTTTAAGCCTAACCCCCACCTGCCAACACACTATACACCAACACTAAGGAACCATGAAAACTTTTCATATGGTGGAGGAGCACAACGGGGCCTAGACCTAGACAAAATTACCATCAGGATTATGCTCAGCTTGGGTTCCAGCAACAACAACAGCAACATCAACATAGAGACAATAGAGGAGAATATCAAGGTCAAATAAGGACTCAATCTTTTGAAGATTAGATGCTCTAGTTCATGGGGGAAAACAAGAAGTTGTTGAACATACATGAACAAAAGTTTGCTGAGATAGCAACATTCCAAGTAAACACAATTGTATTTCAGGCCAACACAAATGATTCTTTGAAAAATATGGAGGTGCAGATAGGGCAGCTTGCCCTAATTATGCAGAATCAGTCTATGGATTCTTTTACAAACGATACAAGGAAGAATTCAAGGGATTGTATGGCAAGAGTTTCAAGAAGTGGCAAGGTGGAATTGGAAGAAATACAAAGGAAAAGAAAATATACTAAGGGAAAGAATAATATGCGTATATCAAGGAACACTTTTAAGCAAAGATAGCCCAAAGACTACGTAAGTTAAGAGGAAGTAGTAAAGAAAGATGCAACCAAAGAAAAATGTGGAAAAAAAAATCCGAGGAAAAAGAAAGCGGTTAAGGCTTATGAACCTCAAGTTCCATTCCCTCAAAGGCTGCAAAAGGCACGACTTGAAGAGCAATTCTCTAGATTCTCAGAAGTATTGACTCAAATGCCTCTTTATGCAAAATTTATGAAGAAGATATTGAGTAGAAAAAGAAAGATTGTTGAAGAAGAAATAATGAGCTTGATAGCAACCTGCAGTATAGTAATTCAGAATTCTATACCAAAGAAGATGTAGGATCCAAGAAACTTTACTATACCTTGTGAAATTAGGAATGAACACGGAAAGACTATGTGATTCTCGATCAAGCTAGCCAACTTGATGCCTGTCGGTAGCAAAGACCATGTTTGTGGGACCATCTCAATGCTCATGACCTTGCAAATGGAAAATGTAACACCGGCCCATCCTCGAGAATTTTAGAAGATGTTGATCAAAGTGGGAAAATTCATTTTCCTAAATGGACTTCTCAGAGTCATTGACATCCAAGAAGATAAACAAGTTCCACTGCTGTTAGGAAGAACTTTCTTAGCAACAGGAGCAACTTTGATTGATGTGAAGAAAGGAGAATTAACTCTCAGAGTTGGAGATGAAGCAATGCACTTCAATCTCAATCACATTTTGAAACAGCCAAAACTAAGTGATGTTGAATGTGAGATTGTAGAAATGAAAATCCCCAACTTTTCTGAAATGATGAAAGATTGTAATTTCCAGAATTCAATGAATGAGAATGAGAAGAATTTATAGTATCTTGAGCATCTTGAAATTGAATTTCTGGACCCTAATGTTAAATTGAACAAGGCAAGACTGTTGAAGAAAATAATGCGTAAAATCCGCCAGCTTTTCTAAAGAAGAAGGCGAAGAAAACACAAGTTCAAAAGGATTACCTCAAGGAATTACCCGAACATTTGAAATATGCCTTTGCACCGTAAAGGAAACCGGGCCATCACGTATGGACCGGATCGAACTTGAAGAACACAACCGCTAGGAAACTCTTAAAATATAAGGAAGCAATAGCCTGGTCCAAAGAAGATTTGAAAGGAATTAGTCCTTCTATCTGCATGCATAAAATTATGATGGAGGAGAATGCTAAAACCTCTATAGAAAATCAAGAGAATTTGAATCTGGTATTGAAGTAGTCGAAGAAAAAATGACCCAGAGTAGCTAGAAATGCAGGCTTCATCTATCATAATCTCCAGATGGCCTTGGGTGAGCCCAATTCATGTAGTTCCACGAAGGGAGATTCAACACATGATAAATAAGAAGAATAAATTCAGTTCCTACAAGGCGCGGGATGGAGAGTGTGTATAGACTACAGAAAACTGAACACTGCTACCAAGAAGGATCATTACCCTCTACCTTTCATTGACCAAATGCTGGACAGGTTAGCAAGACACTCCCATTACTGTTTCCTTAATGGATATTCTTGTTAAAACCAGATTGCAATAACCCAGAGGATAAGGTGAAAACTACATTTACATGTCCTTATGGCACCTTTGCCTTTAGAAGGATGCCTTTTGGACTATGTAATGCTCATGCCACCTTTCAAAGATGTATGATGTCTATGTTTCTGATTTGTGGTGGAAGGCTATGGAGATCTTTATGGATGACTTCTGCTTAGTATATGGATCGATTGCAGCTATCTACGAAAAAATTTAAAGCAGTACTTGAGGTGTCCCAAGACAAAAATCTAGCATTGAATTGGAGAAGCACATTTTATAGTAGCAAATTGTCTTGGGACCTGGATTTTTTGTTGTTAGTTTGGAGTAGACCAACCAAAAGTTGTTGTTATAAAAACTCTCAAGCCACCTACAACCATCGAGATAAGAAGTTTTCTTGGACATGCTGGTTTTTACAGAAGATTCATAAAGGACTTCTCAAAAATCTCCAGACCATTGTGTAGACTGCTGGAAAAAGATGCAAATTTTGATTTTGATGAATCATGTAGATATGCATTTGAGGAGATTAAATCCAGATTAGTGACATCTCCCATCATGTTAACACCTGATTGGAACAATGATTTTGAGATTATGTGTGATGCTAGTGATTATGCAATGGGAGCTGTTTTGGGATAAAGAACTGAAAATATATTCAAGGCCATATGCTATGCATGCAAAACCTTTAATGAGGCACAAGAGAACTATCACTCTGAAAGAAGTCTGACCAATGAGATGTTTTGGCAGAGAGAAATTTAGGCCTTATATATTGGGATCCCATGTTACAATACACACTGATCATACTGCAATTAAATATCTAATGGCGAAGAAGGAGGCCAAGCCAAGACTTATCAGATGGGTATTGTTGCTACAGGAATTTGGTCTTGAGATCAAAGATCAGAAGGGAAGAGACAATGTGATAGCAGATCACTTGTCTAGATTAGAAATGAATGTTGGGAAAGAAAAAAAAATGAAATAGCAGAAAATTTCCCTAATGAGAAGTTGTTTTTGTTGTCAGTTCAAACACCTTGGTATGTTAATATTGTCAATTATTTAGCTTATGGAGTGATGCCACACAGATTATTTCTGAAAATTGAGGAGATTGATTGCAGTTTATATGGGATGACCCACTATTGTATAGAAGAGGAGACGGATATAAATTCGTGGAGATGTGTTCAGCAGAACAAGGAGACTATTAGATGTCATGTACATCGCCATATGGAGGACACTTTGCGGGAGATAAGTCTTCACAAATTCTCCGATCAGGTTTCTATTGGCCTACTCTATTCAAAGATGGTTTTGAATGGGTAAAACATTGTGATGCTTGTCAAAGAATGAGCAACATAAGCAGAAGAAATGAGATGCCTCTGCAAGAAATTTTGGTGTTGCAGATTTTTTATGTTTGAGGAATAGACTTCATAAGACCCTTTCCTGCATCATTTGGTGATATATACATTCTCCTAGCTGTGGATTATGTATCCAAATGGGTGGAAGCAATAGCTTGTCCTAAAAATGATGCCACTCTTGTTCGGTAAGGTTTATCTGAAAATATTTTGAAGCGATTTGGAGCACCTAGGAGCCATCATCGGTGATGAGGAAGCCATTTGCAAATAAAGTTTTTGAAACTCATGACAAATATGAGATCAAACATATGAGTGGTTGGCTTTTTATCTTATTAATCAAATAGATGTGAAATTTCCAATAGGGATATAAAGGAAATTCTGGAGAAAACAGTTAATATAAGATGAAAAGATTGGTCTATAAAACTAGATGATGCATTGTGGGCTTATAGAACTGCTTACAAAACTCCCATTGGAATGTCTCCATACAAAATAGTATTTGGAGAAAACATATCTCATCCCCTTAGAATTTGAATACCAGCTAGGTATGAGAAATTGAATTGTGACTTTTCCATTCACAAAGGAAAAGACTCTCCAAATGAATGGACTGGAAAGATGAGAATTAAGCTTATGACAATGCAGAATCTAAAATAAAAAACCAAAAGGTGGAATGTCAAAAAGATCCTAAGAAGGAGAGAATTGAGTCGAGAAAACGAGTTCTCTTGCCTACAACTCAGAACCAAGCTCTTTCCAGGAAATTGAAATCCAGGTGAATTGGTCCACATTGTGATAGCAGTACACCTTTGGAGTAGTGACACTAAAGGTGAATCGTGATGATTCAGAAGTAAGCGATTGATTGAAGCACTACCTTGGAGAGCGCAAATGAAGTAAGATCTCAGTTTCAAAAGGAAAAAGAGTTATCTTGAAAAGAAGATAATTTGTAATTGTCCCCAGCTTCAAGACATTAAATGAAGCGGCTCAGCAGGAGGCAACCAGTTAGTGGGATAGTTTGATTATTGATGATTACTTTTATAATTTAAGATTATTGTTTAAATTGTTAGAGTATATTAAGTAATTTGATAATTTGCTATAGTTTTTTGGGATGAAAAAGGTGGAGGAATTGGAATTAGGTCATTAAACAATAGAATATCTCAAACAAATTATCTGGTGAATAACTATGAGGGGAGTATTTCTAATTCCATCAACTTGTTTTTTAATGATAATGCATGTCAGTTAAGGGAGTTTGATGCCAATTGCTTGAATGGCTAGTTGAATATTTTGATAAATGATATTTGATGTTAAAAATAGGATTTGTTCATACTTGAATTGAGGTTCTTTGATGTTTTAATATGTGTTTTCTAAGTATGATCTAAGGGAAGGATTTATTGAATGATGATTGGAGTGGGTTGAATGGATAAAAGTGAAGTGAAAAAATTTGGCGAAGCAGAACTATGACGATAAAATAAGTTATGTCGACACTAATTAGACTTTATATGATATTGGATTTGTGTTGCGACATGCGAGTCTTATGTCAGCGACAAGGTCAATGCTAAAATGTTTGGAAAGAGATTGTGTGGCATATTTTCTCTTTGTTACGACCGAGCAACAGCTGTTGGGTTGCGGGCGAGAATATCGATAAGTTGGAACATAAGCGCGAATTTAAAAATTTTGTCACTTAACCACGAGGATCACATGATTTCATAAAGCCGAGGAAGATTATGAAACTTACCTCTTGTAGATCGATTATTAAGCCTTCCAAAGTCTACGTCTTGGTTTATTCGGATCTTCAAGGTCTTTTGCTAGAAAGCAACCACCCTCTGATATCTGAACAAATAATGAGCGATCTTGTTGAATGCTAGTTTAGGTTCGTCTTCTCAAAACGAAATTAGGGTCTCTCTGTTTTTGGTTGTTCTTAGAGTAAAAGACGACCACTACTCAAATATATATGTCTCATATATATATATATATAGATATAAGTCTGCTAGGGTTTTTGTCAAAAACGAATTTTTATATATTTAAAACTCTTTTAAATGTAATAATTCAAATTCAAATCTTATCATATGAAGGCAGATTTGTATTATATATTTAAAACTCTTTTAAATAATAACAATTTAAATTCAAATCCTTATCGAGATAAGGAAGCGAATTTATTTTATATTATTATATATTTAAAACTCTTTTAAATAATAACAATTTAAATTCAAATCTATCAAATAAAGGAAACGAGCTATATTATTATATATTTAAAACTTAAATAATAACAATTTAAAATTCAAATCCTTATGGATGAAAGCGAATTTATATTATTATATATTTAAAACTCTTTTATTAAAAAACCCTTCTGATTATTTCCTTATCGATAAGAAAAATATAACAAATTAATTATTTGTTATAATTTAAATCACAAATTTAAACTTTCTGAAAATTGGTCAATTTAAATAACAACTAATTGTTATTTGTAATTTAAAATAATCTCATCATTTTAAATTCTGCTGATGAAAAATCATAACAGTTATTGGCGACTGTAATGTAGGCCTTATAGGTTCGATTAACATTGGCGGTAGGCCCCTAAATCACATTTTGATCCCTCTGAGTCATAAGTGGAATCTAGCAAGACGTATAACTACCCAAGTTAAAATGGAAAGCTCACATGATCGAGACAATATAATATATCTATTGACATAATCCTTTTGTCTCATGATATCTGATAGAATATAAGGCATGGACAGAGTCGGCCTTATCGTATTCTATCTTGTTATAAACCCGATTAGACTGACTAAACAAATGACATTGATCTCCATTAATTCATTTGAACCACATTCTCGGTCTCAAGTATCAAGGAGACCTAGAAGATATCTCTTATAATAAGAGGGACAAATTCCCGTCTGTGGCTCATATTTCACTACATAATTCTTGTATGTTTCAGTATAACCTTTATAGTCATCCGATTAAAGACAACGTTTGATTCATCAAGAGCACAATATTCCTTATGTTGAGAAGCGCGTCTCGGGTCAAAGTTTAATGGCACAACTATTAGAGATTGACATGACTTTGATCCATGTAGTAATCTCAGTAGTGCATTGATATTTGTTCTCAACAAATAGATATAAATTTGATTTGTATCTCATACACATATTCATCCATGAATACTCAATCCAGGCACTATACTAATCTTAATTCATTGTTATTCTCATAACAATAACCCGATTAAGGACATTTAGAATAATTAATAATATTATTCTAAAAGGACATTATATATAATAAACATACAAATCATCACAATAATAAATTCTCATAAATAGTAAAATACCATGTCCACTCTGATGAGCTGAAACACTCTGCTGCAACCTTTAACCTTAGAATTTATGTTGCGACAGATTTAACTTTGTCGCAACATAATAATACTTAAGTAGGAATCAAATAGAAAATTTTATATATGATGTTGATTTTCTATGTCCCGACATAGATTTAAAGGGGCATAATAGTGGGTCAAGAAAGAAATTTGTTGCAGGCGGATAGCTTACCGATCCACGGGCGGGCGCGACTTCGCTTTTAAATGGGAAGGAAAAATGTGAAAAGAAAATGTGGATTGATTTTGAGTTTTGGAGAAAATCATCCCAAGGAGGAACGGTTTTGCTTTGGAGTCGCCACTTTACTTTTATTTTTATTTTTAAGTGGGAAAACCAGAAGTAGAACAAAAAACCCCAATGACTCCCGATGTGGAAAAAAAGCAGTGCAAGAAACTAGTTTAAGGTCAGGATCAGTTACCTATCGAAGGTGCCTCGTATGAGGTGGCACCCCTCTGGCCGAAACTACAGGTCACTAGTGAATTGGGTATGTAGGAGCATATGGGTCAAGAAATCGGATGATCTCATAGGCTAAACACAACTTGGATCGAGCCGACCTAATTGGTATCTAGCGTGCTTAAAAAAACACTCAACCAAAGCGAAAATGAATGCATGCCTCTGGTCCTTGTACAGCTACATCAGGATGCCTTGACAAACCTGCAAACATACATGGCACTCAAACACAAAGCATCATAACGAAATTCATTCTACAACACTAGCTTCCTCTGTGATTCACAGCCAAGCGCGTATAAGAGGTGGAGTCAGCGTTTGAGCTATCTTTGTTCTCAAATTAAATATAAAAAACAAAGCAAGCTAGGAGAAACCATACATTGCATCTCAGTCACTCATTGATGCTACAACACCTGTCCGGCTATCTGAGCACGATACATTCATCTTTCAAAGAATCGGTCTCGACAAAACACTAGATTAATGGTGCTTAACTAATCACCCTTGGACCCGCACTGGTCCCGATTCTCAGAGAATCAAGCGGAACCAATTATGAATAAACCACAGACCCTACGCACTAGCCTACATTGATTTAGGGCAGATGGAACTGGACTGTAAAGTCTGTGGAGCTTCCAATTAAAGCGAAATCGAAGGACCCTTGAGAAACCCAACAAAGCCCGGCCCGATCTAGTTCCCCAACCGGTTCAGCCCCGGTTGAAGAGCTCAAAATTTTATAAGAGAACACTTCCTCAAAGATTCATGAATCCAACAAGACAAACGGAGTTCAATTTGTTTCAGGTAACCAAGAACCAACACAAACAAATCAAAACACCCAAACTGCCGTTCCAGCAAGCCCCAGACAATGATAGGCCGGCTGGTTTGGTTTCCCAACAGTCTAGACGGTTGAAAATATTTCAAAAATCTTCAAGAACCTTCATACAAAGTCAGGGAATCCAACAAGACAAACGGAGTTCAGTTTCGACTCCAGTAACCAGAACCAAACAATTCAAACCACCCAAACTGCCGTTTCCAGCAAACTGGGCAATGAGCGGCTGGTTTGGTTTCCCAACGGTCTGGACGGTTGAAAATATTGAAAAAATGTCAGAATCTTACAACTAGGAGTCAGAATCCAAAACAAACGGTGATTGATTCTCAGCTCAGATGGTAGAACCAACCCAAAACAAATCAAACCACCCAAACTGCCGTAACAGCGATTTCAGCAAACCAAACCAAATGGACCGGTTGGTTCAGTTTTCCAACCGATGGAGGGTTGAGAACATATTTGAAAAAATGTCAAAATCTTCTTTAAGAGTCAAGGAGTCAAAAAACAAACGGTGATTGATTCTCAGCTCGAATGAGTGAGAACCAAACCGAAACAAATCTAAACCACCCAAACTGCGTGGCAGTCGTTTCCAGCAAACCAAACCAAATGGACGGTTGGTTGAACAACTGGTCTGGACGGTTGAGAAAATATTTGAAAAATTGGCAGAATCTTCTTTAAGGAGTCAAGAGTCAAAAAACAAACGGGTGATTGATTCTCAGCTCGAATGAGTGAGAACCAGCAGAAATAAATCAAACCACCCAAACTGTAACAGCCTTTCCAGCAAACCAAACCAAAATGGACCGGTTGGTTCAGTTTTCCAACCAGTCTGGACGGTTGAAAAATATTTGAAAAAATGTCAGAATCTTCTTTAAAGAGATAGATGAAAAAAATAAACGGTGATTGATTCTCAGCTCAGATAGTGAGAACCAGCCAAAACAAATCAAACCACCCAAACTACGTAACAGCGTTCAACAAGCCAAAACCAATGGACGGTTGGTTTCAGTTTTCCCAACCGGTCTGGACGGTTGAAAATATTGAAAAAATGTCAGAATCTTCTTTAAGAGTCAGGAATCAAAAAAAACAAACGGTGATTTGATTCTCAGCTCGAATGAGTGAGAACCAACCAAACAAATAACACCACCCAAACTGCCGTAACAGTCGTTCCAGCAAACCGACCAAAATGGACCCGGTTGGTTCCAGTTTTCCAACGGTCTGGACGGTTGAAAATATTGAAAAAATTGTCATAATCTTCTTTATGGGTCAGGAATCCAAAAAACCAGCGGAAGTGATTGATTCTCAAGCTCAGACTGGTGAGAACCAACCAAACAAATCAGAGCCACCAAACTGCCGTAACAGTCGTTTTCCAGCAAACAAACCAAATGGACCGATTGGTTCAAGTTTTTCAACCGGTCTGGGCGGTTGAAAATATTGAAAAATTGGTAGAATCTTCTTTAAGGAGTCAGGAATCCAAAAAAAACAAACGGTGATTGATTCTCAGCTCAGATAGTGAGAACCAGCAAAACAAATCAAACCACCCAAACTGCCGTAGCTAGCCTTTCCAGCAAACCAAACCAAATGGACCGGGTTGGTTCGTTTTCCAACCGGTCTGGACGGACGAAAATATTTGAAAAATGTCAGAATCTTCTTTAGAGTCAGAATCCAAAAAAAATAAAGCGATGATTGATTCTCAGCTCGAATGAGTGAGGAACCAATAAAACAAATCAAACCACCAAACTGCCGTAGCATAGCCGTTTCAACAAGCCAAACCAAATGGACCGGTTGGTTGGTTTTCAATAGTCTGGAGATTTGAAGAAAATATTTGAAAAATTTCAGAATCTTCTTTAAGAGTCAGGAATCCAAAAAACAAACGGTTGATTGATTCTCAGCTTCGAATAGTGAGAACCAACCAACAAATCAAACCACCCAGCTGCCGTAACAGTCGTTCCAGCAAACCAAACCAAATGGACCGGTTGGTTCAGTTTTCCAACCAGTCTGGACGGTTGAGAAAATATTTGAAAAATTGGCAGAATATTCTTTAAGGAGTCAGGAATCCAAAAAAACAAACGGTGATTGATTCTCAGCTCGAATGAGTGAGAACCAACCAAAACAAATCAAACCACCCAAACTGCGAAACAGCCTTTCCATGAAACCAAACCAAATGGACCCGGTTGGTTTCAGTTTTCCAACCGGTCTGGACGGTTTGAGAAAATATTTGAAAATTTTCAGAATCACTACTAAGGAATCAAAATTAAAAAAACAAAGCGGTGATTGATTCTCAGCTCGGATAGTGAGAACCAACAAAAACAAATCAAAGCGCGGCTTGCAGTTTCAATGAGAAACGTTGAATCGGCTCTCACGTATGAGCGTAGAAAGCCGGTTCCAAATGGTTGAAATCAAACCTAAATTTGGTCAGAATATCCTGTATGGGAATAAGTGGAGGCCAGGTTTATTTCTTACCTTTTCAAATAAACGCTGAGCAAACCAAGCTACTGTCTCAGAAAAATCCGACAAACGTGTCAGAGCCGTGTGCCTCTCCAAGGTTTCTTCCAATCAGTCTCTATGTCCTTTTAATACTTCAATTCCCACCTCAGCCATCAAAAGCCTCTTGGTTTTTCTCTCATTAAGAAGCTTTGGAAAGGGGCTAATCAGTCTCGGAAATCTTCCCCATTCTCCCTCACTCATTTCCCATGTTTGAATCTGTAAGTTTTGACTTGCTTCCTCTCAAGTATCCATATGGGTTCATGGTGGGCTGTATGTAACCTAAGACCAAGGCTAAAATAGACCCAATACTTTAAGGTCGAGCTGGAACTTATGGCCCCGAGCATTTGGATTTGGGCTCGAAAATCCTGAACGGTGCTCACACCAAAGCTGTCCCTGACTAACCGGTTCCAGACAGATTCACCAACTCCAGTCGAGGCGGTTGAGAAATTATGAAATTTGGATGAATGTTCCTGAAGAATGGGACCAACAAAAAACGGTACCATTCTAAGTTTGGATAGAGGAGATATAGTCAAAACAAGGAGAATTGCTTGCGAAAATCACTAACGGTGTTGTATACATACTGCATCGGCGAACCAAAGATCAAGCCGTTAGTCAAGCAGTTTGACCCAGTATAATTTTTAACCTCGCCTCGCTTGGCGAATAAGAATCAACGAACAAGCGTTGAACAATTGAGCTCTGAGACCGGAGATACGATGAAAACAAGCTCGAAGTGCTGCGAATTTGACATACAGCTAATAAACTTTAATTGAGCTAAAACCTCGAGGGCCCCATGCTCCCTATAGTACGATGCCAATAACTAACACTCTGATGACACTCAGTGAAATACATACGCTCAATGGATGATATACAGCCCACCCAGGCTCAAGGAGAAAGGCCAGGCCTAAAAGGGCCTAAATGATTATATGAGAATAATGGGTGATATGACACCCTTAGAATAAATGCGAGTGTAGGGACAGGTGAGGGTTACACTAGAAATGTGCCTCTTCGGTGAAGTGAATGAGCAGTGGAATCGGTAGGGTGTGAAGTGCAGCGTGCAGAGTGAAATGAACTCTAGTGAGGCTCAGACGACATTTTGTCCCTTACTTTAGTACCGAGGCTAATGGAGCGAGTCACTCAGTGAAGGGACTTAAGAAAACTAGGCATGATGCAGGAAGATGGTGATGCAGGCATAATCAGGAAGAGATCATGAAATCAGGGCGTCTTGCAGGAGAAAATGAAATCGAACAAACTGAAGGTCAGAATGACACTTGAAAAAGGGTTGAATCAGTGGTACCGGAAAAGGTGAAGATCCCAATGAGTGAGAAAGGTCTGGAATCAGGAATGAGTGCAGAAAGAAGGGTAAATCTGGGGCGAGTCTTAGGAAGGAGTGAAATCTAGAGATTGAGTCTTGGAAGGGAAAATCCAGTGATTTTGGGAAAAGAGTGGGATCAGTGATGCGAAAATGTGGGATCTGAGGTGATCTGCAGAATGTGGGATCAGCAGAAATATCAGAGAAAGATGTTAAAATCAGGGTGATCTGGGAAGGTAGAGCCTTAGAATGATCTTGAAAATGGGATCCAGATGATCTTTGGAAAGGTAGAATCTGAGTCTTGAAAGGGTGGAATCAGATCACCCAGAAGGAGTAATCCAGAGTACCGGGAAGGTAAATCGGGGTGAATGGGAAGGAAAATCCGATTGATTACCGGAAAAGGTAGGATCAGGAGTCTGGAAATGGGGATCGATGATCTGAAAATGTGGATCAGAATGAGTCTCTGAGGAATGTGGGATCAGAAGCGAGTATCGGAGAAGGTAAAATCGAGATTGATCTCTGGGAAGGTAGAGCAGGACCGATCTTAAATGGGATCAGGCGAAGTCAAGGAAAGGTAGATCCAGGAGGAGGTAACCGAATGTGGGATCAGGCGGTGTCGGAGAAGGTAAAATTCGGGTGAGTACAGAAAAGGTGAATCGGTGATCTGGGAAATGGGATCAGGCGATCTTAGGGAAGGTAGATCGGGAGAGTCTGGGAAGGTGGGATCGGCCAGTACGAAGTATGGGATCGGCGAGTGCAGGAAATGTGGGATCGGTGATGCGGAAGGTAGTATCCCAGGGGTGGTATCGGAAAGGTAGGATCCGGAGCGGTGTGGAAATGTGGGATGCAGGCGAGTGCAGAATGTGGGATACGGGCGTGCCCGAGAAATGTGGGATCGGGCGAGTCTGGAAGGTAGTATCCGGGTGAGTGCAGGAAAGGTAGGATCCGATGAGTCTTGGAAATGTGGGATGCAGGCGAAATTGCCATAAATGTGGGATGCGGGCGAGTGCAGGAAATGGGATCAGGGCGGTGAAGTGTGGGATGGGGCGAGTGCGGGAGGTGGCGCATCCAGGGTGAGTGGGAAAGGTGGGATCAGGCTTGTGCCGGAAATGTGGGATCTAGGCGAGTACCGAGAGAAATGTGGGATGCGGGCGGTACCGGAGAAATGTGGGATCGGAGAGTGCAGGGAAGGGTAACATCCGGGTGAGTCTGCCCAGGAAAGGTAGGATCCGGTGAGTGCTAAGATGTGGGATGCAGGCGAGTACGAAGTATGGGATCTGGGTGATGCAATCATGGGATTCGGGCGAGTCTGGGATGTGGTCAGGGCGAAGTCTGGGAGAAGGGTAAAATCGGGTGGTCTGGAAGTGGGATCGGTGATCTTGAAAATGTGGGATGCGGGTGGGTACCGAAATATGGGATGGGCGGTACGGAAATGTGGGATCAATGATCTAGGGAGGTAACATCAGTTGATGCTGGGAAGGTAGGATCAGAATGAGTCTCTGGAAATGTGGGATCTGGGCGTGCCGAAATGTGGGATCGGGCCAGTGGGGAAGGTAACATCCCAGGGAGTGCAGGAAGGTAGAGATCCAGGTGATCTTGAAGTAGGGTCTGGCCAGTACCGGAAATGGTGGGATGCGGCGTGCCGGAAATGTGTGGGATCAGGGGCGAGTCTTAGGAAGGTAACATCAGGGTGAGTCTTTGGAAGGTGGGATCGGGTAGAATCAAGTGGGATCGGGGAGGCGAATTACCGGAAATGTGGGATACGAGGCGAGTCTTAGGGAAGGTGGGATCAGAGGCGAGTCTGGAAGATGGCTCCATCAGATCAAATTTTCCAGAAAGGTGGGATCCAGATGATCTTTGATCAGCGGGATCTGGTACAGTGATCTGGCAGTGCAGGAAATGTGGGATCGGATGCTGTAATCGGGATCAGGAATGATGCAGGGAAGGTAACATCCAGTTAGTCTGGGAAAGGTGGGAGGATCTGATGATGTTTGAAATAAATGGGGATCGGCGAAATTACCGGAGGAAATGTGGGATGCGGGGCGAGTGAAATGTGGGATCAGGGCGAGTGGGAGGGTGTAGGGTGTCCCAGGAAAGGTAGGATCCCCGGGCGTCTTGTTTTGAAATGTGGGATCTGAAACTGGGCTCACAGACAGACCTTCAAGCTGAATGGGATAGGCTAAAACAGAGCCTGGAGGCATAATGGAAGCAGGATGTGGCAGTTTGAGATCTTGACCTTGGTGAAGCAAAGGTGTCTTGGTGTGAGTCAGAGAATTTCTGTCAGTGTGAAAGCTTGAGCTTAATATGAGTAGAAATAGGGGTGTGCCCTTGGCCAGGTGATCTCACAGTAGGCCCGGGGGTGAAAAGAGTTTAATACGCCAAGTGCAGATGTCAATATGTCAAATCTCACTCTTGCACATCACGAGTCAGTGGAAGAGCTAAGCATACAATCACTCATTCGTGAAAAAATGTCATTGTTCCACCATCATATAGTTTTCTTAGATGTGCATCTGATACAGTGCGTGGTAACTTCTGACAAATTTGGAAGAACAATCGTTTGAGCAAGCGAACAAGACAACAAATGGGGTGTCGCGGTGTTTCATGAGTTGGCGTGTGAATCGCACCATGACTGTACCCCAGGCTTACTTTCTTTGCTGGAAGAAAGCAGGTGTGTGTGGAGCATACCGAGGCACGATGCGGCATACGGCGGAGAAATGGTGCTGGGTGTATCTGTCTGAGCGTGCCAACATGAAAGGATAGAGGTATGCCCCGGTGTGAGTACGTGTATCAAAATGTCTGACTAATACGTTTATCCATGGTCACGACTCTGTCATCTATATTTGATCATGGACTGGCGAAACAAGCCTTCGTGAAGCAATATGTGACTCGATACTTCGAAACGAGAGACTATAATCGTACCGATCAGTGATCATTTTATGTCATATAAATCTTCAAAAGCGAAACCACGGTCTCTATGGTCTCAGGTTGGTCTTGCGACTCGGACCGCCAATGTAGGCGGTGTGAAGGTGAATGACATGATGGAAACAAGGCCCCGGAAATACCCAGTAAATCTTGCCGAGAGCCACTTATGCGGCAATGTCGAATATCAAAGGATCCGCCTTGAGAGCAAATTTATTTCTAAGCCAACATCCGGAATGAACAATGTAAATGATGATGCACCAAAGGACACGTCGGCAAGTAGACGATGATCGGTAAAATTGAAGAAAATTTGAAGTGGTAGAAAATGATGAATGGATAAGAAAGGAGAACAAAAATTTGGGATACAAATGTGTAATGTATGACAATAATGAACAACTCATCTCGAGGCATTAAATAAAGCAGTCAGCATAAGATGGGAGTAGTGATCTGGTGTAGTCCAGGGGATACGAATATCAGACGACCAAACACGATACCCGAATGTGTTGCAAATCATGGAGAAAATAGCCTGATACTTTCTTTCAGCCCTCAGAGAATAATAAATCTCTCAAACCTAAATGAGTACTTGAATATTAAACAAACACACTTTTTTTGCTTTTGCTTTGTTTTTTTGTTTTGTTTGTTTTTTTTGTTTTTGTTTTTGTTTTATTTTTTGTTTTTTTTTTTCGTCAAACCTTCAAAGTAGGTCGAATGCCATACTAACACAATCATAGAAGAATCTAAACCTCTAAACCCGAAAATGAATCCCTCAACCTAAAATCTTGGGATCAAAGCATAGGCGGAATGAAGGGTGTGACAGAGCTTGTTGGTAGCTGGGATGAGCATGTCATCAAATATACAATCAAAGTGAAACAAATAGAGATGATGAAAACTAGACTCAGATAGATGGTATGAAGATGCCAAATGGAGGAGAAAAGAAACAAGCAATGATGTGAGAAATAACAAACGAAGAATGACACAATGCTTATAATGCTCACAGATCCAATTAATATGTAAAAAGCGCAGAGTGGAGAATTTGACCAGTCAGAAAAAAGTATGCAAAAATTTGAATGAAAGAATAGGCCATAATAACCACTTTATTACAGACTCAAGGGCTAATGGATATCAATGTATGGTGTGCAAGGAATATGACACTCAAAATGATGGCCACCCATCCTCTCAACCATGATCTCAGCGTAAAACCTCTTGGTAAGTCACATTCGCGGCTCTGACAAGGCGGTTCCCGTCCCCAAGTCGTGACCAGGCTGCTCCTCTTGGTAGATCTTGGATGACATAAGGTAAACCAATTTGAGGTCTAAACCTCTGGGTCGTTGATCAATCCAGGAGGACCTTTAAGACTAGGTCTCCTTTTGAAACCTCAGACTGACCTTTTTCCTAGGCAAATGAGTCATTTCCTCGATAATAATACGAACATGATTTGCTGCCCTCGATCTCCTCTGTCAAAAGGCAGATGCGCATACAAACAGTTGGTTGAGGCCTCTCATCATCCCATCATGAATATCTCATCTCGAGCTTCGATCAGAGATGTGTACACTTTAAGGGTGATCACGACTCTAAACGTGTCATGAGTGAGAGCGGATGCGTAGTCACTTGAGCGTCCCCGAATCAGCAGTCCTGATCGATCAAGTCTGAATGGTATGACTCAATCTTGCTGCTATCGTATCATGACCCGCTCTCTGATGATAGGCATAGTAAAGATCGGTCCTGAATCCGGGTGGGGTAGCCTATGGTGGTGGTCTAGGTGGTAGTGGAACAATCAAACCCCTTTCCACCAATCTCTGAAATACTCGACTCAGTGGCATCCCAGGTTGTGTAGCTCTTCATTGGCCTCGATGGAGAATTTGTGCTCTATCTTGCCATTAGTGCTGTCTGGTAGCCTCTGTTTGTATATCTTTGTTTTGTGGTCATGTCTGATCATAAAGGAAGTAGGCCCCCCGTCCAGGCTGAAAGAAGCGGTAGTGCTGTCTTAACCCTTTGTCGTCTAGTAAGGGTGTAGAAGCAGTCTACGAAGCGGTGACGTGGGGACTGCTGTCATCATACGATAAAGCAACATCGGCAGTCACGGGTCAAACCACTGGCTTCTTCACTTAAATCTGAAAGGAAGAAGTCATATAATCTGAATGCCTCTCAATTGCAGAGGCACGAACCGATGATCAAGTCATCTTGTGGGGCTTGTGAGATGCTAGCAAATGGTGAAAATGCGCTCGTCATGCGATGCGATCGCTGGGTGCATCTACCTGTCGGTGCTATCTTCTCCCTCCATGGAGATAAATGATCTTCAGCTCTTAGAAGCCCTGCCTGAGGCTCGACTCTCAGAGATCTCAAATCATCTGATTATTAAAGATTCTTGTGCGTGGCTCTTGTCCCCAGATGGTATCCTCAGCCTCGAAGGGTCAATGATGCAAACCCAGTATTTGAGAGGCACCACTTGCATGAAGAAAGAACGCGATCCTTATTTCATTTAAATCTATGCTTGTATCCTTTTCAGCTGTATAACTTCAAGTGAATGGGCACCATATCCCGGTGCTCGATAATAAGGCATAGATTATTTGGCAAGGCATGTTGGAAGGTCATCACCATCCAGTCCCGACTGTAACTCCATCATAAACATCACAGACTGATCCTCTGCTCAGTCACATCAATGCGGGCACAGGTGTCATCAATGAGTGGTGCAGAGTCCTTGTTGAATGGTACATGGTCTCGGTCGACCTGTGGGGTGTGAAGCTCTAACTGGGGTGATTGGACAGTGGTGGTGGAGGTGGAGCTATATAGTCACGTATACAGTAGGTCAGAATAATAAGTGAGGTGAAATTAAGAGGCCAGGCCTGTGTAATCCTGGCATGCGGTGGAATTACAGTGGTGGTGGTGGTGGTGGAGGTGGGGTGAGTCATCTGGGGGTGCTCCCAGGAAGTGGCGATGGTTGGGCTGATGCCCATCAATCCTCATCCCGGTCGTGCAGCATCCGGGAGAGATGCCATGGTATCGGTAATCTCATTTGTTGTTCGTGATGGCGTGGTGAGTCCGTATCTTACATGATTTGATCTGCATTACAACGTGCCGTGGATCTGAATCTCTAACAAGTCTGCCTCCGATCGGAATCGATCTCTGGGAACCTAGGTTATTCTTAATCAATAATCTGGAAAAACGAAGGTGTGTGGTCCCAGTGACCTCCAATCCAAATCAATCGGTATCTGTCGCCTGATAAATCCCCCAGGAGATGGTGACATGTGATGTTAACATCTAATCACGATAAATGGCTTCACGTAAGGAACGAGATTTACGACATGGTAATACCTTAGGGGTAAGGCGACTAAAAGCTAACAAGGAAAACTGATCTAAAATTTAGATGACCGTACCCCTGAGGAATACATAGCGGAGATCTAGATAATCGATCAACAATCATGATGACCTGCGTACGCGAGTATCCATGAAATCTAGCTCGGGGCTATACGGAGGTCTTCATTGCTCGGACATGTCATCTCCATAGTGCTCCTTGCATCGATATAGCCCTTGTACTAGACCTTGTTCCAAACTCCCTGGCTTGGTCGAAGGTAGACGAGTTAGGGAATGATTCCCAGGCTAACATAAGCAATCAATGAGAATAATCGACCAGACTAGTGATTCGGTAAGGATACACACGTGCCCTTGAAACACAATGACAACGAGTCATGCAAGGAAGGAAGCTTGATCATCGGCTTAAACAATCATGCACAAAGAGCAAGCCTATCCACAAAATCTACATACAAACTGTATCTATAGCCGATCGAAACATATAGCTAGATGCAGATCAACCGTGAACAAACATCTTTAGAATCAGCGGTGAACACCTGGCATAAACAAACCATAAGTGTATGCCAAATACCAACCAGTTTTGATCATCGATCATCTATGTAGCCTAAGAGCCTATTGATCGGAGAACCATGCGCTCAATATACCCAACTCAAGTTCAAGCTTAGTCCTCTTATGAAACCGGAGTGCAGGTTTTGAATCCCAGAGTGGAGTCGGCCGATTTGTGGACCATTACGATCCACGGGCGTGGCGGCCTAAGCGCTTTTAAATGGAAGGAAAAAATGTGAAAAGAAAATGTGGATTGATTTTTGAGTTTTGGAAAATCTGTCCCCAAGGAGGAACGGTTTTGCTTTGGAGTCGCCACTTACTTTTATTTTTTATTGCAAGTGGGAAAACCAAGTAGAACAAAAACCCCGACTCCCGATTATGGAAGCGAGTCTGCGAAAACTAGATTTACGGGTCCGTGGATCCAGGATTACCTATGGAAAGGTACCTCATGGTGGCACCCCTCTAAGCGAAGCTTCGGTCTCTACTAGTGAATTGGGTATGTAGGAGCATATGGTTCTGAAATCGAATAGTCTCATGAGGCTAAACCTCGACTTGGGTCAGAACCCGACCTAATTGGTATCGGCATGCCAAAAAAACACTCAACCAAAGCGAAAATGGTGCGTACCTCCTGGTCATGGCCACGCTACATCAAGGTTAGCCAGCAAACATAGCAAGCATGCATGGCACTTTCGAAACACAAAGCATCCATGTGAAATTCATTACCCGACACTAAAGCATACTGTGGTCCCTAATAGCGTGTATAAGAGGTCGATCAAGCGTTTGAATCTTTGTTCTCAAAATTAAATATAAAAAGCAAAGCAAGCTAGGAGAAACCATACATTGCATCTCAGTCACTCATTGATGCTACAACACCTGTCCAGCTATACAAACACGTCTATTCATCTCAAAGAATCGGTCTCGACAAAACACTAGATTATTGGTGCTTAACTAATCACCCTTGGACCACTTTTAGACCCTGATTCTCAAGAATCCAAAAATGGAACCACATTAACCGGAAATAAACCCCATTTCAGACCCTAAACATAGCCCTACATTGATTTAGGGCGAATGAATTTCTGGACTCATAAGGTCATAGGCTTCAATTAAAGCGAAATGAAGGGCCTGCGAAAACCCGACAATGGCCCGATCTAGTTCCCCAGCGGTTCAGCGGTTGAGAGAGAACTCAAAATTTTGTAAAAGAACCTTCCTCAAAGATTCCATAGATCAACAAGACCATGAGTTCAATTTGACTCCGGTAACCAAGAACCAACTTCAAACAAATCCAACACCCAAACTGCCGTTTCAGCAAACTGAACCAAATGAGCCGGCTGGTTTGGTTTCCCAACCGGTCTGGACGGTTGAGAAAATATTTCAAAAATCTTCAGAACCTTCCTTACAAAGTCAGGAATCCAACAAGACAAACGGAGTTCAATTCCGACTCCGAGTAACCAAGAACCAACACAAACAAATCAAACCACCCAAACTGCCGTTCCAGCAAACTGAACCAAATGAGCCGGCTGGTTTGGTTTCCCTAACAGTCTGGACAGTTGAGAAAATGTTGAAAAAATGTCCAGAATCTTCTTTAAGGAGTCAGGAATCCAAAAAACAAACGGTGATTGATTCTCAGCTCGAATAGTGAGAACCAACCAAAACAAACCACCCAAACTGCCGTAACAGCCGTTCCAGCAAACCAAACCAAATGGACCGGTTGGTTCAGTTTTCCAACCGGTCTGGACGGTTGAGAAAATATTTGAAAAATTGTCAGAATCTTCTTTAAGGAGTCAGGAATCCAAAAAAAACAAACGGTGATTGATTCTCAGCTCGAATGAGTGAGAACCAACCAAAACAAATCAAACCACCCAAACTGCCGTAACAGCAGGTTTCAGCAAGCCAAACCAAATGGACGGTTGGTTCAGTTTTCAACCGGTGGACGGTTGAGAAAATATTTGAAAAATTCTCAGAATCTTCTTTAAGGAGTCAGGAATCCAAAAAACAAAGGTGATTGATTCTCAGCTCGAATGAGTGAGAACCACCAAAACAAATCAAACCACCCAAACTGCCGTAACAGCCTTTCCAGCAAACCAAACCAAATGGACCGGTTGGTTCAGTTTTCCAACCGGTCTGGACGGTTGAGAAAATATTTGAAAAATTGTCATAATCTTCTTTAAGGAGTCAGGAATCCAAAAAAACAAACGGTGATTGATTCTCAGCTCGGATGAGTGAGAACCAACAAAAACAAATCAAACTGCCGAAACTGCCGTTCCAGCAGAAACCGTTGAATCGGTTCTCACGTGTGAGCGTGAAAACCGGTTCAAATGGTTGAAGACCAAAACCCTAAAGAATTTGGTCAGAATATCCTGTATAGAATAAGTGGAGCCAGGTTCCATTCCATACCTCTTCACATAAAGCTGAACAGAGAGCAAGCTACATCTCGGAAAAATCCAGCAAGCGTGTGTCCGAGCCCGGAGTGTGCCTCTCCAAGTTTCTTCCAATCCCCAGTCTCTATGTCCTTTTATGCTAATTCCACTCGCCATTCAAGCCTCTTTGTTTTTCTCTCACTTCAAAGCTTTGGAAGGGCCCTAATCAGTCTAGGAAATAGCTTCCCATTCACTCCCTCCTCATTTCCCATGCAAGCTGAATCACTTAAGTTTCAGTAGCTGCCTAAGTATCCATAGTTCATAGGTAGGCATATGTAACCTAAGACAAGGCCCAAAATAGACCCACAATACTTCGAAGGTCGAGCTGGGCTTATGGGCCAGAACCACAGGATTTGGGCTCCAATCACAAAAAACGAGTGCTCCACACAATTTGTCCCCACAGCTAACGGTTGAACGGATGCCAACCCGGTTCTGGAGCGGTTGAGGAGAATTATGAAATTTGGATAGAATGTTCCCTGAAGATAAGGAGACCAAAAAAAAACGGTGCACCATTCTAGTTTGGATAAGGAGATATGATCAAAACAGGAGGAGTGCTGCCAAAATCACCCAAAAAACGATTGTTGTATACATACTACATCGACGAACCAGTCAAGCGGAGTTGGTCAAGCGGTTGAGCCAAATTATAATTTTTAACATAAAACTCCTTGGCGAATAAGGAATCCAACAAAACAAATAGTAGACAATTCTGAAGCAGGCGAAGGAGATACAATCGAAACAAGCTCCAAGTGCTCTGAATTTGACATATGCTAATAAACTTTGAAATTGAGCACAAAACCTCGAGGGCCCACTTGCTCCCTATAGCACGATGCCAATAACTGTTACTCAGTGACCTCAGTAGTATCTGCCTCAATGGACCCATATACAGCCCACCGAGGCTGCGGAGAAAAGACCGGGCCCCAAAGGGCCTAAATGGTGTTATATGAGAATAATGGGTGAGTATGACACCCATAGAATAAATGGAAGTGCTTAGGGACAAAATGGAGGGTCTACAGCGACAATTAAGAAGCACCACAATTCTTGGCTTATAAATAAAAAAGTTCGAAGACTAAAGAGTCATCTACCTCATCATAATCAAACCTTTCAACCTCCCTCACCAATTCTCTAACTTGTCCGAAACCCTAGACTTCTAAACCAATTTCTCACGATGTCTGAGCCCACAACCCTGATTCCAAACCTAAACGAAATCATGGAGGAATATATAGAGTTGGAAGATCGAGGCCGGTGAAGTTTAGGCAATTTGAGGAGAGGGGTTGATGTCAGCAGTGAACTTTAGCGAACTGATGGAAGAGTCTAGGAAGAGGAAAAGAGGAAATGAAGAAGCAGAAAACAGTGAATAAAAGGTTAGTGAATGGGTCTCTGACATGGCATATATTTCTTGGAGGGACAAGCTACAACACAGAGACTTCATCGGAGAGAAAGGCTTTAGCAAATGGATTTCCCCTTTCCAAGAGCTAATAAAAAGCAAAGGATGGCATCTCTTCTATGAGCATAAGGCTCCCGGGTTCGTAGATGTAGTTAAAGAGTTCTCTGTGGCACATGGTAGGAGGCGAGGACAAGGCGGTTTATGTCGAGAGGCAGATGGATCATCCTTCCCGGAGACCCAGGATAAATCAAACATTCAATCTTAAGGAGGAAGGATGGGTCTAAATTCAAAAGACTGGTTGAGGAACCTAACTTCCAGAAGATCGTAAATCTGCTGACTTATGGCAAAGGGAAGTGGAATGCCACTAGGAAGAACCCGCATGAGTCCATCGCCAGGGGGGCATTGACTGAGCAAGCAAAGGTTTGGTTTTACTTCTTAAGTTCAGTCATTACGCCCTCGAGCATGCTGTCGAGGAGGAAGGAAGTAGTGTTGCTTTCCTTCTGCATCCTTAAAGATACCTGCAAATTTAATGTGGGCAAGTTGATTAAAAGCTTGATCCTGAGCTACTACAGAGGAGGATACAATGGATTAATCCCACACGCAAGGCTAATATCGAGGCTGTGTATTTTGGGTGGTGTCTAAGGAGATTGGGAAGAAGAAGAAAACTGCCTTAAGACATCTCCCCTGACACTCACTGGAATCACAAAAGGGCCTAAATAGAGAGGCAGAGGAAGTGAGGTAGAAGCTGTTCGAATAGAAGAAGAACTAGTAGAACTGCAGTAGCTACTTCTTGAAGGTGAAACTACTAAGCCAACACCAAGGGTAAGTGCAAGCCCGATTACCGTTCTCCACGAGTGAGACCCGATCCACGAGTAAGTTTGAAGGCTACGAACCTCTAAGGAATAACTGCGATCCTTGAATTTCTTAATGCCATGAATCAGAATGGAAGAGAGGAACTGACCAACCCAGCTCAATTACCTTCGAGAGATGAGTATGAGGCTGAGTTGAGAAAAATGGACCAAAACTTAGAATAGGCTCTAAAACAGAGGGATGAAGAATGGAGGAGTATATGGGAACAAAGGGAACAAGAACTCAGTGAAGAATTAAAGGCAAGAGAATATGCCTTTATCTTTGAGCAGCTCAAAAGAGAAAATGAGTTATTCAAAATCATGAAGGAAATGGAGGAGGCTATGGAGAAGAACATGTTGCAGAAGGCAAATGCCTGTGGGTATCTATACAAAGAACATCAAAAGGAGATCAAAGCTTTGATCGAGAAAAGGGATAAGGAATTGGAGGGCACCCTGAATTACAGGGAGAAGTGTTTGACAGAAAGCTTAGACATGATCAACAAAAACCTGATTAAGATGTACTCTCTTGCGGGGTGAGTTTAGCAGGGAACCTTGAATTCTATTGGAGACAAAATCCATCATAATCCGGCATTCTTTAACCATGGAGTGGTCTACAGACAAAAGTGGAGAAGGCAGCAAATCAAGGCGACCCTGCGAGTCGAATCCACAGAATTCTCTCATGCGGTGGATATAAACTAGACCCATTCAACCTACCCTATTCCCATAGGCATGATAGAAAAAGAAAATAGATCACTCTACTTTTCCATCTCCTCATCCTCTCTGTACTCAATGTCCAGTCATCAAAATATTCAATAAAATAAAGAATTCTTTGAAAATTCTATGCTCATTTGTGTTTATTTATTTATTTATTTTTTTGGTTGCTGTTTTTTCTTAATTTTCTTTGTTTCATGATTGATAATTACTTAGTTGAATAATTGAAACCCGGTTAAATTTGGATCAAATTGTCTAATTCTTTGCGAGTATATTTGGTTGAATTGAATTGATGAAAATTGTGGTTGTATTTGATTGTTGTGAGCTGAATGCATGATCAAAATAAACTTCTTGAATTGATTAAAACAACCACCTGACTTAAGCAAATCTCGAAGCCAAACAAAACATTGATAGATGCATTTATTAGGGTTGGATAGAAAATAAATGGAAATAGAAAGTTGTAAGATTATGAATAAATATGTGAACTTTAGAGAATAAGGAAAGATTTAAATTGATGAAACATATAAAATTTATAATTATATTTTGATGTAAATAGTTTGGTCATAAAATCCTAATAACTTTGCACATGGTCAACAGTAACTCTGGAAAGACTTGTGCCAAGGTTAGGAACATCTTCTGGGATACATCACAATAAACTCTCCCATGTCCTACAACCTGTTAGATTATTAGTTAAGGCGAAATCCTAGGTAATACCACCTGTACATAAGAAATGATTTATAAGACATCCCATGAAATTTGAGAGCATTTCAAAGCCTACCCTTATGATATGCATAAGCTTATACCCTAGTTCCTTATTTGAGTCTAAAGCCAAATTTCATTATCAATCAGCAATTGAGAAGAACAATCCCTTCCTTACATCTGATCCTATAGTAAAGAACCCTTATTTGCCCAGATTGCAAGACAAAAGACATCAATGACAGAAAAAGACAAGTTTGGGGGAATATCATTTTGAGATGTAGAAAATACGAGAGTGGGTTAAGAGGGAGAGTGCATAGAGATAATAAGAGATAAAAAGAGATAAAAAGAAAGATGAAAGAAGCTGTCAAAAACATCAAGAGGAATGAGTTGATCTTGTAGCCTTCCTCCCTGGAACAATTAAGTCCTTAGGGGTGTTCAGCACCTAATACCCTAATGCCCGACTAGTAAACAAGTTTATTGACCCAAATTTTGTTAAGGGTGGTAGAAAGCTTAAAAAGACCAACATTGCACCATTCCTAGAAATTAGATGAGAAATTGAAAGTGACAAAGCTTCTAAAATAAGGAGGAAAAGTATCTTTTAGGTGTGAACAATGAAAAGAAAAAAAGATGCAGGTGAAGAATATCTGAGATCTGCCCAAACACAGTAGGAAGTTTAGAAAATTACAATCAAGAGAAATCAAGGATGTATCAGAAGGAAAAAGTGTAAGTTGTCTAGAATTTGGGTTAAATTGAGCCTAAAATGTCTAATTATCGACCTCATTACCCAAGCCCCACATTACAAACCTAAAAGACCTATTTGATTTTGAAGGTGGTATTATGACTACATTAGTGGAGATTAATATGACAAACAAGCATATGGGACTTTAGAAATGAAAGAGAGTATGCCAGCCCAGTAATATCGGAAGATGAGCGATACCAAAGAAAAAGGGTAAAGACTAGCACACACACAAAAATCAGTATTGAATGATTGAATTGTTACACACTAAGAATTATTGGTTGGTTCAGTGAACTTAATTGAAAATATTCCTGACTCTAGATTGGAAACATGTTTAGAATTAATCCTACAACTAACTTATGTTTCACCTTGAATTGAAGAGTTTGTGAATGAAAAATGCCCTTAAAAATAAAAGTTAAATTGTTTGAGGACAAACAAAATTTTCTTTTCTTTGTTTGAGGACAAGAAAAACTTTAAGTTTAGAGGAATTTGATCAGTGTAAAACTCATCTATTTTTAACCCATTTTTCTGGTATGTTTTTAACAATTTAAGATCCATTTTTATGCCAAAATGTGGAATATTCATCAACTTTGTGTTTTGCAGGCAATTATTGAAAAATGAGATAATCCCAACAAAAGAGAAGCAAAAAATAGGACAAAATAGCAATCACGTAGCCATGACATAATTTGTAATATCGCGACACAAAGTCATGAGGCCAAGGAACTATGTCGCAGCCAGCATATCTATGTCGTAGCAAAGATTAGTCAAAACTCAAGGCTGAAAAAAGCTTTCTGAGTCACGGTAATGCAGTTTTTAATGCGAGCCTGCTTGAAAAGATTTTGAAGAAGGTGGCAGCGACAACCACGAAACACAATCGCGACATACTTAAGGTCAATGATGAAGGAATTGTGTCGTGACATTATTTTCTATGTCGCAACATAAAAGCTGAAGACTAATGGATGAAATCTGTGCGACCAGAGATATTCTGTAGAGACATAAAATATCAAGAAAGGAAAACAAGTCGGCTAAGGCCAGTATTTTATGTTGCGACAAAGTTTCGCATCATCAAACCAGCTCGAGGAAATCATGTAACCATGACGGTCGGAATTCACACGACAGAACATATAGTCTCTATAGCGACAAGATTATTTCTATCGACAGGATAAAAATCAGGAGAATTGAATTCCTAATAAGCAGCAAGATGCTGAAAAGCAACACAAGAGAATGGAAACAAAAGAACCTTCTTACATTACGACATAATCAGAGTTGCGGGAAAGAACTGTGTCCGTGAAGTTTTCTATCCGCGACCGATAAAAGCTAAGGAATGATAAAATTCTGTCGCGACAAAAGAAAAGTAGTTCGCGACAGAAATTGAAGAAGATTTTAGAATTTCCAAGGCAATTGTGTCACAACATATAATTCTATGTCGCGATAAACAGCTCAACAAGTAACAAGAACCTGAGAAGAAAAGTCTATCGCGACCAAAGAGTTTCTTGTCGCTACAAAAAATTGCTAGGGACTTAAAGAAATCCTATCGCGACATAAAGCAACTCTGTCACGACAAAGTTTCCAGACTGAAAAACAATTATTTGTCACAACAAGGAAAATTATGTCGCAACAAACTCCAGAAGGACAAGGACATGAGAAGCTGAGTGCAAACAGGTTTGGTGTCGTGACACAAGGCATTTTTGTCACGACATCAACAAAGTATGTCGCAACACAAATCAAGAACAAGCCCAGCGAAAAGGTTGTGACAGAAAAACGAGAAGCTACGATAGATGAAGCGACAAAGATTGGAGGTTCTGTCACGATAGAACTTTCTATGTCGCGACAAAGAAACCAATTTTGGCCAGAATTTTGGGGATCCACAATGCAATTAATGAAGTGAGGCCCAACATTGGAAAACTTATAAATACAACTTCTAAAAGCGATGTGCGCAACTTTTAAGCGTCGGGATTTACAGGTTGTTGAAGACCCTTGTACAATTTTTTAATTTTTTTAATTTTTTATTCTTTTCCATTTTAGTAGACTTAGCTTAGTATAGTTTTCTTTAGTACGTTTTATTTTCTTTAATTTTACGGATTTGGGTATTATCTTTGAAGTGCAACGGTTGGGTTTCTTTATAAATTTTTATTTTCATTAACTATTTGATTTAAATGGATGCTGGAAGGTTTCTAGAGTTCATTTATTTAAGTTTGTTTATAATTTCAATGAATTTTTCTTTGATCCCGGTTAGTCAGTAAGTAAACCCGATTTTTGAGAAGATGAGCTCCTTTGGAAATGGGTCTTTGATGATAGTCATTTGATGCATAAGGAGGAAGGAAGCATTAATTAAATTCTTGAATTTGCCCCAGTTAGTATTGTTCATTAATTTACTTGTTCTCAGTACTAGTACCGTGTACCCAATGCAAAGTAGTGTGTCTCACTCTGATTTCTAGGAAGCCCTCTAAGTGACATAGAGATGGAAAATCCTGAGAGTGCATAACAGTCCCTTGTGGGTATGGTAGACTAATACTGTGGAACTAATGAACTTTGAAGGATCACTCAGATAGATCAGCAACTTACTTATATTGAGATAGGTTGAATGAAGTATATGTCTAATCACTCAAATAGATCACCAACTTACTTATAAGTTGAGATAGGTTGAATGAAGTATTTGTCTAATCACTCAGAGGTTTCTCCTCTTTCTGATGAACTGATTATGAGCCCGTGTTAGCTGAGATCTAATCAAGGAGATGGAGATATGCATCAGAAGTGTAGGATGAGGAGTCAATCAAATTGGAGAAGGCTTGCAAGATCCTGTCTATGGGTGTAAGAATTCTTTAGTCTTAAGATCTGAGTATGAAGTACTGAAAAGGAAAAATACTTTATTCTTATAAAGAGGGTTATATATTACAAGTAATTGATTGGAATCATGTCTCATAAATGAATATGAACCTTTAATCAGTGAAAGTATTGTTAAGGGAGAAATCCAAACCATACTACCTTGCATCTTTGACAAAATCGACTTTCGATTGATGCATTTGAGCTAAAAATTAAAATGATGCGAGAAATTGATTATTATCAGCGATCGAGGATCGATGCATCTCCTTTCAGTGAATCCTAATTCCCACTTTTATTAAATTTTACACTTGTATAATTAAGATTTCAGTCGAGGACTACATTTAAGTCCTCTTATTATCATGTCGATGGAGTCAGAATAGAAATGATGCTTGAGTAGTTAGGGTAGTTAGTCTTTTAATTTATCATCTATCCTTGTGGGAATGATATCTGGACTTTAAATATCCACTTTTATTACTTGTACGACCTGTGCACTTGCAATGATTGAGACCACAAACACAAAATTTAAATGAGTCATCTTACAAAAGAAAACAATTCCAATACATATGAAAAATGGTCTCAAAAAATTTATGGCATTGATGCCTAGGATTATATAATACTCCTTTGGTAACTGTGCATAAATTTGCATATATCATTTGGTCCTATTAGTAAGTGCGCACTACAGAGGTATTCTATCACGACAGACTTCATATAGTGGTAAAAAAAAAAAAAAAAAAGGACCCTCGGGATATAGGGTGTCACAACCCCTCACCTGTCAACACTATTATTTGGAAACTTGACTCTAAATTATCTAATAAGGATCTTAGGGTGCTATCTTTCTTCTGTGGAGTTGAGGTTCTAGCCACTTCGATGGGTCTTCTACTATCTCAACAAAAGCATGTTATTGATCTTCTCAGCAAACATAACATGCTAGACTCTAAACCTAAATCTACACCACTTGTCGTAGACACTTCTCTGACTACTCACGATGGTATTACACCAATCAATGCTACCATGTACTATAAGTTGGTTGGCGGCCTTCAACATCTCTGAATGACTTGACTAGATATTTTCTTTACCATGAATAAACTCTCCTAGTTTATGCATGCGCCATTCGAACACAATTAGGGAGCGGTCAAACATTTGCTTTGTTGACTCAATGGCACAAGATCCTTTGGTATTCGACTTCTTGTAGACATTATTCAGACATTGCATCGTTTCTCTGATACAGACTGGGCTGGTAACCCAGATGATCATGCCTCCATAGGTGATTTTCTTATTTTTATGGGTGCTAATCAAATTTCCCAGAGTTTTACAAAGCAACACAATGTTGCTTGTTCTTTTACTTAGGCTAAGTATCTTATAATTGCAACTGTGATGCCCCAAAATCAAGGGGTCCGTTGATCAACCATTAACTTGTGGAAAGCCTATGGATATCGTGTAACTCGATACCACACCGTTGTGTCCTATTTATCGAGATCCATAATTTAACATAAACGGGACAAAGTCTCCTTTGTATGGGGATCTCTATCGAAAATCTAACATGTACAACAATACAATCACATGACCCATCCGAGGCCCAATATAACCTGATGACCATGCAAGATCATATAGTAAAAATTGGCCACTTTAAACCCCATTTAATACATTCATACCAAAAACATGTAGACTATATTAAATTTTGTCATATGAGTTCAATTACAACTCTTTACATACTAGTACATGCTAAAAATAATTTGTTCCAAAACTATTTTAAAAATAATTACAAAAGTAATTATAAAAGCCACACGTTAGCTTTCTTCACCATTGCGACCCCGGATGAGAATCGTCCACCGACGCAAGTCCCGCACTTGAAATGTTTTTCCCGTATAGGGTGAGCCACGCTTAGTAGAGTAATTCCTACAAAAGCTACTCCTCACCTAAGTGTACGTGCAATTTCCACATTCACATCCACAATTTCAAGCAAGAATATGCGATCCTATGTTGGAATTCTACATGTCATGCTATGAAATGAGATGAGACTCACTCATACACCATACTCGAGTCTTTACCGACTCCCATCATACCCGAGTCTTCACAGACTCCTACCACACTATGTGATGCCCATGTGTGATAAACCATCATTGATGGATTACATCCAATTATCCTTTTTGAAACCAATATCATTTGTTTACAAACCAAAAGATTTTTGGATGTTAAACCTAAAATGATCATTTTATTTACAAAACCATGTGTCTATTGTGGGCAAAGAAATTTTGTGGTCCCAATCAGAGGTCATGTTCACGGACTAAAGACATATACAAAATTTATGACATGATTACCAAAGGACTATTGTCTAATCCCCAAAGAATAATGCCATGAAATCCTTGTTCGCTATATTTACAATTATACCGATTAAAATGGTTTCCTTAAGACTGATAAATTTCTTCCCGGTTTGATCCATGATTCTGCAAGTGCAGTCGAACAAGTAATAAAGTGGATTTTAGTCCAGATATCGATCCCACGAAGATCTCAAGAATTTTCAATCAACTACCCTGACTACTCAAGCTCTATACTATTTGGACTATGATAGACAATTTGAATCAGCTTTGAAAGCCTTAAAATGAAAAATTAAAAAGAATTGAATTAATAACAAATGAATTTAACACTCGAAATAATAAAATAGCAAATTTAGATTGAACAGCCATTCCGCAAAGGGCCTAACGAAAAATAAAACTATTGTGAAACATCAATTCTTCGTGATTACACTGTAATTTTAGCCATGAACTACGTATTTAAAACTAGTCCAAGGAATATGAAAGTGCAATGATTCTCCAAACTCCACTATTCATTATCTAACCTTGACCGGTTCTCAAGATAGTGGGTTAGATAACTACCTTTTAATCCGGGGTCACCTTGTTCGGGGTATTTTTTTTTCAATACTACAATTAATAACTGGATCAAACTCCGAGCTCTAACTTATAGTCATTGCAGCATTTACACTTATATCGGTTTCTCTTCCTCAAAATTAGAACATCTCATTCTTTCCTTGATTAAATCCTTGCTAACACGGGATTGAATTCACCATTCGAATCGAGGTGAAATCTTTGCATGTTTAAATTGATAAATCGTTCAACTCATTCTCGTCTCCAAGTGAAAAGAAGATTTATCAATTTAATCACGTAGCACATTAAATCACCAATACAGTTCGCATACCGTCCACGACTGCCTCATTACTCTCGTGAATGCCTTCCCCAGGTCACCTCGTGAGGGCCTCCCGAAATCGCAGCTTGAGACCATCCGTTTATGGGTAGGCTTAATAATCGGGATATTGGGATCAATTCCAATTTAAACAAAAACCAAAGCAAGTAGATTTATTAAACCGAAGTTCATCATCGGTTGAATAAAATCACAGAAAGATAATTTCTCGACGATAGAGTCATTTCAATGGGAAGTCGGGTTTCTAAATCATCGACACACCACATTACTTCACTCGATCAAGAAACCACTCGTAATTAGAAACCGTAGTTTGAAATCCAAAATTTGTCCGAATTCAAATAACCGTAGCAAGACTCAAGAAATATAAATCTGCATTCAGCTAAAACTTTAACAGCTAACGTTCCGATCCAAATTTAAAACAAAAATACGAACTAATTCCAAAATAAAACAAAGAAAGAAAAGAAAATTAAAATAGAGGAGCCTTCTTCAAAGAACCCGCATCTCTTTCAAGTCGCCAAGAGTCGTGGTTCCTTCAAGAAGAAATACATATTTATGTGGTTCGTTGGAAGTCCTAAATTTCGATGCACTTTTGACCAGTTAATCGCCCATTATTGTTGATGTCGCGACATCAATTCATTGTCTCGGTTTCGCAATCTCAGCCTTGTCGCAGTAAGCCCTTTTGCTTTGGTCACATACCAGAACTGGCGTCGTGGATGTACCAATTGCCGCGACCTTTTCTTTGATCCGGAGGTCGCGGAGAGCTATCGACGCCGCGAACCTCACCTTCTTTGTTTAATGTCGCGACATCACAATGCTGTCGCCACCTTCCGTCTTTGTTAATGATGTCGCGCAATTCCTTTATGCGTGATGTCACCTCGTCTTTTTGTATTGATGTCGCGACAACCAGTGTTGTCGCCACCTTCTTTTCTTAACCATATCGCGGACCGCCGAAAGTGCGATGTCGCGACTTCCTTTCGTAGCTGATGTCACTTACGTACCTTGATCTTGTCGCGACCTCCTTTTTAGTAAATTACGTCGCGACCATTTGAATGATGCTGCGACCTTTCTTTAGATGATGATGTCGTGCGCGGATGTCGCAATTCTTATACGTCGCACTCTCGCCTTGCAAGCGTATGTCGCGATCGCTTCGACAGTATAAGAAAGTTGATGTCGCATCGCATCTGCATGTCGCGACTTAAATGTTCAAATAATTGTTTATCTTCCTGTGAAAGCAAACTTCTTTTTTTAGTGTTGCGCAATTTCATTGTCCACCGCATCGGGTTTAATTTCGCCGCGACCGAATGATGTCGACATTATGTCTTCTTCTTCATCACCCCTCGTTGCTTGACTTTGAGTTTCTTTCACGCCGCTGCTTTATCTTCTTCAATTACGCTCATTCGCGATCGAGCTTTGTAGTTGCAACCTTAATATGTATTTCGATTGCCGTAGAAGGTTTCAAATGACATCAAATCCTTAATCCTTTTTCGCCTCTCCGCCGCAATTTTCTTCAATCCGCCACATCGCATCAAGCCACCACATTCGCTCCTTTTACCGCACTTCGGCTTGAATTCCCCTTCTTCACAGCTAGCTTGGTGAAGTGTTCCATATTCCCGCAGCGCAACGGGGTCTTTTTAGAAAAAAAATAAATCGAGAAAAATGGTGAAAATAGATGGCTTTTAAGCTCACCGACTCCCAGGCAAAATTTTGCGATGCCAGCCAGAAAGAAAGAAAAGATTTGTTTGTCCTCGAACAAGAGGACATTTTTCTATTTTTGTTACTACAGTACAGCCAATTTAATTATGAAAAACTAAAATTGCATTCATTTATTGTATATTTAGCTTCAAGTCCAGATAAAGGTTAGTTTCTACTCAATCAGGTGTACATAACTAAATTGTTGAATTTTTTTATAAAAACGGTATAATCCAATTGATCTTCTTTGAAGAGTTGGTTAGTCTTAACTCCCTCAATTCTTAGTGGTCGACTAACCCTCGAGAGGCTCTTCACGAGTTTGATCCTTTGAATAATTCCAAATTCCATCGCTTGTTGTTCATATTGATCTCCACTAATGTAGGTAAATTCAACTTGAATCGGTCGGGTCTTCGGGCTTGTAATGTTAGGCTTGGGTAATGGGTAGGATAGATGGAATTTTAGGTTAAGACTACCAATCTTCTTCTTTCTTACTTGATGCCTTCCTTTTCCTTGTAACTTCTTTAGTTGACTTCCCCGAACTTGACTTTGGGGTATTTCTTTGAATTCTTGTGTTTAAAGCGTTGTTCCAATTTCTCTGTTGTATTTCTGTTGTTGGAACTCTTTCTCTACCATTTTTTCGAAAAGTCTATTCTTGTCTTTTAGGCTCTAACACTCTTAGCGAACTTGGGTTAGTAACTCCCCATATACCAGTTGGCATTGGGTGCAGGTGTTTGAAACACCACTAAGAGCTGGGATGTTCGAGAGAGTTCAGACCCGCAGACAAAACTTCTTCCATACTAACTTTCATACATTTGTTTCCTCTGCTTTAGATCATCCTTCTTAGCCTTTTCTGTATTTATCCTTTAGTTCTCCAAGAATATATATTCCCCGAACTTTATTTCTTCTTCCCTCCTTGAGTTTTAGATTGTCAGAGGTTCTTTATTGGAGGATTAGTTATAAGGATAATAGCTTAGGATTTCCAATTGCTTGTTTTGAAGATAGGGACTGTTTTGGCTCAAATTTAGGAGCTAAGGTGTATGCAAAAGCATATAAATAATGGTGGCTAGAAAGGCTCAAGCTGCCAAGGATAGCCTGCATCATTTCTTGTTAGTTGTATTACCTAGGATTTCTCCTTGATCAATAATCTAACAAGTTCTAGAACTCTTTTTGGTTAACTATGAATAACCCTAAGGATGTCCTTGACTCACTTCAGTTGATGAGGATTTATTTGATCCCAGGTTCACCAAGTTCTTTGGCTAACTGTTTATAATTCACACCCAAAAATATGTTTTTCTCCTTCATTTGTATAACTTTCCTTAAATTTGGACTTATCAACTAAATTCAAATCAATTATGCAATTTGTGTTTCAATTCAATTTTTGTGCCAATTTGCCCTTATTTTTCAATGGTTGTGTTTGATCTATATTCTAATCTAATTAGCTAATGATATGTCATCATTTTTCATTACTGAGCTAATTCTCTTTGCTATTCTTCTAACGAATTAAAGCAAAAAGTAAACACACAATTTGACTTGAGCAACCTGACTATCAAACAAATTTCTGATTTTATTCATTCGTGTGTAAAAGTTGAGAATCAGCAGGCTGGGAATGAGGGAAGAGATAATTTGAGTCAATTGGAAGGTTTTTTTTCTTTTTGAGGAAGTGGCAAAGATGTTTGGAGGATCCAGATCAAGGGTTGCCAGGTTTGGGTCGAACTTGGGGAATTTCATTTATGTCCTCTTCTTCAGCTTGGCACTTGCTTTCTCCATTTGTGCTTCAAGAATCAGTTCATTGGTGAGATCAACTTTTTCATTCAAATCATCTTGTCTTTGACCAAGTTTGTTCATTGTATTCTCTATTTCGATCATTACCTCCTAAAAATTTGGATAAATTGTTGTTGTCAAATCGAGTTTTCCATTGATTTTTTCTTATAGGCATCATTGTCATGAAGCACTTTATCTCTATCTATCATCTTCTTCTCAAGTCCTTTAACAATGACATAGTTGACATGAATGTATGTTTCAATAGACTATACATTTACTGCGTCCCTTTCTTTGATAAGTTTAGGGGAGTTGAGTCTAGGTCATGCGATTATTGTAGAATGATTCATGGCTAAGCTGTAACTTTTTCAGTAGAGCTTGGTCTCTTCCCTCCATTTCCTTTTTGAAATTTTCTTCTTGATGCTCTAGGATCTTTTTACTCTGCTCCTTCTTTCTGCTCAACTCCTCTTCCCATTTCTGCTCTTTTCTCTTCAACTCTGCTTCATACATTTCCTCTTTTACATTCGGTTCCTCTTTGCCTTGTTGATCCCTTCTTTTCAATTCAGCTTCATACACATCTTCTCTGAATTTCTGTTGAATGCTCCATTTCTCTTCTCTTTCTTCCATACTTCTCTGCATAGAAATGAGCATCTCCATTATTTGGCTATCTTCTTGGGCTCCTCTAGAGCTTTCTCCTAGTTCTCTAAATTCCCTGTTTCTCATTGGGGGAGAGCTGGCCAGTGGGGTGGTGAAATCTATAGGACTCCTTTCATCTACTTCCATGTCCTCTGTAAAAATAGAGGTGTTCCCTTTTGGCTGTGTTTCTGGATTTTGTTCTTCTTGGTCTTCAACCCGAAGAGTTTCCTTTTCTTTTCTTGTGTTCTTCTCTTCATTTCCAGTGTCTGCTTCCACTATGACCCCCTTTTTCTTCAATTTTCTTGTCCCCTTGCTTATTCCAGTCAGGTTTAATGGTGAAGCATTGGGGCACTCTTCTTCTTCTGCCCAACTTCCTTTCACACCAGCCCTTATACATAACTTGGTGATGGTTGCTGGGTGTGGGATCATGCCCCTTTTATTTCCCTCATGATATCTCATTATTGAATTTTCAATAATAGCCCCAGCATTAATCTTATAGCCCTTCAATATGGCATAGAGAATGATGACTACGTTCATGGTGCAAGCATGTTTTGTGGGAACCAAAACAGAAGCCATAAAATAGAACCATACCTTTGCTTCTTAAACCGGATCTCCCACATTTATAATCTTTTTCTCTCGCCCGACCTTTCCCCATTTCACCTTGCCGTACAGCCGGCCTCCTGGCTATCTTTTCATAGTTAGAAACTACGCGCTATCTTCTTGTACTTTGATCCATGCTTTTGACCCTCCATTCCATACATTGCATTTATAGTCTCAGCTCCATATAGAACCCATACCCCTCGGCCAACGAGTTCTCCTTTACGCAGTGAGGTTTGAGTAAAATTCTCTCCATGACATTGCGTAACCAGTTTTTTTATGTTTTGCGAATTTTTTCCCACTCTCTTTGCTCTATCAACTCTTTGAGCGGGAGATGAGGTGGCTAGATCCTTTCTCCTATAAATCCCTTTCTGCATAGTGTTTCTTCCATGCGAATGAAGCAACTACGAAGCAGAGTCCTCCCTCTCTTCTTGTTGCCTCTCAGCTCCACTTTTCTCCTCTGTTTGCCTTTATTGGTTGAACTTGAGTTGTTCGAGACCTTTGTTCTCCATTGTAGGTTCCAGATGAACCTCCCCTTCCGGTTGAGCATACTCCTCCATGATTTCACTCAGATTTGGGATGAGGATTGTAGGTTCGGCCATTAGAGAAATTGAAAGGTCGGTGGGAAGAAGTTCGGATCTAGGGTTTGTGAAATTTGAAAATCAAGAAATACGCGAAGGTGAAGAGTTGAATTTGCTTCAAGGAAAAAATGATATTGGAATGAGCTTCTCAACAGTTATAATTCAATTATGATTGTGGGCTATTTATTATTTCATTTATTTGCGCTTGTCGCGACTTCAATTTTTGTTGTTATTGTGTGCTGTCATTAAAATTAGGGCAAAATTAAAAGTTGCCCAGCTGGCAAACTTTTCCTTGATGTCGCGACATGAATTATGTGTGGGAGGACAAGTCATCCTGAAGCTGCGACATCAGGCATCTCATGACATTATTAATGTTAGCCATGACCTCCTATTTAATGCGTGACATACCTTTTGGTCGCAACCTCATTCTCTCTTCCTTCAGCATTGACTGAGTCAAGACATCAACTTCTGTTGCGACATCAGTTTCTGTCGCGACATAAGTTTTTGTCGCGACCTAGTTCTAATTGCCTCGAATTTTAATGAGCAGAGCCAAAAGTACTCACTATTTATCGATGTGCAAATTCTCGACATTGATTAAATCATTAGCATCTGTGATTCAAACATGTATTCTAATAAATTTTAACGGAATTTATGTAGGGAAGAAACGTCTCCCCTTTTTTTCAAAATTCGTTCCTTCCTGTGGTGCTGAGTTATCTTTGAGTTCGTTCCTTCTTACTTTGATCCATTTAACATAAGCACTGAAATTTCTAGTTAGGATTTAATTAAACAAAAATTAACTAATCATTATAAAAACTAAAAAAACAAAATCAAGGTGAAATAAAAAAATTCAAGTATAAAATCGAGCTGAAATCTCTATGGGTTGCCTCCCATCGGTACTCCGAGTTTTGAGTCCTTATTTGGACTTCTTTGTTACGATTCTCTCTCTCTCTTAATGAACCAGGCTGGAGCTCTTCCTTTCTTTCCTCCACAGCTGATAATGCTTGAGTCTTTGTCCATTAACTTTAAATTCTTCCCGACATCGAGTCTTTAGTGTTCTTTGCTCCAAATGTAGTGCTTGACTTCCTTGTGTATAGTCCACTCCATTTAGTTTAACTTCCTGAAATAACTTCAATGCAGGTTAAAAAAGAAGAACACTGTTCTCACAATTACAGAACTATTTTCTCTGAATCTGATCATGCCATTTCTTTGTTTTGTCCTTGTATATTCTAACGTATAAGTAGGCTTCATTTCGAGTTCTTCAGTTCATTCAGTTGAAGCAGTCTCTCTTCCTTTGCAGTTTTAAAATCAAAGTTCAGCTTCTTGATGGCCCACATAGCTTTGTATTCCAGTTCAAGAGGTAAATGACATGGTTTTCGAAACAACTGTGGGGACATTCCCATTAGGAGTTTGAATGTAGTCTGTAAGCCCAAAGTGCATCATCAAGTTTGGAAGACCAATCCTTTCTGCTTGAACTTACAGTCTTTTCTAGGATTCTTTTAATCTCTCTGTTGGAAATCTCTGCACATCCGTTCCCAGTGCAGGGATGATAAGCTAGACTCCTTATATGCTTGATCCCATACCTGCTCATGAGTTTTGCAAATATTTTGTTTGCAAAATGGCTTCCCCCATCACTAATGATAGTTCCCATACATCAAAAATTTGCACAACCATTATACCTTTTAGGGGCATTTCATTTCTGCTGCTGATATTTCCAATCTTTTGGCATCAATCACACAATTTGACCGATTCAGCCATGATCTCACAAGATAGTGGGCCAATAAAATCAGTTGGAGTTTGTGGTGTTCTTTCTCCAGAAAAAATACCCCCGTATGGTGATGGCATTCATTCAAGATTTTTACATTGTTCGCTCTCGACACACATCTTCGATAATCATGTAAACACCTCTTTTAAATAGCGGTAGATCGTCAGGATGTAGTACACGCTATCAGTCTGAACTTTCTTTTCTGTTGGTAGCTGAATTCATGAGGAGCTACTCCACAAGCAGGTAATTCACAATATCAACATACCATGGAAGTTGGAATGACACCTTGCATTTGTTCATTTTGGGAAGTTCTGCAGTGAGTGCACTTTCACTCTTTTGTTTCATTCCTTTCTACTACGGACAAGTATTCGGCTATCCACATTGTCACATCCCTTGCTATCTTTAATTTCGGATCAAACTCTTGCGGTGCGGTACCCATCTTATCGGTCTTAGCTTAACTTCCCTTTTTGACATCGGATATTTGATGGTTGCATAGTGCAATGTGAACTATAACATGGGATCCCCAAATGTATGGCCTGAATTTCTCACAAAGCAAACACTATGGCTAGCATCTCCTTTTCGGTTGTGAATAGTTTTCTTGTGCTTCATTGAGTTACGCTAGCATAGTATATGGCTCTGAATATTTTCTCTTTTTCTTTGCCCCGTCTGACCCCCATTGCAGGAAATCATCCACATTATTTGAATCCACGATCCGATACGGTGTAGTATAATGGGTGCTTTAACCCGGTCACGATCTTGATTTCTTCAAAGGCAGTCTTGTAGGAATCATCAAAATTAAACTTTGTGTCCTTCTCCAGTAATCTGCATAGTGGTCTGGCTATCTTTGAGAAGTCTTTGATGAATCTCCTATAAAATCGACATGCCCAACTCCTTATCAGCTCTTTGTTGTGGGAGGTGCAAGGGTTTGGATAATGGAAATTTTAGTTGGTCCACTTCTAGCCACAGTAGCGAAATTTTATGACCAGGCATTATACATTTACCATGAAATGGCATTTTTCCCAATTTAGTGCTAGCTGTTTGTCCTTGCACCTTTGAAGTACTGTTTCCAGGTTGTTCAGACATTGTTCAAAACTAGACCCATACACTGTGAAGTCATCCATAAAAATTTCCATGACTTCCTCAACCAAATCTGAGAACATTGACATCATACATCGCTGGAAAGTAGCAAGAGCATTTACTTGCGTGAATGGCATCCTTACGAAGACAGGTACCATGGGGCATGTGAATGTGGTCTTTTCTTGGTCCTCAGGTGCAATTGCAATCTAGTTTATAGCACGAATACCCCGTCAAAAACAAAAATGAGGGTGTCTGCTAATCACATCAACATCACGATCAATGAGCAAGATGATCTTTCACGGTTCTTTGTATTGATTTCTATGTCGATGCATACTCTCCATCACATCCTTTGTTCTTGTTGGAGATTAATTCATTTCTTTCATTGCGGATCTGATAAATCCACCTTTCTTTAGGCAGCGTGGATTGAAATTGCCGGGTATGCGAAATTGCGTAGATAAAGCCAGAAGCGTTCTTCATTTAGCGCTTAAGCTTCGACTACTTCTTTCATTACTGGATTTAGTCTGCTTTGATGTTCAACAGTTGGCTTGCATTTTCTCCAACAGTATTTTGTGCGTGCATATTGTTGTTGATACCTTATAACTCTTCTTAGACCAGCTATAGAGGCTCTGGTGATTCCTTAAAATTTCCGGCAACCTCATTATGGCATCAGGTCTAATGATGTCTTGGTTTACTCTCTTTAGCGGCTCAGTTAAGCATACTTTAAATGACTTGGCAACTCCTTTAAAACTAGCCCTTCTTCACTGGTTTCTTGATGAATTCCTTTTCTTCATTTTGTCTCCTTTTTCAACCCATTTTATTTGAGACTCATTACTTTTCAGTAGAATGTAGCGATGTGCAAAATCTGAATCAAAACCTTCAGGATTCTTTGGAAATTCATCTCTTCTTCATTGATTGAAAGTTGGGAATTACAATCCTTAGTAACAATCAGCATTGTTGACATATGCATCTTCTATTGATTTGATATCTTCCCTTTCTAATAATACAGAATTCCTCAAACCTGATTAAATTGAAATCAATTGCTTCTTCTCCAACTCGAGTGAAATTCCCATACGCATATCGGTCAGTGCACTCGATTTATGCAGGAATGGCATTCAATAGCAAAGGGACTTGTGAATCTTCTTCATATCCGGTATGGTGAAGTCAACTAGAAAATAAACCCACATTGCAGCCACATCTTCTATGATTCCTTCGGGTTTAGCCGAGGGTTATATATGCCATTTGGAATGCTTGATGAGTGGGAGTAAAAGCTCCCCAAAACTTAACTGCCTTAAATTGGGCATTAAATTGATCTGACCACACGAGTCACGAGAGCTTTACGGAAACTCAAACTCTCGATGGTGCGGGAATGGTGAAATCACTGGATCCTTCATCTTTTACGTAGAAGTCTCTCTTGATCACGACCAGCGCAGAGTTGCAATCAAGTTCCTGATTCTTCTTTAGCAATCTTCCTCTTTTTGCTCAGTGTCTTTTGAAATTTTGCATAAAGTGGCATCGAGTCACCACTTACGTGAAGGCATCTGGATCCCGGCACGAAAGGTTTTCAAAAACCTTACCAAGCGTTCCTCATCTTTGATTTCTACGGCCTCTGTGGAAATGGAATTTCGCTTGGTGATGCAGGTTTTTTCTTCTTGCCTCCTGCTCACATTGATTGTTCCTTCTCTTTCCTTTTCAGTGTTTGACATTATGCAGGCCTTCACCATCTCCCTTGTTGCTTTCATCTTTTTTTGTCTTTTCCACCAAGTCTTTCCCACTTCTGAGCTGCACAGCCATGCAGTCTTTAGGATTCTTCTTCGTGTCATTGGGAAAGGCATCTTTCATCTGGTTTGCGAGGTTTAGAGCCGATTGCCTATTTGTGTCTCTAGGTTCTTGAGAGAGGCATTAGTGGTCTTAGGGTGAGAATTGGTACCCAGAGGCTGGTCGAAAACTTTGTTCATGGAGATTTAACGACTTCTTGTTGCCCCCATTAGTTCGACATTTGATCTTCAAATGGTTAGGCCCTCCTCACGAGATCTGGTACTCGTTTCTATTTTTCACCTCGCTAACAACTGCTGCGGGGAGCCTTGGTGATTTCGCGATATCACATTGAGGATTCTGTCCATGCCTTGGGCCTTGTGAGACTCCTCCACCATATGAAAAATTTTCATGGTTCCTCAGTGCTGGATGATAGTGTGCTGGCAGATTAGGATTTGGTTTGAAATGATAGCTTCTTGGCTCCCCCAAGTACTTAACCTCCTCGACATCATATGAGTTCTTAGGTGGATACATCGACACTTCCTCTCAATAGTTCCTTCTACATTGCTCTATTTCATGGCTTGGTGTGCATTTTCCCTCCTCTCTTGCTTGTCCATTCTATGCATAATTGCATCCAACTTTGCCTCCATGGCTGTCATTTTGCTCAGCTCCATGACTCCTCTTCCTTTGCCAATTGCTCTTGAAAACTCTAATGGAGCTTTCATATTGCATTTCGCCAGATCCTCAATCAGATCTCTTGCCTCTTCAGCACTCTTCGTTTGAATGCTCCACGGCATGAGCATCAATAATGCCCTTAGATGTATCATTGAGGCATGATACACTATGTCCATCTGGGTCTTCAAATTAATCCATTGCATCGGGCATCTTTTCGACAACCTTTTGAATCCTCTCCCGTACTACATAAAGGCTCTCATCTTCCCTTCTTCGGAACACAGTGCTCCTCCTCTACGAGGTGAGTGATGGGGAAGAATCTACCCAAATGAGCCCATAAGCTCCTCCCAGTATCAAAGGAACCATATGGTAAAGATTCATGCCATGTGGCTCTTTGTATCTCTTAGAAAATGGGAATAAATGCAATTTTATGACTCTGGTCTCACCCATTCAACTTCCACTTTGTGTTTGCCATCACGAGAAACCTTCCAGTGCTCATTTAGATCTTTGTGGGATGACGATGTGACATTCTTTGAACCATTATGTCAGTCTGGCTTAGTTCAAAGTTATTTCCATCAGCGTAGGCTGTCACGATTGCCGTATTCATCTGAATTATAGGTCAAAGTCCTCCATTGTGCTCATTGATTGGAGGCCTTATTTCTTTGTTCTTTGTTCTTCATTGGTCTTGCCTCTCATACGCCGCCATTGAGTTTTACGCCCTTTTCGTTTTTCTCAGCTTAGTGTTCTCTCTACAGTCGGTATGCGCTAGAATTAGATCGATTATTCTGTTCCTAATAGGTAAAGTTTTCCACAGAAATAAAACATCTCACATTAATAAGTTAGTCAAGCTAACAAATATTTTCAAGATGGCTTGTTAAAGATTAGTGGCTAAAATAACCCTTTATGAAAAACTATTTTTTGTTCTTTTTTCTTTTTAAATGTCAAATTAGTATTTCCTTTTTTTTTGGTCTGAATATTGATCTACTAAATTCTTCGATCCCCGACACTTGGCGCGAAAACTTGTTCGCTGGACGAAAAGACATATACAAAATTTATGACATGATTACGAGGACTATTGTCTAATCCCCGAAACAATAATGCCATGAAACTTTGTTATGCTATATTTCTTTACAATTATCTTGATTAAAATGGTTTCCTTAAGGCTTTGGATAAATTTCTTCTGGTTTTGATCCATGATTACGCAGGGTGCGGAGTCGAGACAAGTAATAAAGTGGATTTTAGTCCGGTCTCGATCCACAGAGATCGCAAGAATTTTCAATCCAACTACCACGACTACTCGAGCTCACATCTTATTTGAATTTATGATAAACCGATTTGAATCGACTTTGAAAGCCTTAAAATAATAGAAAATTAAAAAGAATTGAATTAATAACAAATGAATTGAATCTTGAAATAATAAAATAACAAATTTAGATTGAACTGAGTTATACGCAAGACTAGCAGAAATAAAACTATTGTGAAACATCAATTCCTTGATTTCACGTAATTTTGCTTCGCAGACCGATTTAAAACTAGTCAGGGAATATGAAAGTGCGTTGGATCTCTCGAACTCCACTATTCATTATCTAACCTTATTTGTTTCTTTCAGAAGAGCCGATGGGTTAGATAACTACCTTTGTCTGGGTCCGCCTTGTTACAGGTATTTTCTTTTTAATACTTCCTTACCTGACACGGAATTTGTAAACACAGGCTCTGGCTTATAGTCATTGCCTGATTTACACTATCTGTTCTCTTCCTCAAAATTAGAACAGCTCATTCTTTCCTTGATTAGATCCTTGCTGAACACGGAGATTGAATTCACCATTCGAATCGAAGTGAACTCTGCGCATGTTTAAATTGATAAATCGTTCAACTCGTTCTAGTCTCCAGTGAAAGAGGGATTTATCAAGATTTAATCACCTGAGCACATTAAATCACAAATAAGCGAGGTTCGCATCACAGATCCACAATTACTCATTACTCTCGGGAATGCCTTCCTACAATGTCACTCGAGGAGGGCCTCTTGGAAATCGAGCTTGAGACCATCAGTTTATGGAGTAGGTATGCTTGATGTGGGATCCGATTCCACAAAATAAACAAAACCGGCAAGTAGATTTACAAGCGAGTTCATCATTGATGAATAAAATTACTGCGGGAAAGATAATTCGACGATAGAGTCATTCTAATGGAAGAAGTGGGTTTCTAAACTGCGATTACACCATACATTGGCTTCTTGATCAAGAAACCACTTTGTAATTAGGAAGCGGTAGTTTGAAATCAAAATTTATGCGGAATTCAAATAAGCAGGACGTATTAATTTGGAAAGAAATATAAATCTGCATTGTTAAAACTTTAACGACTAACGTTAAGTCAAATTTAAAACAAAAATCACGAACTAATCTAAAATAAAAACAAAGAAGAAAGAAAATTAAAATAGAAGGCCTTGACCGCCAGATCTCTCTTTGAGTTGCGAGAGAGCTGCGTTCCTTGATATGACTACATAACATAAGTTAAAGTTGGGCCCTAATTTGATGCCTCTTTTGGACTTTAGTTAAGCGCCCGATTATTTGTTGATGTCAGCGACATCAATTCATTATCTCGACCACATTGTCTCGATCTTTGTCGCGAAGCCCTTGTTTGAATTAGCGACATGTCTTTGGTGAAACTGATGTCGCGACAGCTTACTCTTGTCGCGACCTCTTTTCTTTGGATCTAATGTCGCGACAGCTTACTGACGTCGCGACCTCACCTCTTTGTATTTGATGTCGTGACATCACAATGTTGTTGCGACCTTCTGGTCTTTACAGCGGATGTCGCGACCTCTTTATGATGTCGCGACCTCAAGTCTTTGCAATTGATGTCGCGACAACCAGGTGTTGTCGCGGCCAGTCTTCCTCTTTAAATTGTTGTCGCGGCTGGCGGTGATGTCGACTTCCTTTCTGTGTAGTTGATGTAGGTAGCCGACTTGATCTTGTCGCGACCTCGCTTTAGTGCAGCGATGTCGCGACCATTTGAATGATGTCGCGACCTTCGCTCTTTAGATGATGATGTCGATGCGGATGTCGCGGCCTCTTTATGACGTCGCGACCTGCATTCCTTGCAAGGCGATGTCGCGGCTGCCACGATCACGATGTTGATGTCGCGTCGCCCGATACGATGTTGATGTCGCGGCGCATCCGAATATCGCGACTTAAATGTTGATCCAATTGTTTATCTTACATGCGACTTCTTTTTAGTGTGTGACCTCATTGTCCCTTTATCACTAGGTTTGATGCATCGCGACCTCCCGAATCATGTCGCGACATTATGTCTTCTTTTTCATCAATTTCTGGTTGCTTGACTTTGAGTTTCTTTCACGCCCAGCTCGTTTTATCTTCAATTACGCTTCATTTGCGACTGGAGCTTTGTAGTTGCAACCTTAATATGTATTTCGATTGCTGTAAAGGTTTCACGACATCAAATCCTTTAATCCTTTTTCGCCTCTCCTGCTGCAATTTTCTTCAACCAGTCACATCAGTACTGCTCAGCCACATTCTGCTCCTTTTACTGCAATTTCTGCTTTCTTTTGAATTCCCTGCTTCACAGCAGTTTGGTGAAGTATTCCATATTCCTGCACATAAATCGGCCTTTTTTAGAATAAAATAAATCAGAAAAATGGACTGAAAATAGATGACTTTTAAGCTCATCACTTCACACGCCTTCCAACACTTTTTTGACTTTCACCGTTGGAGTATCTGAACCAGTCCAGGTCTTTCACCCAAGGGAGTATCTAGCACTTCTTTCTATTACCTGACACAAGTTTTTACCATTTCATTCAATAAGGCGACTCTGTTGAACTTCGCCCACTCATCAATCACCTATTGTGGTGTTAATCTCAACCATGCATTCACACCCATGAAATGCGATGTTCTCGTGCATATGCAATGTAGTGTACCATTGCATGTCAGTAATCATGCATATATAATGAATGCCATGCTTGATGATTTATCTCATACATTTAACCATGTATCATGGACAATTATATTACATGCATATAATTTCCAAAACAACCATTCATTTCAATGTCAATATATAAGCATACATATATCCAATATATATGTGGCTATACATATACGCTTATATCCAATCTATAAGCATATAATTTCAATGTCAATATATAAGCATACATGCATATAATTTCCAAAACAACCATTCATTGCAATGTCAATATATAAGCATACATATATCAACATTCATCAAACAACAATTGTCAAGCATGTTATTACCAATCCAGTAATAACACCCTTCACCCTCAAGGTCAATTGCTGACATATATAATGCCACAACTGACCCACACAAACGACCCTAAACCGGCTCTTAAAAGCGCGCAAGCTGGCCGTACAAGCCCTTAACAGTCCGGATTATTATTTTTAATCCAAACAATCCCTAAACACTTTTTTGGACATATTACATACAACCACAAATCAACACACAAAAGCGGAAGCCTAAGCAAGTACGCAAAGCAGCGGATTAAAGTCATTTTAAGCAGGCGGAAACAGCCCCTTAGGGCATCAATTAACCGTTCGGATAATTCTTTTTAATCCAAACTGTCCCTCAACACTTTTTGGGACATATTACACACAACCACAAATCAACCCACAAAACCGGCGACAAAACGAGACATATGACAATAAGTAAATCGTTAATACCTCATTCAACTTCTGATCAGTCATAGTCAGGATAATTCTTTTTAATTATCAAGCAGTCCTCATGCTACAGGACATATTACACTATGACCACAAATCAACACACAAAATCGACCACAACCAAGCCTCAGAACGGCAATTAAAGTTATTTTAACCCATGCGAAATAGCCCCTTAGGGCATAAAATAGAGCCAAACAGCTCCTAAGGGTGGAAATATAACCAAAACAGCCCTTACGGTGGAAATAAACCAAAGTATAAAGAATCTCTACCTCTTAAAGCATAGTAGACCCAAAGGAGGTCTCAAGAACACCTCCTAATCCCGAAAATTTTGATTTCTCAAGAGCCTCCTCCCTTTGGATGTACAGCAGAAATCCCTCGCTTTTTGTTACCCACATGCAGCCTCGTCAGTAGACTTTCACTCTTGGCTCGATGAATTTCGACCGACGGAACTCCGTAGATCAAAGAAAGAAGTCTTTGGCTTCTCATTTTCTCTCCCTCTTTCTCTCTATGGTTTCTCTAGCATAAAAATGTGTTCTTTTCTGCCCAAAATTCTCATTTTGACCTTTTAATTACTTGGCTATGTCGTGTACGTGTCTTGACTTATTAGATTACTTGTTTCTATCCTAAAACAATTTATTTCGTCCCGGTTTAAGTTAAATTTATTTTAAAATGAACCTTACTTTTCTACTTTCAAGATTTTTCTCAAAAATCCGTTTTGAGTCCGCGGTGACTGCAGCGCCGAAAATCGTGAAAATCTTACTGTCTCATAATTCAACGAAATTTGTCTGGGTAACTTGATTTTGCGAGACAAATCCAACGATAGGGTACGCTTTGTCATCCAAGATCTAAAAAAATTCAAGGTTTGCAATCTGTATTGTAGCAGTAATTTACCGTTTTGCCCTTTTTAAAAAAAAATCAAATTTATCCAAGTTTTACATTCTTCCCTCCTCCTCCTCCCCCGTTTAACAGAATTTCATCCCTAAAATTCACACACACATACAGACTCAAATCACATACATATGCAACAGTCATTTAATCACCAAATGACTAAAAATATACCTTCATCCTTAAATAAGAAAGGATAATTAGCATGTTGTAGACCCTACCTGATCCACGGGCGGTCACGACTCACTTAAAAGAAAGAAAAAAAAGGTTTTTCGAGTTTTGGAGAAGTCGTCCCCGGGAGAACGATTTTTTGTTGGGTTGCCACTTACTTTTATTTTTATTTATTAAGGGAAAATCAAGTAAAAACAAACTGATGACTGCAGTCGAAGAAGCATTCTGTGAAACATGAGTCGGAATTAAGAGTAGGTTACCTATTAGGAAGGTACCTCGGTGTGAGGTATCACCCTATGGCTTGAGACTTGGTCTCTATTAATGAATTGAGCACATGGGAGCATATGGGTCAAAGATCCGTTAACCACCTAGTTTAGACGGACAACGTGAATCACATAAACCTAGTGGCATCTAGCATACATTTAATCTCAACAAAATATAACCAAAGGCACAAATCTGAGGTCCCTAGCCATGAGCTACATAAGAAGTCAGTCAATAAGCACAACAAGCATGTATGGCAAACAAATACCAAGTATTCACGTGAATTCCATTATCCAACATCAAAGCACATACTTGTGGTCTCTAGCCATGCACTGCAGGGAAAGGATAGTCACATATTTCAGGCATACAACAATCTCTCAAAATTAAATATCAAAAGCAAGGGAAGCCAGGAGAAACCATACAATACATCTCAGCCACTCATTGCTACTACACCACCTGTGCAACTATAAAAACATGCGATTTATCACAAGAATTCAACCTCGACAAAACACTACGGAGCTCTTGAACAGCAACTAACCACCTTTGACCCTTGAGCCCTAATTCCTATGAATAAAAAATGGACCAAAATTAACCTGAACTAAACCCCATTTCAGACCCTAAACATAGCCCTACATTGATTCGGAGTGAATGGGCTTGAATCACAAAGGTCATGGGCTCCAATTAAACCGAAATCAGGCTACCCTTGAAAAACCCAATGACTTAGTTGATCCAGTTCCCCAACCAGTTGAACCAGTTTAGAAAAAATCTCAAAATTTTTCAAAACATTCCTCATTAATTAAGGAACCCAACAAAAGAAACAATGTACAATTCTAACTCTGGATGAGCGAGAACTGACCCAAACAAGGAAAAGTGCTCTAACTACTACCGCAAAACAAAACCTAATGAATTGGATGATCCAGTTTCATAACTGGTCGAGCCAATTGAGAACAAATCTCAAAATTTTTTAGAACATTCCTCCACCGGAGTAAAGACAAAGAAATAGGCATATGGTCGACTCGGTTAGTGAGAGGCAGCCCAAACAAGGAAAAGTGCCCTAACTTCTATCCTTGAACAAAACCTAATGAACTGACTGATCCAGTTCCCAAACCGGTTGAGCCAGTTGAGAAAAAATCTAAAACAAATTCAAAACATTCATCACAAAGTAAGGAACCCAAAAAGCAATGGCGTATGATTCTAACTCTGGATGAGTGAGAGGCAGTGAGCAAGGAAAAGTGCCCTAGCTACTTTATCGCCAGACAAAACCTAATGAACTGGCTATTCTAGTTCCCCAACCGATCAAGCTAGTTGAGAAAAAATCTCAAAATTTTTCAAAACATTCCTCACAAAGTAAGGAACCCATAAAAAGTAACATCGTATGATTATGACTCTGGATGAGTGAGAACCGACCCAAACAAGGAAAAGTGACCTAACTGCTATCGCTGAATAAAACCTAATGAATTAGTTGATCTAGTTCCATAAACGGTCGAGCCGGTTGATAATAAATCTCAAAATATTTCAAAATATTCCTCACAGAGTAAGCAACCCATAAAAAGAAACGATGTACAATTCTGACTCTAGATGAGTGAGAACCAGCGAATAAGGAAAAGTTCCTAAGCACTTTATCGCTAAATAAAACCTAATGAAATTTATTTGATCTAGTTCCATAACAGTCGAAATTGGTTTTGAGAAAAAATCTCAAAATTTTTCAGAACATTCCTCATAGAGTAAGGAACCGAAAAAAAACAACATAATATGATTCCAACTTTGGATGAGTGAGAACCAACCCAAACAAGGAAAAGTTCTCTAAAATGAGGCTGCAAACATCAAAAGCAAAGACAAGCGATGTCTAAAAGAAACAGGAAAAGCATACAACGTTCATACCTATAGGATACTCGGCTGCTCCCCCTTTGTCTTCTTTATTTTTTGCCCCTAAAACCAGGTATCAACTCCTTCAAAACTTTAGGAAATCCCGCTTCAAATGAGAGGGACCACTCAAATCCGGATGTAGAGAATCCATCATTCTCTTTTCTTTTCTGTTTCTCCTCACCCCTTTCTCTCTCTTTTCTTTTTTTCCCTCCTTTCTCCATGGTTTTTTCGCTTGTATTTCTCCCCTTTAACCTTGAGCCCACTCCATTTTGCACACCTTCAGTCCCAAAAACTCCCCCAATCAGTCTCGGACTTCACTAGCTTCATAAACACTCTTCTATTCACGAGGTTAGCAGCTAGCCACATTAACTCATTTGCTTAACCACTAAGAATCCAAAATGGACTCAAGGTGGGTTGTAAGCAACCCATAAGATGGCCCAAAACTAAACCCAAACCATGCCTAGGACTGATCTGGAGCCTATGGGCCCGAACCAAGTAGGATTTGGGCTCGAAATCACAAAATCGATGCTCGTACAATTTGATGAAATCCGGTGAATAGGTTTCCCGGTGGTCGGCTAGGTTGAGAATAAAACTTAAATTTTGAGAAAAAATTTCTTACAAAATAAGGAGTCTAACAAAGAAAACCAGCGTGCAATTCTGAGTTCAGATGAGGGAGATATGACCAAAACAAGCTTGAGTGCTCCGAATTCGAACCTGCTCGAATAATGAACTTCAAATGAAATCTATCGAACTGGTTGAACCGGCTCCCAAACGGTCGATCCAATTGATAAAAATTCTCAAATTTTGGTAGAGAATTCCTTAATTAGTAAGGAGTCCAACCAAAGAAATGGTGAATGATTTTGAGTAGAGATAAGGAAGATATTACAAAAACAAGCTCAAGTGCTCCTTATTCGAACCTGCTCCTATGAACTCCAGCTCAACTAAAATTTTGGGGAGGCTTTGTCACTCCCCCAACCCCCGCCTAGGCAAATGAAGGGGGCGCGAAACTATAGTGGGACTCTTTACCTGCTTTTTCAGACATTGGTGGGCTGAGTCTATAAGCGAATCAAAATATCATATACAAAGATACAAAAATAAAACTACCCTTTGTAGTGGTGTTTACAATATCCTTCTATACGATATTGAGTCCCACATTTTACATTACATATACAAAAGCGTACATTTACATTTGCCAATCGGAGCGCAAAACCTCTTTGTGATGGACTCTACTAGTTTGTTGTGACCGGTATCACGGAAGATCATGGACGTCCTCTCGTACCTACCGCGGATTAAACCACGGGTGCTTAAGCTTAAGGCTTAGTGGGAAATATATGACTTATACATATGCATGCATTATCTCTTTTATAGTAAGCATATAAGGTAACGGATATCCATAATTTTCATGAATTCATATAACAACTTATACACATACTTGTACTTATAGCGGACCTACTTGTTCAGATCTCAGTAAGTTATAGAGCTTATACTTGTACAAAAGGTACTCGTAGGTACTCTGAGCTTATACTTGTCTGAGGTACGTGGGTTCATTAGTCAGAGCGATGTACATTACTTTACTCTTAGTTGTTGTTCAGACTCTTATCTATATTGTTTCACTACTAGACCAATAATAGAAATGGAGTAGGACCTGTTTAATGAGTACCAAGGTACCCGGTCTGAGTATTAGTGCATGACGAAGTGTCGAAGCATTGACAGAGAGTGTCGTCGCACTAATCAGGAGAGTCTTGAAGTACTATATCTTTGAAACAGTCCGAAAAGTGTCGTCGCACTAATTAGAGAGTACTGAAATACTATACGTGCCTGCCCATGTAACAGATTTGTCGTGTCATTCAATATCCGGTCTTAGGCATTCCTACAATTATGTGTTCAGGAACTTACTATCTTATCATAGGGGCATTGAGTTTGCCAACATCGAAGCTTCGCCTCAACGGCGAGGTACGGTCTAATTTTTCCTTTACCTTACAAACTTAAATGGACCATTTCATACACTTATAGGGTCCTCATTAGTCCAATAGACAAGTCCTCAAAATAATGGAATAGCAAAACATGACAAAAACACATGTCTATGAATAGTGTTAAGCATGGCGTATGCTTGCTATCTTTGTGGGCGTAAATATCGTCGAGCGTAGCAAAGGGGCACAGTCGAGCCTCCCTCTAGGCCACGCCACGGTGTGGACATGCCACACCTTGGCATGGACCTACACTGCTGCGTGGGATCACTACACCTTGTGGCGGACAAAGAATTCAGGAGTGTGGGCTCATCCCTTTTCCATAAATCAACCAAAATCAAAAGCTTCGTATACTCTCTAGAAATATCTCCCAAGTGTATTCTTAACCAAAACCAACATTGGAGTGGTAGGGTTTCCAAACCAACTCAAATACTTGCTTTTTTCCAAACCCAAACTGGGTCACGGGGCAGTTGGGTCTCCTGCCATTCCCAAACATGTGGTCCATGCCCAACCCAAAGAACTATTATAAACTATACTCATCTTATGAGCAAACTAGGTTTTACCAACCTAACCCTATTAAAACATAAGGGAAGATGAATTTAATTGAAACTCTAGAGTGAATAAATTAAGATCCATGTTAGTGTCCAAAATCCATACAGAATTCCATGCAAAAGTCTATATAATCTATAAATATTCCATATCTTTTCATTTCTTCCTTCTTCTTCTCTTCTCTCTTCTCTTCTCTCCCCCCTGGCGTTTTTTTTAGCCTCCAAACAAAGAGAATAGATTCATGTCCATTCAACTCTGGTTCGATCCATTTTTGATTTTTAGTTTTCCTTTATTGTCTTGGCCTCTAAATTCTCTTGAGCTATATCACAATCATTTATTTCCTGGTAATATGTTATCGGTTCTTATATTAGCGACTTCTGAGAGTTCCGTTGACAAATCATTTTGTTCTCGGTTCAAATAAATCTGCTCTGGGTCTTTCCATCTAAAAATACATCAGTAGTGGCCTCCCAAATGCACTGAGTAAGATAACTCCTTCACCTGAGGTTTAAAAATGTCCTAGTGGTGAGCTCTGGTGCTGGCTCCTCCCCAGCCAGTCTCCTGTCTCTAAACAGCCCTGAACCAAAGATCAGGCACCAGGATCTCATTTAGCTGATTCTCTGTCCCACACTGCTTCTCTCCATAACTGATGCTCAAGTTAAAGTGGTCCTTACCTTAGAGTGGACTGTTCTTGTCCCAGATCCGCCTGAGCCTCCACATCGGTAGTCTCCCGCCTTCATCTAAGTGAACTCTCAGCTTCAGATATTCTGAACTGTAATGCAAATATGCCTAACAAGGACCCTGCCAAGATACATGAATACACTCATGGTCTGCTTCATCCCCAAAGTTATGCCAAACTATGATATTCTTCCGATCCGTTCTTTCAAAGTCCCCGCTGTAAATAGTCCTGATTCAGCCTTTCTTCCAAAGCTGAGTATTCTTTCCCACTGAGATACTTTTTAAAAAAACTTGAGTCTCTACTCTATGTTCTATAGTCCCTTTCTTCTGTAGTTCAAGAGTAAGATCCTTTCTACTCTCTGTCATCTGTGCTTTAACCCGCCAGTTGGTCCTAATTTTCTCTCCTCTGCAGCCCTTTACCAACCATGACCATTAATCTATGTCTGCTCAATCCCTGTCTCTCTCAACATATAGAAGTTCTACATCTCTTCCGTTAGCAAGCCTACAATATGGCTCAAGACGCCCGGATCATGGTCTCCAGTTAATATAAAGTAGTGTGGAATCATTAGTGGAATATAGTTCAGTCCATCCCTCTGCAACTAATATATAAATTTGGGTCCAGTACTTCCTAATGAATCAATCTTGTTCTTTCCAACTGTCTGATTCAGTTTATGAGTGGAAAGAAAAGCAAAATTGGCCTATACTCAAAAAGTCAATCTGGTTCTTCCAGGTCTTGATAAATCCGTGGGACTCAGTAGTCAAACACTGATCGAGAAAATCAGTTTCATGACTTCATTGAGTGTTCCCAAGGTCTAAAATGTTTCAAAACATAAAGTAATTTTCCTTTCTTTTCTTTCTTTCCTTTGTTTTTGTTTTGTTCTTTCTTCTTTGTTTAAGATCCCATCGTCTTTCTTTCCATGGTCCTAAATCCCATTTAAATAGTAAAATAAACTAGATAAAGCTATATGAGGCTCAGGAGTTAAAGTGTCACCACCGTTAAACTTGGTACAAGGTGTTAGTTTATGTGGAAGAAAAGGTTGGTTGGTCAAGACTTAATCTATTCATCCGCTTGATTTACATGAACTCAATCAATACTCAATGATTTATTATAAACAATTCTTCAAACTAGTTACAAAACATAAAAAAAAAAGCATGGTTTGCAAACGGTGAGTTTCTATGGTATGCATAAAAGAGCAGGTGGCTATGAGTTTTCACTTACAAAAAAACTGAGGTTTCACAACCAAACAGCCAACTGACACCACAGATAAATCCAACAGATTATTATCTCTGAGGAAAACTCCAGTCAAAATAGCAATAAATGAGGCCAAAAACTATTTCATAATCCTCCCCCAACCAAATGTCATGAAACCATTGCCTTGATTGGAAAAAGCAGGGAGAGGGAAGCTCCTGCCTCCCAACGGTGAAGAGTCCAGTGGTGGTGTTGTCCTCTACGGCAAGATGAGGATTTGCTTGGCAGTTTCATGAGGAAGGAGCCATGGTCGCCATTGAGAAGATTTGGCAGGCCTTAAAGTGGCCTCTATGAGGAGGTGCAGCCCAGATTCTGGACCTATTTGAGACACGGGCTCTGCAAGAGGTGGCCCTGAAACACACGTACTCTGTGGTGTCATCCTCTCACGGCAAGGCTAAGGTCCAAGAGAGATTTTAATTAGAGCAAAAAGACTTGATCCATGGTAATAAGGAGAAAAGATCTAGTGATATGGAGATAGTGTCTGCAGTGGAACGATAAACAGGTCCAGTTCCAGTTTGAGGAGTCAGCACTCGAAAGTAAGATGTCGCCATTTGAGGCTGAAGCTACTTGATTCCGCCGGAGCTCAAGCATGGTGCAATATGTTCCAGAACCTCCCGCAGAGCGGTCTAACCTGTTAGAACTTTGGTCCTGAAAACCTGGAGTGAGTGTTTAGCACGGAAAAGATGCCAAATCTGATCGCTGGGTTATGATTACTTTAATGGTCAAGGCTGCTCAACCAAAAAGCCCGCCAAAGAAAAACCTGGGAGATTCTTCAAGACCTCCATTAGTAGTTCTCTGGAAGTAGAGAGGCGATTCAACCCAAAGTCGCCTATTAGTGGACCCTCGGCTCCTCATCAACATGATGTCATGAAAAGCTTCTACGAGTGTCGAATCCAAAACCCTCTGATATAGACATATCTGATGTCTATCTCCATTTGCACAAAGATTATGGAAAGAGGTTATCCACAAGAGGGTCTTGACATGAGTTACAGCCATGGGTGTCTGCTTCCAAAAGATAAGCCCCCGTTTTACATGCTCTTGATATGAGGCATCCACTCCCTAAAAAGGGCACAGATTGTGGCCACTCTAGTCACAGGATGCAGAGGGAAATGAATGCTCAATAATTATCTGCTTGAAGTGTCCCTCCCCGCCCGCCATCTTCATCCAAGAAAATGGATAATATCGTAATGAGGTAGCCTCCTGAGGCTCGCAGCAGAGAATCTGATGACCCGGTGAAGATCCATACGAGGTTCTGGTGCACTCTATGAAGTGCTCGCCAGAGGAAGCCTATGGAACTCCTTTAGTCAGATCTTCGGCAGTAAAAAGTTTGAGTATCTGCAATATGTTCTATAGCGTATCTTGCACTGGGTCCCACTGCTCACAAGCCCAGCTAAGAAGGCTTCAGCCACAGCATTTGGTCCCTGTGCAAGTCACCCACTCATCCCAACATGTGGGGAATAGTCCCAGGCCCCAATCAGAGCACCTCCCGCCTGTCCAAGTCTGCCCCTGCCTGAGGTGCGGTCCCTCTCCCATGGGCCTGGCAGTAAGAGACGCAGCAGCCTAAATCCAGATCACAATCATGAGGTAAGATGCATGAGAATGCGATGTCAGATAACCCAAACATGCAGAGGAAACGCCTTCCACACAAGTGAGAGGTGAAGTGCTTAACCGGAGTACCTAAAATGAAAGTTCCCCTGGCCAGTCCCGCCATTTGAAACAAAGATGGATAGGTGGAGTAGATTTTGCTACATTCCAACCAAAATGTCAAAAATTATGAGAATGCACTGAAACGAGAAAATTTCACAAAAAAGAAATGCAGGTCCAAAATTAAGGTACTATAAACTACAACAATCCAAAGTGCCAGCTAAAAGTCTTCATCAAAAATTGGAGTGGCTTCTATGTTACAAGAACCATCTGCACTCCTGTGTAAAGCCCAAGTCTATGGAAAGGATCAAGAGCAGGTCCTCCTATGTTGGTTTCAGAGGTGAACTTCATGCCAGACATCCTCACTTGTTACACTGCTTCTCTGGTCAATAAGGAATCAAGTGGCTGGAGGAGTGACCCAGTGACCGGATTCTCCATCAACATCATTGCCTCATCATTCCTCCCTAGTTTCAGAGCACTGTGTTTTCCCCCGCTACCCAAAGGACCAGCAGACTCATCCCAAGCCTGCTTCCTCCATCATCATGCTTCGCCTTTGATGAAGATGTTGAGTCTAATGTCATGTTTCCGTTAAATGAGTTTGCATTTATTTCATTCCAGCATCTGAGCACAGATTTGATGGCCAAAAAATAAGCTCCAAGTATGATAGTACATGGAGCCATATCCTCGCCATCTATTCTAGAGTCAAAGACTCATTAAGTCTTGCCTGATAGTAAAACTGGTCCATCTCACTGAAAAATGATCTTCATCTGGTGCCTCGTATGTTTTCTCACTGATCTGTCTGCAAAGATGGCAATGGTGGTAGGCCAGACCCTAAACCACAGTTTCTGTATACCCACAGGTAGCAAGTTGATATCTGGCTCCAACCCAATAAGGCCTGTCCATGCTGCCCCTCCCATGTCACTGAGCTGTAGTGATCTCGGATCCTGGGAAGCCACCATGTGTGTCAGATTGAAATACGGAGCCTCTACTGAGCCTCATAAGAAGGCCTTCTTACTCGGGCCATTCAACCCTCTTAATTTGTATATTGTCCTTTAAAATTGGCATATGTCGGGACTTGTTTTGTCCGGTGTCCAGTTAAAGGTATGTCATCTTCACCCGCCTCAGCACCTCTGGGTACCTGGCTCTGATCAGGCCTTCTTTCTAAAGCCTCCCCAATGCTCTGAGAACTAGGCATGCTCTTCTTGCTGAATTCTCTTTGAGAACATTCATTCTGATCCACTCTTCCCTCCTTCACTCCCAACAGCGTAATATCTGCTCAAAGCAACCTGTTGCTCATCTCTGATGAGCACACCCTCTGAGCCCAAACCATCCCCGTAAGTCTGGCTCAGATAGCTCTGTCCTGTTCCTTGTAGATTTGGGCTCTGTGTCCCTGTATGTTGAAACTTTCCTCTTCCTGATTTGAAATGTTAGTCAACTTGAATGAATCCCTATAAGTCAATCTTAGCTTGGCTTCTGATTTTGAACCATCCATCTGCCTTCCCTGCCAAGATGCCTCCACAAAGAGCTGGCCTTCAAGTTAGCCACATTATTAAGCCTCTGCTTCCCAAGGGCCTTCCACACCTCTGTCAAATCACAGGTTTGCTTCAACTGAGATGAGACAGGCGCTATGGCTTTGACAGAGAACCAGCTGTCTGATAAAATTGTTGATAAGACATGAGGTTCTGCCTTCCTGCAGAGTTAGATTGGTTTCCTCCAAAGCAGGTTGATATGTGGAGCCGTCGACGTATTTGTTGGTGTTTCAGATATCACATTGCACTGTTCACTGATCAGTCCCCACTCAAGAGTTAAATAGTAATGCTCTCCTGAGATTCATGGACTGCAAATGGAAGTAAGGCTAGATGTGTATTGTGGGCCTTAGCTAACGCCTCGTGCCTTCATGTTGATTTCATTTCAAGCTCTTCCGCCTTCTCTAGCTAAGGCAGACAAATTGCCTCTCATCTCCATGTCCCTCTAAGAGTGAGGTATGCCTCCCCTGATCGGGTCATAGCCCACCCTTTCCTCGCTTCCTGGTCGGGTTCATCCCATGCTCGATGCCCAGCCACATAATTTCAAGAAGTCCATGGCTTTTCCTCGATGTTTGCTCGTAAAGTCCCTCCACATGGGTTCCACAACGCTTCATGGCAGGGACATTCCATCATAGAAATGACTGACTAGCATCCGTGTGTCAAAACCATGGTGAGACATTTATTTATGGTCTCCAAGACCTTTCTCAAAGATCGATAGAATTTCCTTTCACGGGTCGCAAAGGTGTAACCGCTTCAGATCGCTGGTTCTATGTGAGAAAAAAAAATTTCAAAAATTCGCCTTACAATTTCGCCCGCTTTAATGGACTCCCAACCTTAAAGAGATGTTCATATACCTTGTCCTTCAAAGTTAGTGGGAAAGACTTTTAACCTCATTAGGTCCATATTTGACACCTCCTTAAATGTGTTGCAATTTCCCCAAACTCCTGGACGTGCGTATATGGATTTTCATTTTCCATTCCATGGAAGGTCAGGGAGCAAAGGCAACAGTAGGTCTCGACAATCATGTTCGGCAGAGGCAATGCATGAGGGTGCACTTACCCTTAGAGGATGTATATGATCCCTCATCGATCTATATGCATCGGGATTTCGTGGAACCCCCTCATTGGCTTTCAGCTGCTTCCTTAGCGGAGGCTCCATCTCGACCACCCGCGTATGCTCACTAATACTCGTTTCAGAAGCATCGCCATCTTCGCCTCAGGTTCCTATCCCAAGCAGCATAAACTTATGAAAACAACGCAAAACACAATAGAGACAAAAAACAAAACAAGCTACCAAAAGTTATTAATGTTAGAAAATAAAAATAGAAATGTATGCGATAGTATGTGGCCTGAATCAACCCAATGCTGAACCTAAGTGCGGGGAAACAATAAAAATAAAAAGGTTTGAAAATCACCAACACTTCAGATGACCACAAAGTTCAAAAACTCGTCACTGAGACTTAGCACCATCCTCACAACGACGCCATTTTGACTGCGGTACCAAAGATAGGTCCAAAATCAACAATATTATAATCCCAATTCCTCCTACTACCGTTGAATAGCTAATGCGAAGATAAGCACTCCGTGGTCGAACACAGAGATGGGTTTTCTTCGAATAAATAATTTGCGCTAGTTCAAAAGGTGAATTTCACTTTGATTAGTGAAAGTGTAAAAAATAAGGGGTGAAATGGTTTGTGCGATGGAAATAAAACTGAACTAAAAAATGGTAAGAAGCCCTCAAGCATCTGCCATCAAGTTAATGTCCTAGTAAACGAGGAGGTTCTTCGGTCTTTTTCCTCAGGTCGGGAGGATGACATATAGTCATTTCCCAAACCAGATCTTCATTTGGCTATCAAAACTAAACCCTAATAAGTTTTCCTTTTGAAATATAGCATTTAATGAGCATAAATGCTCTCGGACAGTAAAAGAACATCCCCTAAATCTACCCTACAGTAACTAATAGAAGGCAACTAATGAATCTCAATGGATCTAACAATAAGCATCCACTGAACCCTAAAAGCTTACCAAATACAGGTTAATCAAGGTACATTTAAGAGATTTAAACCTAGAGTGAGAGATGGAAACATAAATGACAATAAATGCTTGCATTAAAAACAGAGAACCAACATTTTACCTCAAAACCCTAGCCCAGTAGCCCTCCTCTTCAAGGATGGAGGGAGTTTATCCAACCATCCCTTGAGTTGTCATCCTCAAGGGGTGTTTGGAAGCCGAGAAAATGAAAGAAAAGCAAAGAAAATGAGGGAAAAGAGAAGGAGTGGGAAAACTCCTGCCCAACACTGCGTATTCAACCAAAAAAAAATTCATAATGAATCTATAAGATTTGATTTGAGCTTATATAGTGCTCAAATAAGAAAAAATACAAAAATACCCTCAATACCCATAATACATGAAGGGCAAAATTGGAAAAAATCACAAAAAGGAAGTCAAACGGGGGTCAAAAGGGCAAAAATCACAAATGCGGAGCAACTGGCAATTTCGCCAAAATTTTCTACACTTCATTTTTGCCCTTCGCTCTTCTTTCCTTCGACTTATCCGCAAAGCCGAGTTCTCGACTTGAATTCTTCTCGTGCTTTCTGGATCGACTAACAAATTTGTGTAAAGAGCTTGCAAAACTATAAATTAGCCAATGAAAACGCTGACAGAGAATAAATGGACCCAATGTGCAAATTCCAGTTAATTCGATTGATTAGCAGTGACTAAACCTACAATAAATAGTGGCCTTAATAACACTTTAGCACTAATCGTGAATTCCATGCAACTCGACAAAATCACTACATAAAGTTCCGCTAGACGATCCAAGGAGTAGTCAAGGTAACCCAGAGGAAGTGAGCAGACTTGGTCAACACCTATCCACAATTACCCAACTCGCACTATTTCTTCGGGTGAGGGAAAATCTGACACGAAACTATAGTAATGTTATCCCACTCATCGGGAACTGGTGATTCAATCAACTGACGGTACTAGTGTTCAATTTCTTTACTACCGACACGCCATACTTAGACACGCACTCATACCCTCCTTTCATCCCGCCACCGCATCGCTTCATATTCGGGTACACTTTATTACCACTAGGGTGAATGCAGAAAACAAAAGATTGTGGCTTTCTATATAATATCTCTTCAAATCCATAACATTTGGCATTACATGTAATCGGTTTCAGACAACAAACTCCACTTTCATCTACGGCATACCGCCTTGTCTCCGTGATCGACTAATCTGCAGACTATCTCTATAATCCTCGGTATCATCTTTTATAGAGTATTTACTATCATTTGCTTCAAATCCAGATAATCCCCAATCGAGCCAACAAGGCTCCATCATAATCAAATCTCCAATCATACCTTCAAAGTCAGCGTAAATCATTTTCTCTCTTACTCAAGGCATCCGCCACTACATTTCTTTCTCGTGTGGTAATCAATTATACAATCATAGTCTTTAAAACACCTGCACCACCGACAAGTAAGCCTCTAAGTTCAAGTCCTTCTATAGCAACATTTTAGACTCTTATGATCAGTAAAAATTTAAGCATTTTTCTCCATATAAATAGTGTCACAAATTTTCAAAACGAATACTACAATCGCTAACTCCAAATCATGAGGATAGTTTTGTTCATACGATTTAACCTGCTGCCCGGAAGCATAAGCCACCACTTTCCCCATCCCTGCATCAATACACACATCCCAAACCTATCTCAAGCATCAGCCATATAATCCCTACTAAGTAGGTCGAGGCCAACACGGTGCCTCAACCGATATTTCTTTAACCTTTCAGCTTCGGATCAAAGACTTTGATCATCCACTCAACTTCACCCCTTTGGAGTAATCTTGTAAGGAGGATGTTATAATCGAAAAATCTCAGACAAATCTCTGATAATAACCTGGTTGGCCTAAGAAACTTCACCCCTGCTACATTTCAAGGAGGTTTCTAATTCATGACCGCTTTCAATTTTCACCTGGTCCACTCTAATACCTTCAAAAGCACATGCCTAGGAATGACACTTCCAAGCCAAAAATCACATTTACTTAATCCTCAAGAACAACCCGATTCTCTTCTCGACTCCGCAATACCATCCAAATGGTGTTCATGTTCCTGTGCATCCTTAGAATACACTAGGATGTCATCAATAAATACCATAACAAATTGTACCAAATAGGGGTGGAAAACCCTATACATCATGTCCATAAATGCAGCCAAAGCATTGGTCAACCCAAATGGCATTACTAAAAATTCATAATGGCCATAATCTGTTCTCGAGTTGTTTTTCTGACATCAACCTCTTTTACTCCTGAAATGATAATATCCCGATCGTAAGTCTATCTTCGAAAAGATGACTTGGTTCTTTCAACCGATCAAATAAACTTCTCTATTCTCGGCAACAACCGATACTTATTCTTAACTCGTCACTTTGTTTATTTTCCTTAGATAATGCACATTCAAAGAGTGCAATTACAGTTGTGTCATTCATTTTAATCCATTTTTCTCGATTTATTTTATTCTAAAGGCCGATTTATTTGGCAGAATATGGAATATTTCACCAAACTGCTATGAAGCAGTGGAATTCAAGAGCGTAAATTGCAAAGAAAAGGAGCGTAATGTGGCCGAGCAAGATCGATGTGACTATTAAGAAAAAATTGCAGCAGAGAGCGCTAAAAGGATTAAAGGATTTGGATGTCGTGGAAACCTTTACAAAGAATCGAAATACATATTGTTATTGCAACTACAAAGCTCCGCCGCAATGAAGCTGAAGCGTAATTGAAGATAAGCAGTGGCGTGAAAGAAACTCAAAATTGACAGCAGGAATTGATGAAGAAGAAGAGCGTAATGTGTGACATCATTCAGAGGTAGCGACAAAATTCGCTTTCAGTCTGATGGACAATGGTCGCGACACAAAAGAAGTTGCTCAGAAGATAAACAATTGGCGAACATTTAAGTCGCGACATGCGGATGCGATCAGCGACATCAACCTTATGTCGAAGCCGTATGACATCGGCTATGAGAGCGAGAGAGTGCGACATGTAAAGATGCGACATCGGCTGCGACATATGTTTAAAGAAAGAAGGTGGCGACATCATTGATAATTGTGACATCGGGGTCCCACTAAAAGTCGCGGTGGTCGAGCTGTCGCGACATCAGCGCCTACCGCGAAGGAAATTACGCGGCATCGCCGTGATGGCGACCGCGATTTATGAAAAGAAGAAAGGTCAAGGACAACACACGGTTGTCGCGACATGTTAAAGACTTGAGGTCGTGACATCATAAAGAGGTCACGACATCCGCTACAAAGACCAGAAGGTTGCGACAACATTGTGATGTCGCGACATCAAATACAAAGAGGTAAAGGTCAGCGTAATTAAAGTGTCGCGACATCGATCAAAGAAAATAAAGTGTGACAAAAGTAGGCGCCGACGCCGAGTTTCACAAAGACATGTCAGCGACCCACGCCAAGGAAGCCTGCGACAAAGAAATGAGACAACGAAATCGCGACAATGAATTGATGTCAGCGACATCAACAACTCCGCTGAGCGATTAACCGAAGTCAAAAAGAATTGCGTGAAGTGGGCCGACCAAATTACTATAATCTGTGGCACTCAGAAGACCGCGATATACAGCATTTGAAGAAAGATCTGATTCTTTGAAACTGTATTTTATTTTCTTTTTATATGTTTTTATTTTGATTAGTTGTATTTTGTTTTGTTTGGACCAAGCATTTATTTATTAAAGTTTAGTGAATGCAGATTTATATTTCTTCAAATTACTGTCTGGTTGTTTGAATTCCAGACAAATTTTGGATTTCGAACTACCAGTTTCCTAATTACAGTGGTTTCTTGATCAGCAAGCCAATGTATGGTGTAATCAGTAGTTTAGAAACCCAGCTTCCATTGAAATGACTCTATCGTCAGAAATTATCTTTCCTGCAGAATTTTATTCATCGATGATGAACTTCAGTTTGTAAATCTACTTGCTGGTTTTGTTTATTTTGTGGAATTGATCCCAATATCAGTGTCGCCTACCCATAAACGGATTGTCTCAAGCTCTGATTTCCAGGAGGCCCTCTGAGTGACACAGGGAAGGCATTCCTGAGAGTAATGAGCAATTCGTGGACGGTATGCGAACCTGCTATTGGTGATTTAATGTGCTCTGTGTGATTAAATTGATAAATCCTCTTTTCACTTGGAGACGAGAATGAGTTGAACGATTTATCAATTTAAACATGCGAGAGGATTCACCTCGGTCGAATGGTGAATTCAATCCGTGTTAACAAGGATCTAATCAGGAAAGAATGGTTGTTCTAATTTTTGAGGAAAGAGAAACCGGTATAGTGTAAATCGTGCAATGACTATAAGTTAGGAGCTCGGAGTTCTGATCCAGTTATTGGAGTATGAAGTATTGAAAAGAAAAATACCCCGGAGACAAGGCGACCAGTTAAGGTAGTTATCTAACCCATTGTCTTCGAAAGAAGCAGTCAAGGTTAGACCAGAGATAGTGGAGTTTGGAGAGATCAATTTTGCACTCATATTCCTTGGACTAGTTTTAAATATGTGGTTTATGAAGCAAAGTACAATGAAATGCGAAGGAATTGATGTTTCACAATAGTTTTATTTTCGTTAGGCACTGTGGATAAATGTTCAATCTAAATTTGTTATTTTATTATTTGATATTCAATTCATTTGTATCAATTCAATTCTTTTAATTTTTCATTATTTTAAGGCTTTCAAGTGATTCAAATTGTCTATCATAGTCAAATAGTATGGGAAGCATTAGTGGGGTGGTTGATTGAAAATTCTTGAGATCTCTGTGGGATCGATATATGGACTAAATCCACTTTATTACTTGTTCGACTGTGCACTTGAATCATGGATCAAAACCGGGAAGAAATTTATCGGTCTTAAGGAAACCATTTTTTAATCGGTATAATTGTAAAATATAGCGAACAAAGTTTCATGGCATTATTCTGGGGATTAGACAATAGTCCTTTGGTAATCATGTCATAAATTTTGTATATGTCTTTTGGTCCAGCGAACAAGTTTTTGGCGCCGTTGCCGGGGATCGAAAGAATTTAGTAGATCAATATTCAGACGAAAGAAGGAAATACTAATTTGGACATTTAAAAAGAAAAAGAACAAAAATAGTTTTTCAAGCAGTGGTTATTTTTAGCCACTAATCTTTAACAAGCCATCTTGAAAATATTTGTTGGCTTGACTAATCCTATTAATGTGAGTATGTTTTTATTTCAGGGAAAACTTTAATGCATAGGAAGCGAACAACGTCCCCGATTCAGTGAATCTTGAATTAGAGAACACTCAGAAGCTTGAGAAAAACGAAAAGGGCAGAAAACTCAGCTATGGCAGATGAGAGGCAAGACCAAAATGAAGAACAAAGAACATCAGCCAGAAGGCCTCCAATCCAGCGTGATGGAGGACTTTTGGGAGGCTCTCGTCAGGGATGAATGCTGCGTCAGACGACCTACGAGTTGATGCAGTAACTTCAGGCTGGAAAGCGGCATGAAGTCTGATAGTTCCGACGACAGCAGTTTCTTGGTCATCCCCTGAAGGCCAAAGTAGGCGCACAGGAAGGTTTCTCGGGATGGCAAAAACACGATGAAGTTAGATGGGGTGAGACCGAGGTCATAAATTGCATTTATTCTCTCATTTTTTCTCTAAGAGATACAGCCACATGGTATGAATCTTGCAAAAAAAATATGGTTACGGTGATACTTGGAAGGAGCTTATAGAAACTTTATTTGGGTAGATTCTTCCCAGTCACTCACCTCGGAGAGGAGGAGATAATTGTGTTCAGCCAAGGGAAGATGAGAGCCTTTATGTAGCATGGGAGAGATTCAAAGGTTCTTTGAAAAGATGCCCGATGCATGGGATAGACAAGAGACCGGATGTGGTTTATAATGTATCATGCCTTGGGATAATTATCAGTATAAATGATGCTATGTGGGATGTGGGCATTAAATGATCTCTTGGGCAGGGTGAATGGGGGTGGCTAATGACTCGCAGGCTCATCGAGTTTTCCAAGAGCAATTGCGGAGAAGAGTCATGGGTAGAGCAAATGACAACCGTGGAGCAAGGGTGGATGCCATTATGCATGAAATGAATGACGAAGGAAAATACTGCCCCGCTTTCGTATGAAATAGGAGGCGAGTCGAGCGAAAATATTGAAGGAGTGTTGATGTATCCCTTTGAAGAAGAACTGTTTTATGATCTTGAGGAGGTTAAGAAATGCTTGCAGGGGAGCCAAGCTGTCATTTCAAACCAAATCTCTAATCTCTGGCTTTGTATCATCGACGAGGAACCGTGAAAATTTTCATATGGTGGAGGAGTCTCCTGGCCGCGAGGCATGGGCGAGAATCCTCAACGGGGATAGCCGACCTGCCAAGGTTCTGCCGGCGGCGTGAGGTGAATATAGCGAAGCGTCGAGGAGGAAACAGGCGTTTGAAGATCAATCTACAATTCATAGAGACAAACGAGAAGCTATTAAATCTCCATGTTGAAGTTAGAACGGAAGAAATTTTCATTAATTCTCAGATTTTGCTTTGAAGACGCACTATTACTCTATAAGACACTAGGACACTGAACCAAGGCTGATACTATTATGCAAACTAGAATGAAAGTGTGCTTTTCCAGACGACGAAAGAAATCAAAAAGGAGCATGACATCAAACTGGAAGTCAGAAAACTGTATTGGAAAACAGCAAAGATGAAACAGAGAATGAAGGCCAGTTAATGTGTTGTGGAAAGGAAGAAAGAAGGGCATTATTGTGAGAGAAGGACAGAAAACAGAGGCTAAATCTTACTGGGATGTGTTTCCTGGGTATGAGATCAAGACAGAGTGGGTTACAGAGGTTTTGGCACTGGAAAGCAGATAATTGTTCATAAGTGGTGATCAAGATACACTTTATGCAAAGTGCGAGAACTTATCTTGGGCAAGAAAGAGGGAAGATTGTGGGAGGGAGGAGGGAGGAGGAGAAGGGATGTGAACTTTATTGTTCTGTGATCCCATGATGTTTGAGAAGAATGAGGATCAGAGACTGTAAGCCATTTCATGTGAGTGGGTGAAACTCTATGTGACTCAGTGCCATCCTCATTATTTTTTAATACTTTGAGATTTGGGTTTTTTGGGGGGCTTTACTTCCCATCTTTGCTTTCTTCACGACAGCATATGAACACATTCAACTTGAAGTCCATAGAGATATGTTTGTTAAGGTGGGAAAGTTTATTTTTCAGAGTTGACTTCATCATGCGGATATGGAAGAAGATTCTGAAGTCCCTCTGTTCTTTGGGAAGGCCATTCATATGACCCCGACATTTCATCGATATCTGAAGGAATTCTCACTCTCAGAGTTAGAAGAAAGAAACATTTGGTTCAATTAATCGAGAAGTTTAGGAATTTAGACATAGAAAGGAAGATATCAGGTAATAGAATATGTATATGTCAACAATGCTAATTGTTACTATGATTGTAATTCCCACTTTCAATCAATGAAGAAGAGATGAATTTCCGATCTCTTGAGAGTTTTAATTGATTTTTTGTCGGTTTATTCTTTTGAAAAGTAATGAGTCTTGAACAAAGTAGGTTGAAAAGGCAATGAAAGGAATTTGTAGAAACCATTGAAAGGCTAGTTTAAAGGTTGCCAAGTCATTTAAGTATTCTTACACAGGCTGCAGTAAACCAGTAATAATTTTGCGCTGAACTCGGTGATCTTTGAAGGCAGAGTTCTTTGGAAATTTTAAGGGAATCAGAGTCTATAAGCTTGGTCTATTGAAGAGTTAAAAGGTATCGAGTCCGTCAATATGCATGCACAAAATGCTTCTTTGGATGAAAAGTAAAGCCAATTGCCAGATATCAAAGGAAGTGAATCGATAATGAAGTAGTCGAGAAAGGAGGTGCTCGAATGGTTAAATGTTTATCTATTCAATTTAGGGCAGTCCTTAGGTTAGCCAGTCCATGTGGTTCGAAAGAAAGGTGGATTTCTTGTGATCCGCAATGAAAGAAATGAATTAATTCCAACGAACGTTGGCCGGGATTAGGTATGCATTGATTACGAGGCTGAATATAGCCAATGCGGGAAAGATCATTTCCCTTTGCCTTCATTGATCGGATGTTGGGCCAGTTAGCGAGGACACCCTCATTTTTGTTTCTTGGGCTGGGTATTGAGGCTACAGCGGATTACCAATTGCACACGAGGACTAAGAAAAGACCACATTCACATGCCTATGGTACCTTTGCCTTGGAAGGATGCTGCATTTGGGGTGTGCGATACTCTGTACTTTCGGCAATGTGTATGATGTCGTAATTCTCGAGGATTTGGTTGAGGAAGTCATGGAAATTTTTTATGGATGACTTCACGGTCATGTGGGTCTAGTTTTGAACAATGCGAGACAACTTTGGAAACGATACTTCAAAGGTGCGAGACAGAAGCATTCTTAACTAAATTGGGAAAAATGCCATTTCATGGTAACAAAGGTATTGTTCTTGGTCATAAAATTTACCCTTTCTGTTAGAAGTGGACCAATCCAAAATTTCCATTATCAAAACCCTTACCTCCCACAATGAGTAAAGGATAAGGAGTTTCTTGAGGCGTGCTGGATTTTATAGGAGATTCATCGAAGACTTCTCGAGATAACCAGGACCACTATGCGGATTACTAGAGAAGGACCTGAGGTTTAATTTGATGATTCTGTAGGCGCCTTTGAAGAAATCGAGATCAGTTGGTTAAAGCACCCATTATGCATTTTACACACGAAAATGGGATCGGATCGAAATAATGTGTGATCTTAGGTGATTTATGATAGAAATTTGTATTGAAATATGAGAAAATATTGAGCCATATACTATACTTCTTAGAGCCTTCAATGAAGCCTGAAAACTATTCCTGGTAGAAAAGGAGATGCTGGCCATGGTGTTTGCTTGTGAAATTCGAGGCCATACATTTTGGGATCCCATGTTATGGATCTCTGAGACCATCACGACCATCAAATATACGATGTCAAAAGTGGCAGGCCCGATAAGATGGGTCTTGCTCTTGCAAGAGTTTGATGTTGGAAATTAAAGATAAAGGGATGTGATAATGTGATGGCTGATCGCTTGTCGAGTAGGAATGAAGCGAGAAAAGAAGGCATAATTAGCAGAGAACTTTCCATATGAGCAATTGTTTTAAGGTGTCATTCCGACTTCCATGGTATGCGATATTGTGAATTACGGCTTGTGGAGTAGCTCCTCGGGAATTGACTTCTGTAAAAGCTTCGGGAGTGATAGCGGTACCACATGCAGGATGATCCAGCTGCTATTTAAAGAGTCTTGACATGATTATGGAAGATGTGTGCGAGAGAGTGAACAATGTAAAATCTTGAATGAATGCCATGCTCCCTGCCCATATGAGGCATTTCTGGAGAAAGAACGACTCCTGAATGCTGAATCTGGTTTATTGGCCCTTATCTTCGGAAGTTGTCTTGAATGGAGTCGAGTGTGTGATAGATGCCAAGATTGGAAAATATCGACGAGAAGTAAATGCCCCTAAAGGTATAATGGTTGTGCAAATTTTTTGATGTATGGGAATAGATTTTGTGGATAATTCCACCGTCATTTGGAAACTGTATGTATTGGCCGCGTGGATTATGTGTTTCCAAATGGGTGGAAGAGAATTAGCTTGTCAAGGAATGATGCTATCTGAGTTGTGAGTTTCTTACAAAGAATATTTGAAGCGGAGTTTGGAACACCTAGAACTATCATTTAGTGATGGGGAAGCCATTTGCAAACAAAATATTTACAAAATATGGCAGTATGGGATCAAGCACATAAGAGTCTAGCTTATCATCCCGGACAGTGGACATGCGAGATTTCAACAGGAGATTAAAAGGAATCACAGAAAAAAAGCGTAAGTTCAAGCGAGGAAGGATTGTTCTTCCAAACTTGATGATGCACTTTGGGCTTGAATTTGCATTCACTCCTATTGGAGTGTCTGTCTGAGTTGTCTTTAGTGAACCATGTCATTTATCTCTTGAAGTGGAATCTGAAGCATGTGGGACATCGAAGAATTTGAACTTTGATTTTAAAGCGCAAGGAAGAGGCGCTCCCAGTTGAATGGCTGGAAGGCGAAATGAAGCATACGACAATGCTATAGAATATGCAAGGACAAAACAAAGAAATGGCATGATCGGAAAGTTCGGAGAAAGAGTTGAACGGGAGAACATGTTCTTCTTTTAACTCAGTTGAGTTATTTCCGAGGGGAAGTTAAAATCCAAATGGAGTGGACCATACACAGTAGTGTCAAGCACTACATTTGGAACAGTAACACTAAAGTCGATGCTGGGGAAGAATTTAAAGTCAATGAATGAATGAAGCATTATCGGCAGAGGAGGAAAGAAAGGAAGGCTCAGCTGGTTCATTAAGAGAGAGAGAATCGAGCAATGAAGTCCGACTAAGGACTGAGCGAAGCGGTGATGGAATGACCCATAGAGATTTCAGTTTACGATTTTATACTTTGAATTTTTTAGAATTCCTGATTTTGTTTTTTTAGTTTTTATAATGATTAGTTAGTACTTGAGATTAATTTTGTTTAATTAAATCCTTTGCAGGAATTTTGCGAGTGCTTATGCGAAATGGCTCGACGAAGGAGGCAGACTCGGTACAACTCTGGCAATTCACGGAAGGAGCGACTTGAAAGGAGTATGTTCTTCCCTACATAAATTCTGTTAAAATTTAATAGGAATACATATTTGAATTCTTGTATCACGAAAATGAGTTTAATTGAATGCTGAGAATTTGCACATCGATAAATAGTAAGCATCATTCATTAAAATTGAAGCCAGGTGCGAGACTAGGTCGCGACAAAAACTTATGTCGTGTGGCCCGATCAATACTTAGCGGTTGATGTCGTGACTCGATCGATCTTGAAGGAAGAAGTAAAATGAGGTAGCGACGAAAGATTATGTCGCGGCGAAGAGCGAAGTCAGCGACGACATAATGTCATCATATGCACGATGTCGCGACGGGATGACTTGTCTCCACACACATGATTCGTAGCCGGCGACATCAAGGAAAAGTTTGCCAGCTGGGCAACTTTTAATTCTGCCCTAAAGTTAATGACAAAAATAAATAAATTATTCAACCTTTCTGTTATGGTAACATTTATTCAAATCGGGGAATTAGATAATAATTAATGCGGCTTGAGAATTCAACAATGAATAGACCGATTGGTTTATAATGTGGGTCATTTCGAGGAGAATAATCGGAGAGGAGATTTAGGAAAATCTTTCAATATTCATTTACTTCATTCTAAAAATTTCCATTGGAAACATCGAAACGAATTAGAGTCTCATTTTAATACATATATTGAAAAATTAAAAGAAGAATAAATAACCTCGTTCTTCCGGAGAGTTAAAATCATATAAAAGGAGCAGGAAGACAAGGAAAGAATAAACAAAGAAAATGAAGATGGAGAAAAAGAAAGAAGAGCTTCCAAGGTTATGAACACGAGTTATGGAATAGTTAGTCGGAAAACAAACTGTCGATTCCTTATTCCATAGAGCGATGTGTAATGAAGAGCATAGTTGATGGAGAAAGGAATTAGAAGATGGGTTAATTAGAACCATCGACGGGAAAGCTCGAAGAAAGGAGAAGGCCCCAATTTGTTGAAACGGCCTTATTAACTGTAGAATCACTTTCGGGGAGGGCTCGGAGTGCAGTGGGCCAAACTTTGAGCAGGCCCTTGACCTTGAAGATATGGGAATTTAGATCAAGAAATGAGGGTTTTCTCAACTTGATTCTGATTTTATATGTGAAAAGAGCGGTCTTTGTCTCGAAATAGTGATCTTTGAATAAAATTTATGTTGGTGACAAGTAGTTGCATTCATTAGATCTGGGTAATGATGTTTCTATGTTATTCTATTTTCTGTTTAGGAATTAAATAAATAATTCTGTTCTTTCTAAAATAACATAATTTTTGCATAGTCAAGGCATGAATAAAGCGTGGAGTACTTATTGATCTATTTAAAAATTAGGTTTAGTTGCGAAAATTGAAAAATTAGTTCTTCTTGATAGAACAGACAAATATTTAGTTAAAATAATGTATTAGCTTGAGTGAATAAAATCACGAGTCTTGAAGAAATAATACATTGGTCAACAAACTTATGGAAACTTTTGACCGGGAATTAGGGAATATCTTAAGAGTCGAGATTTAGAGTTCACGATCCTAGAACTTGTTTGATTGATTGAGACGAAATCCTGGTAGAAACATAACCAGCGAGAAATGATAGAGGCTATCCTTGGCAGTTTGAGCCTTTGTACATTATTTATATGCTTTTGCATACACCTTAGCTCTAAATTTGAGAGCCAAAACAATCCTATCTTCAAAACAAGCAATTGGAAATCCCAAGCCATCCTTTATAACTAATCCTCCCGATGAGAACCTCGGTGCAAAAACTAAAGGAATTGGAAGAAGAAATAAAGTTTGGGGGAGTGTATTTTTGGAGAACTAAAGGAGAAATACAAAAAAAAAAAAAAAAAAAAACAAAAGATTGAAGTAGGACGGATCTAAAGCGGGGAGGAAAGCAATAGGAAAGAAGCTTAATGGGAAGAGTTTTGTCTTGTGGCCTAACTCTCTTGAACAATTAAGTTCTTAGGGATGTTTGACACCTAGTATACAATGCCAACTGGTATGGGAGTTCTTAACCCAAGTTCGCTAAGAGTGTTGAAAGCCTAAAGATGAACATTAGACTTTTTTACGAAAAGTAGTGGGAGAAAGGTTCCAACAATGAGAAATAAATAGGCAATTTAGACAAAGCAGTTTTAAACACAAAGAATTCCAAAAGGAGATACCTCAAAGATGATGTTTTGGGGAAATCAACTAAAGTTGCAAAGGAAGGCAGTTAAGTAAAGAAAGAAGAAAAGAGTTTAGGTAATCTTAGCCTAAAAATTCCATCTATCCTACTCATTACCCAGGCTTTAACATTTAAGCACGAAAGACCTCATTGATTAAGAGTTGAATTTACCTACGATAGTAGGTCGATAGAGAAAAACAAGCATATGGGATTTTGATAAATAATCTAAGAAAACTCCAGAAGATTAGCGAATTCAACATGAAGTTACGAAAGGATGAAGACACACACACCACGAAGAGGCAGACTTGTTAAATATTTGTTTAAATACATTAGTTTATTGAAATTTTGTAATAGAAGTATACTATGCTCTGTTCTTGCATAAAAATGAAATTTGAAATAATAGAGATATCTCTTAATTAAGACAGGAAGAGTGGAATTAGAAAAGCGCATAACAAAATGAAAATTGTCTTTTGTTTGAATGACAAATCTTTCTTTTCTTTGCTTGAGGACAAGCAAAATTTTGAAGTTTAGGGGAGTTTGATGAAGGCTTAAAGTCATCTATTTAGTCTATTTTAAGTTTGTTTTATTCTAAAAAGGCGATTTATGTGTGCGGGAATATGGAATACTTCCTGCTTCTTTGTGAAGCAAATTCAAAAGCAGAAGTGATGAGGAGCGGAATGTGGGTGACGATGTGATGTATTTGGTTGAAGAAAGTGCGACGGGAGGCGAAAAGTTAAAGTTGGCGTCGTGAAACAACTCACGGCAATCGAGTACATATTGAGTTTATAGCCTGAGCTCCCGATGCAAATGAGCGTGGTGAAGATAAAGCAGAAATTTGGGTGAAGAAACTCAAGTCGACAACGGGGAATTGATGAAGAGAAGACGCCAATGTCGCGACATCATTGGAGAGTGTGACAAGTCATCTTGATCTGAGTGGACAATGAGGTGGTGACACTTTAGAAGTTGCTCTGAGGAGATAAACGATTGGTGAACGCATTTAAGTCGCGACATGCGGATCGCGTTGTGACATCAACCTTTGTGTCGGAAGCAGTCGCGACATCGACTGCAAGGAGCGGAGGGTCGCGACATCATAAAGAGTCGCGACATCTGGCGCCGCGACATCATCGTCTAAAGAAAGAAGGTCGCGACATCATTGAATAATTCGCGACATCGGTTGCACTAAAAGGGAGAGTCGCGACCAAGATCAAGGCGTCGCGACATCAACTACGAGAAGGAAGTCGAGACATCACTTTCGGCGATCGCGACAGGTTGTAAGAAAGAAGGTGGCGACAACGCACAGTTTGTCGGCGACATGTCTGAGACTTGAGGTCGCGACATCCGCATTGTAAAGACCGGAAGGTGTGACAACGTTGTGATGTCGCGACATCAAAAACAAAGAAGGTGAGGTCCACGGCGATGGGTAAAGGTGTGTGACATCGGATCCATAGAAAGGGTCGCGACAAAGAGTAAGTTATCGCGACATCAGTTTCTGAACATATCGCGACAACGAGAACCTGCGACGAGGCGAAGCAAGCGAGAAGTCGCATGATGAATTGATGTCGCGACATCAACAGCAAGCTGGGCGATTAACTAAAGTCCAAAAGAGGTGCATCAGTAGAGACCCCAAATTCGAACCCTAAATATGTAAGTACTCTTGAAGGAACCACGTCTTGGCGACTTGAAAGAGAGATGCGGGTTGTTGAAAGGCTCACAATATTTTAATTTTCTTTTCTTTCTTTATTTTTATTTTAGATTAGTTCGTATTTTTTTAAATTTGGATTGGAGCGTTAGGTACATTTAAGTTTTATTTGAATCTTGGTTATATTTCTTAGTGCTATCTGGTTATTTGAATTCAAACAAATTTTGGATTCGAACTGCAGTTTCTAGTCTGATGGTTTCTTGATGTGAGAAACTAGTAATGGTGTATCGATAGTTTAAACCGACTTCCATTGAAATGATTATCGTCGAAGTATCTTTCACAGAATTTTATTCATCGATGATGAACTTAGGTTCAATAAATCTGCCTTGCTTTGGTTTGTTTATTTTGTGATTGATCCCGATATCGGTGTAAGCCTACCATAAGCGGATGGTCTCACGCTCTGGTTCCGAGGGAGGCCTGGGTGACACGAGGAAGGCGATACGAGGAAGTAATGAGCAATTAGTGAATGATTATCTTGAACATGCTATTGGTGATTTAATGTGCTACGTGATTAAATTGATAAATCCTCTTTTCACTTGGAGACGAGAATGAGTTGAGCGATTTATTAATTTAAACATGCGAGTTCACCTCGGTCGAATAGTGATTCAATCCCATGTTAGTAAGGATCTGTCGAGGAAAGGAATGAGTTGTTCTAATTTTGAGGGAAGAGGAAACCGAGTATAGTGTAAATACGTACAATGACTATAAGTTAGGAGCTCGGGTTTTTACGATCCGAGGTTATTAGGTATGAAGTAATTGAAAAGAAAATGCCCGAACAGGGCGGGCGGATTAAAGGTAGTTATCTAACCCCATTGTCTTGAAAGAAGCAGTCAAAGGTTAGATAATGAATAGTGAGTTTGGAGAGATCATTTTGCACTTTCATATTCCTTGGACTAGTTTTAAATATGTGGTTCATGAAGCAGAAATTCTGAAATCGAGGGGTGATGTTTCTGATAGTTTGTTTCGATGAGCCCTTTGCGAGATAAGCTATTCAATCTAAATTTGTTATTTTGTATTTAGGTATTCAGATTCTGTTGTTATTAATTCGATTCTTTTAATTTTCATTATTTTAAGGCTTTCAAGCGAGTTCAGTGTCTATCATAGTCCAAATAGTATAGAGCTTGAGTAGTCGGGGGTAGTTGATTGAAAATTCTTGAGATCTCTCTTAGGATCGACTATCTGGACTAAATCCACTTTATTACTTGTTAGAGCACATTGCACTTGCGGAATCATGGATCAAAACCGGGGAAGGAAATTTATCGATCTTAAGGAAACCATTTTTAATCGGTATAATTGTAAAAGAAATATAAGCGAAACAATAGTTTCATGGCATTATTCTTTGGGATTAGACAATAGTCCTTTGGTAATCATGTCATAAATTTGTATATGTCTTTAGTCAATGAACAACAATCTCTTCTTAACAAATAAAGCTGACACAAGAGTGAGACAACTAGGTCATATGAAACCCTTATCGATAGCTCCTGTAGTTGAGTCTTTAACTCTTCGATTCGATTGGAGCCATGCGGTAAGATTTAACCTCGAAAGTAAGTCGTTCCTATACAACTTCAATAAAGAGATCCACTTCTCTTTCAGGTGCTACTCCCAGTAATTCCTCGACAAATACATCAGGGAACTCCCTTATCACAAGAATATTTTTGAAATTCACTTGCTCTCTTTTGTAGTTTGTAGAATCAAAGCGAAAAGGCTTCCATGAGCCTTTCTCGGAAAGCGTCGAACTTCCATAGATGAAATAACTTTGTTATTGAATCAAGGTCGGATACCCTATATGTTACTTGATAGATTGAAACATTTCATGAGTATTTTCTTATCCTGATCAAGCTATGGCCCGATGTTTGGATAACGATCCATTCCCCAATATCAAATCAAACTCATGAAAAGGCAAAGCAATTAGATCAACTGAGAATTCCCTATCATGTACCAATAGGGGACAATTCTTATACGTGCGGTTGACTCTAACACTATACCCCAGAGGACTTGTAACAAGCGATTATAAGCTAAGCTCACAGAGCAATTGTACTCATTTGTTCATGCATATATATAAATACGTAGAGACCGGATCGGTGGTCAAAGCAACACAAGTCCAATATCAAAGAGGTGAAAGTACCAGCCCAGCCAGCCCCGGTATGTTCGGGATCTTCCACACGAGCTCTCATAGCAAAAGCTCGAGGTTGAAATTTTGTAGTAGCGGGACTATTCAGCATCTCTAAAGCACTACCTCTTTCCTTGTGAACCACTTACGTCATCTACCCCTGCTACGGAGTGCGTGGGGTACATTTGACCCTCCTACCACTTCCTTGAAATTTCTAGACTTCACGATCCTCGAGATGGGTTGGCTATCACATGATTAGTGCTCCACTTTCAGGAAAAACCCGATTACTCGTCTACACAAACCATAATGATTTCCATGGCAATGCGGGCATGCAGGTCTTTCCTCTTGTCCGGTTGAGGTGCCTCGACTGGATCCTTGTGTCATGGTAGGTCCTTGTCTCCTACCCCTTATAGTTGAACCCTATACTGAATCAACTTATGACTCTCTAGGTCTTTTTCCCGAAGAGGAACCCCCTCTTGAGAACTTTTTCTCTTTCTTTCTTTCTTGACTCTTCATTTCAGACTTCTCAATTTTTATAGCCGCTTGTACTAGCTAATAAGGTGACAACTCTCTAATGATAATAGCCGTGAGGTACCTTTTGATAGACTCATGTAAGCCCTTCTCCATTGTCTACATGCAGTTTTTAGTAGGCGAGTTCGGTGCGTATTTACTAGAATGGTAAATTCTTTCTCATATTCGACCACATCCAATTTCCTTGTCTTAGAGTCAGAGTGCTTCCATTTTAACTCCTTGTAATCATCAGTGACATACGCCGTATTAAACCTTCTGTGTGAAGTAGTCCGGTATGCTTGAATCTAAGTAGTGGATTTCTCGAAACCGAAACTACGATCGTAGGCGCACCTTGCGTGATGAAGCGCAAATGTGGCCTTTTGGTCCTGGACATCTCACTTCATCTAGAGCCCTTTCCAATTTTTAAAGCTAAAACTCGGCTTTATCGAACTCTTCCATACTTGTACCATGGAATTCTTCCTGTGCTTTCTTCTTGAATCCTCGGAGCTCGAGGACCGCTAGGTCTATCAATAGACCCTTGCCATATCACGAAGATTTTTACCCAATGCTTCGGTTGAAGTATATTCATTTTGTCGTTAGATCGGACAGACGCTAGAAGCAACTTAATCGAAAAGTTAGCTGCTTTCGGCTATTTCATACGACTTCTAAAGGTGGATCCAATTCTAGGCAAATATACAAAGCAGGGACATCGCATTGGCTGACTACATTTACTATGTAGGTAAATCCTTAATCTAGGACTCTTCGACGCGCCTAAACCCTAGGCTGATGCCAACTTGTCTTACCCCAGCCCTCGCCTAGAGGCGAATGAAGGGGATCTTGAGGAATATATTAGGACTCTTTACTTGCTATTTCGGACATTGGTGGGCCAGTCTTATAAAGCGAATCAAATATCATATCTGAAGATACAAAATAAAAATACCACCCAGTAGTGGTGTTTATAGTGTCAATACATACAGTCCTGAGTCCCATTTACATTTACATATACAAAGCGTACATTTACATTTACACTAATTGGCGTAAAACCTCTTGTGATGGACTCTAGCTAGTTTTCTTTGTGACAGTATGCGAGGAAGATCATGGGCGTCCTCCTGCATTGCCTACACGGATTAAAACCCGTGCTAAGCTTAAGGCTTAGTGGGAAATATATGACTTATACCTATACACATGCATTAATACTCTATTATAGTAAGCATATAACAGTAACAGATATACACTTGCAGATATCATAATTTTTCATGAATTCATATAACAACTTATACACATACTTGTACTTATAGCAGACTTATACTTGTTTAGATCTCCGAAGTAAGAGTTAAAACATACTTATACAAAGGTAAATTAGGTACTACATAGCTTATACTTGTACAGAGGTAGCCGTAGGTACATTCAGAGCAAAACGATGTACATTACTTTACTCTTATTCGTTACTCAGACTCTTATCATATAACTTTTTGACTACCTAGACCAGTAATAAGAAATGAGTAGGACATAGCACAATAAGTACCCGAAGGTACGGTACAATACTAAGGTGCCATAACACAAAGCAAGAGTCTGAAATAGCAGCCGAGAGTGTGTCGCACTAATCGGAGAATCAGAATTACTAAATGTGCCAAGCTTGCGGTCATGGAGATATCGTCGCACTAATCAAAGAGTATCGAAGTACTAAATGTGTCGAAGCACGGTCAAAGAATGTCGTCGCACTAATCAGAGAGTACCGAAGTACTGTACGTGCCTACCCACGTAACAAAGGTGCCGTGTCATTCAATATCCGGTCTTAGGCATTCATACAATTATGTGTTCAGGAACTTACTATCTTATCATAGGGGTATTAAGTTTTCCAACATTGAAGCTTCGCCTCGGCGGAAAGGTACGGTCTAATTTTTCCTTTACCTTACAAACATGAATGAACCCTTTCATACACTTATAGGGTCCTCATTAGTCCAATAAACAAGTCCTTGGAATAATGGAATAGCAAAAAATGACAAAAACACATGTTTGTGAACAGTGCTACGCCACTGACATAGCCTTTACCTTTGCCCCGACGTGAAGCCTTGGCAGGGGCGTAGAAATGCAGGAGCTTGTCGAGCCTCCTACCTCTCGGTCAGTGTCATGGACATGCCACGCCTTGGCATGGACCCTGCGCTCTTTGTGTGGGATCACTAGGCATGAGTGTGGGACCGGGAATTTCTAGATTCTTTGATTTCATCCCTTTTTCCATAAATCCAGCAAAATCAAAAGAAAACCACGTATACTCTCTGAAACATCTCTCGATGTATTCTAACTTGACCAGCTGTATAGAGATTAGTGGGTTTCTGACCCAGCTCAAATACTTGTAAGTTAGGTTAGCTTCCTAACACCCAGACATATCCATACACCATAAACCAGAATCCATACAAATCCATACTCATCTTATACAAACTAGGGTTTTACCAACCCAACTTTCAACAAATATAGGGTTAGGATGAATTCCTAACTAAACCCTAGAAATGGAACAAACTAATATCCATACAAAAGTCCAAAAATTCATACATATCCATACAAAACCATAGCAATCTATACTATTCCATACCTTTCTTGGCTTTCTTTCTCTCTTCTTCTTCTTCTTCTTCTTCTTCTTCTTCTTCTTGTTCTTCTCCCTCTCTCTACTTTTTTTTTTTGCTCTCCAAATGGGTATGAGAATATATCTCATCCTAGACCAACTTAGTCTTATCCCATTTGATTTTTAATTTTCCTTTTATTACACTTTGGTCCTCAAACTCCCTTCTATTTGCACCACAACTTATGCTATTTCTATAATAGCATATCATCTTCTTATATTATGACTTTTGTATCCTGTTTTGATAAATTCCACTTTTACCCTTATATCTTGTACAAATTTTAGGTTTCAAAATTTTCTCACTTAGTAAAATAATAATTGCGAAAATTCAAAATCTGATTCTAACATTCATTGTGTTTAAGCGACTTTAGGATGTATTCGGGTTATTCTGACACTTCCTTCCTGCACGATGTGGACAACTAGGAAAGGGCCATGATGGCGCTCGAAATGAACGAACACTCGCACCATGTGAACCTGAAACGTGCGTACTAGAAGCTTGAAAACCGATTAAGCGAAAGGGACATTGTAACATATGAAACAGCTGAGTACAGTGACACCTGAAAGTCAATGCAAGTGTCAAGGGACAAAATTAAGGGTCTACACATGCACAATGTCTTCGTGTTCCCATGTTGCCTCCTCCACTCCTCAATGCTGCCACAAAACCTTCACTAGCCTCACAATCTTGCCTTGCAAAACTTGTTCCTGGCTATCCATGATACGCAACCGGTAAGAAACCGTACCCACCCTCTCGAGTACATTGAAGGGCTTAATATACCTCGACGATAGCTTTCCCCACTTGTCGAACTTGACCACTCCTCTCTTAGGCATTGATGAGTCCAAAAACTCATTGGATTTTTAATCCATTTTTCTGAGCATATTACTACATAAATGTTGATTTGTAGGCAGAAATGTAGATATTTTCCAATTTAATTTGCGAGAAGTATAGCAAAGCTAAAATCCCGGCCAAAAACCCGAAGAAGACAGCCTACAAGCATAAATGAAGTCGCGGCTTCCATCAGATCGCAGAGAGCTTATTTGTTCAATCATTTCCAAGTCACGACATCACCAAGATCAATTTTGGGGAAGAAATAGAAGAACTTAGCAAGCGAAGTCGTGACTTGAAGTTGAGTTTGCGACCAAAATGACCAAGGCAACAAGTGAAAGAGGTTACGACAGAGGAAGTGTTGTTGAGACTAAAGGAATTATTTAAGGTAGGATCTACGGTCACGACACCACAAACGATGTCGCGACGCCAATTGAATATAACTGAGGTCGCGACGTCAATCTGATGTCGCGACGTGGATCCGTCAATGAAGCCATAAGAGAGGTTGCAACTAGTAAATGAAGTTGCAACTAGTTTTTAATTAAAGGGCTCCATTTGAGGTCGCGACATGTCGTTAACGATTACGCGACATAAAAGCTTGGAGTGGAGTCTCAGCGGGAAGATTGAAATTGCAACCAAATTAAGAGTTGAAGAAAAAAAAGGGGGAGGTCGCAACTTGAAGTGAAGCCAAACGAAGTCCTTGCCAAGCTGAAGTGCGACCATTTATTAATCAAGGCCACAAGCGATGTAAAGACCACTCATTCGGTCGCGGCTGAAGTTGATGAAGAAATCCAGTGCAAGCTACTTTTGAGCAATTGGGACTACAAGCAACCAGAAAAAGAGCAACATGAGGTCGTGACATCACCATGAGGTCGCGACCTGAAATAGAGGTTGGAAGGAGGAAATTGATTGCAACAAATAATTGAGGTTGCAACCATAAGAAATGAACATCAAGGAAATTGGCGACATCACTTTGAAAGTCGTGACAAATTTGAAACGTGAAGCGAGAAGACCTGCTTGAGTCCGCGACTACAAGCGATCGCGACCATTAATCAGCGGCGACAAGGGATGCGAGTGAAGCAACAAGGTCCGCGTGAACAAGAGTAATAAAGGGAAATCCATGTCGGCGACATCAGCGAGTCGCGACCAGGCTGATAAGCTGGGCTTTCTTTAGAGTCGACTGGAGCTTTTTTGGTATTGACCCAATTTCTTTTGACAGTATAAATAGACAGTGTTAGAATAGTATAAAGTAGCTCGAATCTTCACTACCACCGAGAAAAAGGGAGCAGAGAGGAACTCAGTGTATAGTTTAGAGTAAATTTTCTTTATTTTTATTTTATTTTTGTTTTTATTTTTTAATTCTTTTCTAGATGCGAATGTGAGCGTACGAAACGATTAGAGCTGAAATTTTATTTCTGTTATTTTCTTGCCCAAAATTCTTTGCCTTAAAATTTATGAAATCTAGACAAATTTGGAGTTCGTTTTCTCGATTCGTTGTGATTGACGTGGAACATCGTGATGGTGCTCCATTTCTCTAATCGCCATCACGATGGTGGAAAAGCAGTTATCTTTGGATTTGAGATTATAGTTAAGTTGGAGTCTTTTCTTGCCAAAGTGCAGAGAGCGTTATTTCGGTAGTGATTTACTTACTTGGTGTTGTTTTTGAATCGACAAGTTCCCAATGATAGTATCGAATACCATTTTGAGGGAATGTATCTTGCTCACGATTTCGGGATGCCCTCTGGCATTGATATAGAGACGGAGATTCACGAGTTGAGCATTCTTACACAGTATGTTAAATACATTGATGAGCTGGCGAGCTCACGAAGTTAATTTGATAAATCCCCCATTCACTCATAATTGAAGTTGGAGAGTATTTAACAATATAAATAATCAAAGGGTTCACCTTAATCTAGGGAAGTTCCCAACCTAGTGTTAGATTAGATCTAATCGAGGAAAGGGCGAACGATAGATACGAAGGATGAGCATTTAGTTAAGTTGTAGAACTTTTGCTAAAATCCTAAGAAGAAAAGCAAAAGATCTACAGTGAAGCTGAATGGTGTAAGGCCAAAGGTGATAAAGCTACATCTCTTCCCATTTTCTTTAAGAGATATAGCAGCTACTTGGTATGAATTATTACCATATGGTTCAGTTGATACTTGGGAAGAGCTGGTATAAGCATACTTGGGCAGGTTCTTTCCCCCATCTCTCACCTCAAAGAGAATGAGAGATAGTGTTCCAACAAGGGGAGAAGATGAGAGCCTCTTCAGCTGGAAGGTTTAAGAAGGTTGCTGAAGAGGTGCCCTATGCATGGAATTGATTTAAAAACCCATATGGATATAGTGTATCATGCCTTAAACGATACATCTAAGGGCATCATTGACGCTTCATGTTGTGGAGCATTCAAAAGAAAAAGTGTTGGAGAAACTAGGGATCTGATAGAAGACCTAGCCAAGTGCAATATGAAAGCTCCATCTGAGTTTTCAAGGGTAATAAGCGAGAGGAAAAGGGTTATGGGCTGAGTAAAATGAGCCATGGGGCAAAGTTAGATGCCATCATGCACGGGATGGACAAGCGGGAAGAGAAAAGTATAACAACGAATGGGACGTGGAAGAAAAACAGATAAGAAGAAGTCTTTGAAGTACCAACGAGAAAGAAGACTCTTATGGTGTTGAGTTAGCGTCGTGAATGAACCAAGAAATTACCATTTCAAGCCAAATCCTAACCTGCCCACACATTACAATCCAGCACTGAGGAACTATGAAAACTTCTCATGTGTTGGAGGGGCATTACAAGGCCCACGAGGCATGGGCCAAAGTCTCAATAGGGATATCAGCAACCACGAGTTCAGCTGCTGACATCAAAAGTGAAGGCGATGATATGGGAGGACTCAACCATTTGAAGAACAAATCTTGCTGATTCATAGGAGACAACAAGGAAACATACACTTCCATGAACAGAAACTGTCTGACTTGGAAGCTTTCAAATCTGATACTCAAGTATTTCAGAAGAATACAAGTGCCTCATTGAAGAACTTGGAGAAACAAGTAGGGCAGCTAGCCCTAAATATTCCAAATCAGAACAATTTGCATTCCACTAGTGGCGCTCAAAAAAAATCAAAATTTGCATGTGATTGATTAAAAGTGGAAAGAAGTGAGCAACAACGATGGAAAGAAAGGAAGAAAAGTGATGCGAGGAACAAGAAAGAAAATTTGGAAAGCAGAGAGAGAAACACGCTGAAAGAATACAGAAGCAAAGAAGAAGATACATAATGAACAACTTGAAAGAAGTAGTGAGCAGAAATAGAAGGAGAAAGTACCATCTTATACACCTACAGTGCCATTTCCCCAGAGGCTTCAGAAAGAAAAAAGGGAAGAACACTTTTCTAGATTCTTGGACATCTTCAAGAAGATAGAAATCAATATCCCTTTTGCAGAAGTAATCAACCAAATGCTATATAAAAATTATGAAGGAGATACTAAACAAGAAAAGGAAGATAGCTGAGAAAGGAATAGTGAACTGATGCTACATGGTGCGGTTATCAAAATAAAAGCTCCAGCCAAAAATAGAAGAAAGACCTGGCAGTTTCACCATTCCCTTCTCTATAAGGAAATATGAATTCAAGAAAGCCTTGTGTGATTCTGGTGCTAGTATAAACTTAATGCCTCTATCGATCTGGTGCAAAGATGAGTTTAGAACTAACTATGTGATTACATTACGTGTTGACAGGATCGATAGTGCAATTAGAAGGTGTTCTTGAAGATGTGCTTATCAAGGTGGGAAAATTCATCTTCCCTGTGGATTTTGTGATTATGAAGATGGAGGAAGACACACAAGTTCCTTTATTGCTTGGAAGACCTTTCTTAGCAACTGGAGCTGCCTTGATAGATGTGCAGAAAGGTGAACTGACATTAAGGGTGGGGAATGAAGCAGTGCATTTTAATCTTAATAGGAGTTTGGAACACCCTGATGTAGATGCAGAAAGTTGTATGGCTGTAGGAAACAATAGTCTTCTCAATGTTGAATTGAATTCTGACTGTATTCTTCAACATTCTATCAATGAAATTGAGATGAATTTTCAGTATCTTGAGAGTATTGATTGTGAAATGTTTCCTTCCAGTATGTGTAACAAAGAAATAGTCTCAAGCATAAATGAAATCAGTCAAGATGATGTATGCAGCCAGGGACAGAAAACTACTGAGCAGGAAACTAGTGCAGAGGGGTTAATATTGAAAGAATTGCCCAGTCATTTGAAATATGCTTTTTTAGAACCAGAAAAGAGGAAACCAGTCATCATATCAACTGCATTGGTAAAAAAATTTGAAGAAACGAAAGGTGCAGGAAATTACGAGAAAGTACAAGGAAGCTATTGCTTGGTGATTGAGGATAAAGTGTCCCGGTCCTCCATTTGCATGCACAAAATATTCTTGATGATATGCAAAAACTTCTATTGAGCATCAAGGAGGGTGAACCAGTGATGAAGAAGTTGTCGAGAAGAAGTTACGAAATGGTTAAATCGGGTTTTATATATGTTATATCATACAGTTCTTGGGTAAGCCCAGTACATGTGGTTCCTAAGAAAGGTGGATTCAACTGTGATAATAAATGAAAAGAGAATGAATGAGTTCCTCTGAAGCATGTGAGGATGGAGGGTGTGTATTGACTCTGAGAAAAGCCCAAACAATAGCAAAGAAAGGATCATTTTCCCTTGCCTTTCATTGATCGAATCTTTGGATAGGTTAGTGAGGACACCCCTCCTTTTATGTATGATGGATACTCACGGATATAGCCAAATTTCCATTACACACGAGGATCGAGGGAAAACCACTTTTACATGCCTATTTGGTACTTTTGCTTTTAGGAGAATGCCATTTGGTTTGTGTAATGCTCCTGGTACCTTCCAAAGATGCATGATGTCTATATTTTATGATTTAGCATAAGAAGTTATGGAGATCTTCATGGATGACTTCACAGTGTATGGATCCGAGTTTTTGAACGATTACCATAACTTGAGGCCCGATTACTTCAAGGTGTAGGAGACCCGATAATCTAATACAGTTGGGAAAAAATCTGTCATTTAGTAGTTTACAAAGGAATTGTCCTAGGGCACAAGATTTCTACAGCAGGGCTAGAAGTAGACCAAGCAAAAGTTTCAATTATAAATTTGATGCCACCCTACCGGTCTGAGAATTAAAGTTTCTTAGGACATGCTAGTTTTACGAGAAGATTTATCGAGATTTCTCAAAATTGCTAAGAACCACTATGCAAATTGCTAGAAAAGATACTAAGTTCAATTTGATGAATCACATACATAATTCTTTTGAAGAAATCAAATCCATACTAGTTGAAGCTCCCGTCATGGCAAGCAGTTAGAACGGGTGAAATCATGTGATGCTAGTGATTTTGCAATGGGGTATGTGAGGCGAAGGCGAAAAGGTATTCAAGGCCATATACTATGCTATCAAAACCTTCAATGAAAGCTCGGAAAATTGCTCTACTCTTGAAAAATCAGCAATAGTATTTGCATGTGAAAAATTTAGGCCATACATTTTGGGGTCCATGTTATTATACACTGTGATCATGCGTGATTAAATATCTAATGGTAAAGAAAAAGCAAAGCTAAAGCCCGATCAGGTGGGTGTTGTTATTATAGGAATTTGATTTAGAAATAAAGACAAGAAGGTTGTAATGATGTGATAGCTGATCGTATTGTTAGAGTGGAGAAACTTTGTTGTACAAGAAGAAAGAGAAATATGAAACTTTCCGAGGATGACCAGTTATTCCAAGCTGTCACTCCAATCCCTGTAGTATGTTGATATTGAACTTCACCAGCTTGTGGGTGTACCACAAGGTCGGCTTCTGTGGAAGAAAAAGCTAGGACGACCAGTGAGTACTACATGCAGGATGACCATTCTTGTTTAAAAGAGGAGCTGATCTGATTATAAGGAAATGTGTACCAAAAGGTGAGCAAAGCAAGATTTTACAAGAATGTCATGCATCATCATATGGAGGACATTTTGCAAGAGACAAAACAGCCCACAAAATTCTCCAATCAGGATTTTATTGGACTACTATTTTTAAGGACTATTTTGAATGGGTGAAGTTATGTGATCAATGCCAAAGAATGGGGAAATAATAGTGGATGCATGAAATGCCCCTGCAAGGTATCCTGGTGGTGTAATTATTTGATGTATGGGGAATAGATTTTATGGGGCCTTTTCCAGCTTCATTTGGAAATATATACATACTCCTAGATGTGGATTATGTATCAAAATGGGTTGAGGCAACAACTTGTCCCAAGAATGATGCTATCTGATTGTGGGATTTTACGAGAAATATTCTCGATAGATTTGGGACACACAGAACTATAATCCCGGTGATGGAGGAAGCCACTTGCAAATAAAGTGTTTGACAAACTCGAGGCGGAATATGGTATCAAACACATTATGAGCTTGTCTTATCGTACTCAAACAAATGGTGACTGAAATTTCCAATAGGGAGATAAAGAAAATTCTTGAAAAGACTGTAAACTCCAGCATAAGAGATTGGTCTCTGAAGCTTGATGATGCACTCTGGGCATACAGGACTGCTTTTAAAACTCCCATTGGAATGTCCCCATACAGACTTGTTTTTGGAAAACCTTGCCACCTACCTCTTGAGCTAGAATATAAAGCTATATGGGCCATCAAGAAGCTAAATTTACCCAGATTTAGAAATTTGCTAAAGAAGAGGAAGCTACTCGATTCATAAATGAAATTGAAGAGTTGAGAATGAAGCCTATGATAGTGCCAAAATCTACAAGGATAAAACAAAAAAATGGCACGATCAAAAGGAATTTTGAGTAAGAATTCAAGGCAGGAGATCAGGTCATGTTATTCAACTCCAGACTAAGACTCTTTCCAGGAAAGCTTAAATCAAAATGGAGTGGACCATATACAGTAGTATCAAGCACACAATTTGGGGTAGTGACACTTAAAACTAGCAATCATGAGGAATTCAAAGTTAATGGTCAGAGATTAAAGCACTACCTTGGGAGAATGCAAGCGGAAAAGTGACTCTTAGTTCTGAATGAAAAACTTTAAAGAAATAGAAATACAGCAGCAGCAAGTCCAGCTAAAGACTAAAAATTGAGCATCTTTGTGGAAGGTAATCCACATCAGTTTGTTTTAAGTTTCTGCTTTATATTTTTTGTATTTAAATTTCTAATAGCTTTTTGTAATTTTATTCATTATTGATTGAAGAGTAGGTAAATATATTATTTTTTTTCTTTTTAGTTTTGCAGGACAATGAGTATGTGCAAAGGAGGAATATCTGCAATCAAACTTCCAATCTGCAAAAGAGACAAAAAGGGGCAGTATATTATTCTTGAACTTCTTTAAATTTTGTCTCTGATATGGCATGATTGAAAGTTTGAGGGAATTTTATTTTTTATTTTTGTGCTTAAATTTTTATTTTGATGCATAGTGAATGGATTTGTTGAATATTTGAATGATGAAGATGAATTGAGTTGTAATTGTTTTGATTGGATTTGGTGAATAGAAATTGCTGTGAATTTTATTGTTCAGGGAGACACGAAATTTTTAAGTCATGACAATGTTTATAAGTTGCAACCAGAATGTAACGTTAAAAAAACTGATCAAGTAGAAAAGAAAGTCACCTTGATGAATTTGAGTCATGACTAAAATAACTAAGAAAGAAAAGAAGCGGTCGTGACATCAATTCCCACAATAAGTGACCACATTTCAGGTCGCAACAAAAATCTTTATGTTGCGACCAGAATTGTCCAAAACTTAATAAAAATAGGTTTTTAAACCTTTCATTTGGGGTGTTCTAGCATTAAAAATAGGATTCATTGAAAAATATTAATTAATAGGCTCAAAATTTAATGTCGCGACCCCCATATCGCAATCATGACATTAAGCTCAACGTCTATTCCAATTTCAAGTCATCTTTAATTCATTCCCATGTTTCCACTTTTGCATCATTTGTTTAGAATCCTTGAAATAAATTTTCAATTAATACAGAACCGCTAAAGCAGAAGCTACAGCCTTTAGGAGGAAGATATAAGGTTTTAGATCAAGAAATAGATAGTTTTCCTTTGGATTAGATACAGTCTTATTTTTAATTTTTGTATTAGATAAAGAAATTAGATTGTATAAGATGTAGATGTTTTGAAATTTGAATAAAATGCCTGTTGATTCAAAAATTGATTGTTTTTATTTCCTGAGTGATATCTTGAATTGTGAATTTGCTAATATTTCTGTTTAGCATGAAAAGTATGAGTGCCTTTTAATGATCAAATAATAACTCTGTTCTCTCGAGAACAAAGTGTAGGAAAAATAAGGGCATAGACTAATAAATTGGAATTAGGAGTTGCAGCCTAAATGTTTAAATCCAGTTTAGATTTTAAAAATTGGAAAAATAGAAATTACTGAAGGAACAAATAACTTGGTTGAAATTATTATGACATCGCAATTAAATAAGTCTGAAGTCTTGAAGAAATAATACACTTGGTCAACAAAACTCATGAAACTTTGAAAAGAATTAGAAACATCTTCTAGGAAATTCATGATTAAGAGTCAATGGTCCTAGAACTTGTTAGATTATTGATTGAGGCGAAATCTTAGGTAAAAACAGCCAACAAGAAATTATAGAGGCCATCCTTGGAAGTTTGAGTCTTTCAAAGCCTACCCTCAATATATGCTAAAGCATATCCTCTAGTTCCATGATTTGAGCCAAACAAGCCTTATTTCTTCAATAAACAGCAAATGAAAAACCTGAATTCCCTTCCTTGCAATAATCCTGCAGCAAAGAGCCCAAATTATCCAGTTTCCAAAATAGAAAAGTCTACTGTAAAGGAAGAAACAAGTTTGGGGAAAAAAATATTTCCAAATATTACCAAGAAGGAGGAGAAGAAATAACCTGAAAGATTAGAAGTAAAGAAGCAGAAATTGATAAGAAAAAGAGGAGTCGTTTATCTTACTTAGCCTATTTCATTTTAGACAATTAAAAGCTCATTAAAGGAATTTTAACACCTAGTACACTAATGCCAACTGGTATGGGAGTTGCTAGGCCAAAGTTCTCTAAGGGTAGTAGAAAGCCTAAGAAGACAAAATATTGCACTATTCCCATCCTTAGAAAAACATAAGCAAAAGAGTTTTAGAACAAAGGAACTGGCCTGAATAAAGTACAAGTGGAAATCAAAATGCCATAAAAAGAATTCAAAAAGATGAGTCAAGCCAAGATTGAGGAGAATCGGCAAATCTGAAAGAAGAGAAAAAGGATGAAAATTTGAGGCAATAAGTACAAAGAAAAGTGGAAGGCGCTGGGTGATTTGCAACAAAATTTTCCATTATCTACCCAATTACCTAAGCCCAACATTACAAGCTGAAGGAACCTCATTGATCTTGAAGGTTGAATTTACATTAGTGGAGATCGATATGAAAAACAAGCCTATAGGACTTTGACCAGCAGTCGAGGAAACTCCCGAGAAAGATTAACTAAATTCAACATGAAGATGAAAGGATTGAACACCTACACACACACAGAGAACAAGACTTATTGAATAAACTGTTTAAATACATTATTTCATCAAGAAATTTGTGATAGAAGTAGAGACCATTCCTCTTTATTGAATCAAAACTGAAGTTTAAATATTGTTGCTATCTCCTATTTCAAGTTAGAAAGTGGAATAGGAAAGACTGGTGTGAATCAGAAAACTATCCTTAAAAATTTAAGCTTAATTGTTTGAGGACAAACAATTCTTTTTTTCCTTTGCTTGGGGAAAAGCAAAATTTTATGTTTGGGGGAATTTGATGAGTCCAAAAACTCATTGGATTTTTAATCCATTTTTATGAGCATATTACAAGATAAATGTTGATTTGTAGGCAGAAATGTGAATATTTTACTCCAAATTTAATTTTGCAAAAAAGTACAGCATAAGCTAAAATCCCAGCAAAAACCAGAAGAGATCAGCCTACAAGTAGAAATGAAGTCGCAACTAAAAATCGAAGTCGCGACAGGAAGCTTATTTGTTCAGTCATTTCCAAGTCATGACATCACCAAGATCGGTTTGGGGAAGAATAGAAGACCTTAACAAGCGAAGTCGTGACTTGAAGTTGAGTTTGCAACCAGAATGACAAGGCAACAAGTGAAAGAGGTTGCAACAGAGGAAGTGTGGTTGAGACTAAAAAAATTATTTAAGGTAGGATCTTCGGTCGCAACACCACAAACGATGTTGCGACACCAATTGAATATAACTGAGGTCTCGACGTCAATCTGATGTCGCGACGTGGATCCGTCAATGAAGCCATAAGAGAGGTCTCTGCAAGTAAATGAAGTTGCAACTAGTTTTTAATTAAAGGGCTCTATTTGAGGTCGCGACATGTCGTTGTGGTCGCGACATAAAAACTGGAATTGGAGTCTCAATAGGAAGATTGAGGGATTCTGACCAAATTAAGAGTTGAAGCAAAGGGAAGTCATAACTGACGAAGCCAAACAGAAGTCCTTGCCAAGAAAGCGAGTTGCGACCATTTATTAATCAAGAACCACAAGCGATAGCCCAACCACTCATTCGGGTCATTCGGTCGCGACACAGAAGAAGTTAATTTGAAGAAATCCAGTCGCAACTACTTTTAGTGATTGGGACTACATGCGGCGGAAAAAAAGAGCAACATGGTCGCGACATCACCATAAAGTCACGACTGGAATAGAGAGTTGGAAGGAGGAAATTGGATTTGCGACAAGAATTGAGGTTGCGACCGAGGAAGAAGAAGAAATGAACATCAAAGAAGTCGCGACATCACTTTGAGGTCGTGACAAATTTGGGCTTTGTGAAGCGAGGAAGACCGCAACAGGTCGACTACAAGCGATGTGCGACCATTAATCAAACAGCGAGAAGGGATGCAGTCGCCTTGGAAACCTTGAGTCGGGCGGAACAAAGAGTAATAAAGGAAATCCATGTCGCGACATCAACCAGTCGCGACTGGACTTGATAAGTGGGCTTTCTTTTAGAGTCGACACGGAGGCTTTTTTGGGAGTCGACGATTTCTTTTGTGATATAAAATAGGCAGGTGTTAGAATAGTAAAGTAGCTTCCGTCTTCACTACCCAGAAAAAGGGGAACGGAGAGGAACTCAGTGTATAGTTTAGAGTAGAATTTTCTTTATTTTTTATTTTATTTTTATTTTTATTTTTAATTCTTTTCTGGATCTAAATCTGTGAACTGTGTGATTAGAGCTAAAATTTTATTTCTGTTATTTTCTTCTTAAAATTTATGAAATCTAGACAAATTTCTGTAGTTCATTTTTTCTCAGTTTCATTGCGATTATAATGGTTGTACGTGATCAGCGCTCCATTTCTCTAATTGCAATGCGTGGTGGAATACACAGGTTCTCTTTTTGGATTTGAATTATAGTTAGTTACGGAGTCTTTTTTTGCAAAATTACAGAGAGAGCGTTATTTGGGTGGTAGTTGCCCACTTGGTGTTGTTTTTTAATCGACAAGTTCCCAATGGTAGTATCGAATACCATTTTTAGGGAATGTATCTTGCTCTGATTTCCAGGATGCCCTCTGCGTGACACAGAGATGGAGATTCTTGAGAGTTGAGAGCATTCTTTTAAGGTATGTTAGACTGCATTGATGAAGCTATTTGAGCTCTAAAGAGGATTAATTTTGATAAATCCCCCATTCGCTCATAATTGAAGTTGGAGGAGTATTTAACAATATAAATAATTAGAGTTCACCTTAATCTAAGAAGTTGACCGTGTTAAGCTTAGATCTAATCAAGGGAAAGGACGAACCAATAGATCTGAAGGATGAGCCACTAGTTAAGTTGTAGAACTTTTGCTTAAATCCTGAGAAGAAAAGCAAAGATCTGAATCTCAGCAAGGAATGGGTGTGAAGTATTTAGAAAAGAAAAAATACGGAATCTTGTAAGAAAACGAAATACAAATAGCTAGGTAGAACTTGATTTCAAGAGAAGCAAGGATTTCTAACCGGTGAATGTGGAATCCAAGCAATATTTAGGCAATATTGGACCGTCGAGATCCATCGATACAATGAAGCGATGTACTTTGTGCGAGGAATTATTTGTTTCATTATAATTCAACTATTAGTTTTTCGTTTTAACAGGGAACAAATTAGATCTAGTATTTAGTTCTTAAATTTTTGTAGTTTATTTAATATTATGTCAATTTCTAGTTTTAGTTAACAGTCTAGGATTTATTATCTAGTAGATAGACTTCCATTATCAAATTTTCTTAGTCCAAATAGAATAGAACTTTAGTAGTTGGGGTACTTGATCTCTAATTCATAATCAATCTCTATGGGAATGGTACCTGGACTTACATTCAGATTTTACTACTTGTATGACCTGTGCACTTGCAGTGTCATAAACTAAACCCAATTTTAAAATCCTAAACATCAAGACTGATTTATTTAATTAAGCAAATTCATCCAGAGTGACATGAGTGCAGGAGAAGTGTAAGGCTCTTGTAACTATGAATTTGAGGGTTTTAGTCTATATGAAAAAGGCAAACAAGTTTATATATTGCCGTTGAAGTTGAAAGGATTAAAGAGATCAATATTCTAAAAAGAGGTAAATGCTAATTTGGACATTTATAAAAGAAAGAACAAAAGCATTGACTTTTCTGACGGTGGCTACTAACCACTTTGATCTTTAACAAACCATGTTGAAAATAATTTTTTAGTCACTAATCCTATTAATGTCGAGTGTGTTTCAATTTCGGAAATCCTTTAATGCATAGAAACGGGATTCGAGACATGTTGCCGGCGGACACTAAATTGGAAAGAACACTTTCGGAAAGCTTAAGAAAGACTAAAACGAAACCTTGACTATGGCAAATAAGAGACATGACCCGAGACGAGGAGAACGGAGGTTCTTGACGAGAAGGCCTCCCTATTGCGACCACGATGGAGATTTACGGAGACCTATCATTCGGAAGAATATTACAACTATCGAACTGACCCTCTTGTGGATCTGGAAATAACCGAACTAAGCTTGACTTTAATAACAATGAGTGCAGCGACATCGGTTCATGGCCACCCTACGAAGACTAGCAGTAGGTAGATTTCTCATGATGGCAAATACGGTGAAATTTGAATGGTGTAGAGGCGGGTGATAAAGCTACATCTCTTCCCATTTTTCTTTAGAGATATAGCGGCTACTTGGTATGAATCATTACCATATGGTTCGTTGATACTTAGAAGAAGTGAGTATAAGCATATGACGAGGTTCTTTCCCCATTCTCACCTCAAAGAATAAGAGATAATAGTGTTCCAACAAGGGGAAGATGAGAGCCTATATATGGCACAGGAGATTCAAGAGGTTGCTAAAGAGGTGCCCTATGCATGGAATTGATTTTAAAACCCATATGGATATAGTGTATCATGCCTTAAACGATACATCTAAGGGCATCGTGGCGCTTCATCTTTGTGGAGCATTCAAAAGAAAAGTGTCGAAGAAACTAGGATGTTAAAGACCCTAGCCAAGTGCAATATGAAAGCTCCATCCCGAGTTTTCAAGGGAGGTATGCCTGAGAGGAAAAGGGGTTATGGAGGCGGGATAAAATGGCGACCATGGAGGCAAAGTTAGATGCCATCATGCACAGGATGGACAAACAGGAAAGAAAAATGCACACTGCTCATGAAATAGGAGCAGTGGAAATAAATCCACCTTAGTAAATTGTCCATATCAAATCCAACAGGGAGATATTCCAGTTCTAAGCCTTAAGAAGATGCTTCCATATCAAATCCACCTTCTCAGAGGTGTCTCTAGCAAATCGGACCCGTAGGTGAGTCTCTCCCACCTCGAATCCTGAGCCGAGGAGATCGTGAGTCCTCCCATATAGTGCCTCATAGGGTACCATCTGTATCCTCTCCGGATAACTATTGTTGTAGTTGAATTCCACTAAGGGTAAATGTTCTTCCCAGTTACCCTTAAGATCAAGGACGCGTGCCCGTAGCATGTCCTCTAACTTCTGGATTGTCCTCTTTGAGTTGCCGTCTAAGGGATGAAAAGTTGTGTTCATCATCAACTATGTCCCCATGACTCGTTGGAAACTCTTCTAGAAATGAGCCATAAACCTGGGATCTCGGTCCGATACTAAAGATACTAGCACTCCATGTAATCGGACAATCTCCCGCACGTACAACTTACATAATTCCCCCAGTGTGAAGGTCATCCGCACAACTAGAAAGTCTCTTGGAGCTTTGTAAAAGTAGGTCTACTATCACCCACAGCGTCATGCCCTACATGTTCATGGTAAGTGAGTCACAAATCCATTGTGACATGTTCCCATTTCACTCGACTATCTCCAGTGGAAGTAATCGTGGCCTACAGTGTAGCCTTTACTTGCTGACATGTGAAACATCGACGAACAAACTCCTAGCGTGTTTCTTCATCCCTCCCGATGTCTGCGGCGGCGAATCGTGGTACACTTTCGTGCCACCTGGATGAACAGCAAAAAAGGAGAAATGGAACTCAGGGATCTCTCTTCTTAGATACCTTATTTGGGGAACCACAGGCCTTCCCATACCGAAGACTACCATCCATATGTGAATGTGACTTTTGTCACCTATATAGGCCATTGCCAATCCACACGATGGACAATATCTTTGTATTACGTCCACACAGGACTCAATCACTTTACTCAGTAGAGAAGGTGTATTAAACTAAAATTACACAGGCACGACCCACAATAGTGCTGACTACCCAATAACTATCCACGGCCTTGAGCATCTCTGCCACTCTGGGAAGCCACCTTTGTGACCTCACAGTGACTTCAATTGAGTGCATCAACCACCACATTTTCCTTCTTTGGGATCGAGTAATGCAAAGTGAAGTTATAGTCTTCGGATACTCCACCCATCTTGTGTTTGCCTCGTATTGAGGTCCGTGTGTAAAATGTACTTTAGATTCTTGTGGTCCGAAAACACCTCAAATTGCTCACCATATAGATAGTGGCGCCAAATCTTCAAGGCAAAGACAATGGTCGCCAGCTCCATGTCATGTGTGGGGTAACTCTGCTCGTGGTTCTTTAAAGAACCATAAAACACGACCCTCCCAAACTGCATCAAAACACATCCAAGTCCTAATTCATGGGGCATGCATTACACTATGTACCTCTGTCCCCTCTCTGGAACTATCAGAATAGGAGCTGAAGTAAGCCTCCTCTTTAATTCCTGGAATGCCTTCTCGCACAAGTCATTCCCTCAACTCTGACCTCCTTCCAGGTCAATCTGGAATCATAGGTCTTGACTAATCGGGAGAAGTTCTCGTAGACCTTACGTAATGCCCTACAATCCTAAAGCGTATCTCGAAGATTAACTTCAGTCTCTCCCAACTCATAAATTCCTCAACCTTCTCTAGGTCCACGGACACACCCGAAGCCGACACCACATGCCCCAGAATCTCTCACCTCGATAAAGCCAAAACTGCATTCTTGAATTTGGCATAATGAAGTGGTCTCTCAAGGCTTGGAGAACAATCCTCAAGTGACCCTCATTCTCCTCCTTAGACTTGGAGTAGATCAAGATGTCGTCAATGAAGACCACAACGAACCGATCTAGGTAGGGTTGGAATACCCTATGCATGAGATCCATGAATGTCATTGGAGCATTCGTCAACCTGAATGGCAGCATTATGAACTCGAAAATGCTCATATCGCATTCTAAACACCGTCTTAAGGATATCTGCCTCCCTAACTCTCAACTGAAAGTAACCAGTGAGGAGGTCTATCATAGAGTAAACCCACGCCCCTCTCAACTGATCAAATAAATCATCAATCCTTGACAAAGGGTACCTATTCTTAATAATAACCCTATTCAACTGCCGGTAGTCTATACATAGCCAAAGGGTCTTGTCTTTCTTCTTGGCAAACAGCACTGGAGCGCCCCAAGGTGAAGTACTCGATCTGATAAAACCCTTATCCAACAATTCCTATAATTGGACTTTGAGTTCCTGCAACTCAGCAGGCGTCATTCTATGCGGAGTCATAGAAATAGGCGATGTACCAGAGTGCAACTCAATAATGAAGTCTACATCCCTCTATGGAGGTAATCCCGATAGTTCATCGGGAAAAACGTCCTCATACTCACAAACCGCCTGAGGTAGACCCAGCTCCTATCTTGCCCCGTCCTCCAGGGTAAGGCCCGCTAACCAACCCATCAACTGCCCGTGTCATCTAAAGTTATACACAGCTCGAGGTAAGGCATCATGCTTATCCCCCTGAAACATAAAACAAACACCATCTGGTGTGTAGGCAATAACCCTCTTACGATCACAATCAATGACGACTCAGTGTATTGTCAATCAGTCCATCCTAAGGATAAAATCAAACTCCGACATATCCATGACCCTAAGGTCACAGGGTGAGTAAAATCACACGAGATCTCTAACTTACAATCTCGACATATCTTATGTCGACGCTCTGCTTAGTTCTAGAGGAGAATTCATGCATTGGCTCTTCGAGGTTTCAACCTCACAAGCGAATCTTTCACACATGATGCAACAATAAAGAAGATGAGATGCACGAAAATCAAAGCGACACTCTTGCCCTGGCGAAGAATGCCAAATGTACCACTGAATAGCAGGCTGATGCAAGCTCGGCTGAGGTGTAATGGCGTGAACACGCCCTGGGTCATAAAGTCCTAGCTTGTGAGCCATGGCCTTGACCTCGACCCATGCGGCCGTCAGATTGATTGTGAGTAGTAGGGGGCCTTTGCAGCGCCCTGGGACGTCTTGGTTCCCCCTAGTGGTGGTAAGGAGGAACAAGGCGAGTCACCGAGCATCCGGTGATGGCCGGTGGGTGTCCCATTTTTCTTTGGGATCCTGTATACAGGGGAAATCCCGCCTCGTATTGTGAGGTTGGTGGCAATGGAAACATGTCCTCTACCCTAGCTGGCTAGTAGCCCTAAAGTGTCTCCCATCTTGGGATGATTGACCTTAGCCTTGGCCCTGATAACCGCAGCTCTATCCCTAAAACCCTTGCAGAGCAGATGTCCTCTACTTCTTCCCTGAGCTAGAAGAAGAAGGTTGGCTCTCCTTCCTCATATCTTTAACACCCGCATCCCAGATGCTCTGTGCATCGTCCATCTCTCTCTCAATGACCATAGTTGTCTTGACCATCAAGTCCATGTCTTGTAGAAGGAGTCCCACAATTTTACCTAAGATGGACAATTTCAAACCATCCTCGAACTTTCTCACTTTGACCGTGTCCGTGGCCACATAATCATAAGTGAAACGAGCTAATTCAGTGAACTTAGCCACGTATTCGAGCATTGTCATCGTTCCTTGTTTCAGTTCTAGGAACTCCCGAGCTTTTGCATGTCGAGCAAATGCCGGGAAACACTTGCCCATGAAGAGCTCACGGAACTCTTCCCATGTCATTGCCTCCAAGTTCCTTGATGCTTTGATCAAATCCCACCATACTTGAGATTCACCCTCTAGTTGGAATGCAGCTAGCCTTATCCTTGTGACATTGGAGGTGATCTTCATAGCCTCCAAGATCTTGCCAACTTGTTGGAACCAATGATCAGCTACCATCAGTGAGGTCCATTTTGTCATCCAAGATCTAGAAAAATTCCAGGTTTGCGACTTGTACTGTTGCGGCAATTTACCGTTTTTCCCTTTTTCAGAAAAATTCAAATTTACCCATGTTTTACAACGACTGCTACTACCGAGTTGCAATGGGTCCAATCGTTGTTGTCGGAACTTCTTGCACTAGTCCAGTCACCACCCACCTTGATCTTGGTTAACCTTGGTGCAACTTATCTCTCAGCCAACCCTGTATTTCATTCTCGAATGAAGCATCTTGCGATTGAGTACCATTTTGTTCTTAACCTGGTTCAGTCGTCTGAGTTGTGTGTTGTCCATGTCTCCGTTGGTGACCAGCTTGCTGACGCCCTTACCAAATCTCTATCTCGGTCTCACCTTTTTTATGTGTAACAAGATTGGTATTATTTCTGACACACTATCTTGAGGGGGCGTATTATAGTATATTTAGGATTTCCTTTTATTAGCTTTTATGCTTTTAATATTTTGTCCTTATATATAATGTAAATTTATTCAAAAACCACCTGAACTAAACCGTTGCATCCGAACTTTAAATCAAATATAGATAAATGATAATTTACTTAAAGGTCTTTTCATTTTACTTCTTTATTCTTCTTTTTCTTTTTCATTTTACTTCTTTATTCTTTACATTACAAACTCCCAAAGGAAGCTTCAGCATGACAGAGAACATACTAAGCTATGTGCTATAAAGATAACATGCTGGGATAAAATATCTATAAGAATCATGACAAATTATAGAAAAAAACTTTTCATATTTGCTTTTAATTGCAAAAGAAAATTCTCACTGATTTTGATAAACTTTACTCTCTCTCCCTCTTCTCCTCTGAGTTCTCCCAACTGCTTTTGTTGCCTCTGTTTCTCATCCCCTTCAGGTAATTAAGTCCTTTGTTTTACATTTCTTCTTTCTCTTCATTTATGAATGATTTCCTGAAAATACTAAAAGTTTAGTCGCATGTTCCATGAGCAATTGCTTTAGATTCTTGTTGAAAATCAGTGAAATTTAGATAAAATTCAGTGATTTTGATGACTTTTTTCCAGCTATTTCTTATCTAAATCCTACATGTACGTATAATTGTTTCTCTAATATTGGGGTTGTGGATGGTATAGACCATGGCCGCAATGGGTGTAGCAGTGAACTTCTACTGGAACGGGATAGTGAAAAATGAACAGAATGATGTTGCTTACAAAGGTGCCAGGTAGAATATCCTTCCTATTAAAATTATTCCATGGAACTACCTATGCTGGATTGTCGGACAAAATCTATGCAACCACGGACATCGACAGACAGTCTCTCGAGTTAAACATCATATGCAGATATCCAATTTCTTGTAAGGAGTATAAACCAATACCTATAAAGAATGATGAAGGGGGTGGAGCTTATGTTGGAAGTGACCAGCAGAGCTGGAGTGTACTGTGTAGAAATATATTTGGACGAAAGACCAGTACCCTTAAGGGCTGAAGCAATTGCTTTGCTAACAAAAGAGACAAATGATTCTCCTCAAATTAATGACAAGAAAGTACTGGTATATTTATGCCATTAGCTGATTTTACAGTTCTCGTATCATGCCATGAATTATAGGTTCTATGAAGAACTCTAAACTTTTCATTTTCTAATCAGATTTGGTGTCGAAGAAAGTGGGAGGACTTAAATATGGACTGTCTGGTAAAGTGTTTCAGAAAGTGGGAATGGAGGCACTGTTGTTGGATGTTCCCTTTGTATGCAAGTCACGGTATGAAGCAACCCTCAATCCTAAGTGCTTATTTTCCAGGAAAACTTCTTTGCATTTACAGACAAGGTAGGAAGAGTTTCAAAAGGAAGTCCTAATCACTTCCATTCATAAAGTCCATGGTGAATCGCAGCAGTAGATGTGCTACTACTCTTATGCTTCCACACTGCTCCACTGAAGAAGCGTTGGAGTATGCTGCTAAGCAGTAAGTTACCTACAATTTTTTGTCAAAAAGAAAATAATAGAGCTTATTTGGGAACATTTTCAAAAACATTTCTCAAAAGATAGTTTTGGATAATAGTTTTCAAAAACAGTCCTTTGGTGTTCTATTTTCAATTATTCTTTAAAATGGTTTTCAGAAAATGATTAAATTAAAAATCTCAAAACAGGACAATTTATCAACAAACTGTTTTCTATGGATCAAACATGTTCTTGATTAAGAAAATAGTTTTTTGTTTCTAAAAACAGTTTCTTATATATATATTTTTCAGCTGTCCTGCCTTGAGGGATTTTGGTCTGCATGGTTAATCTATCTCACAAAAATGCAAGACTGATTTTCAAGATGATCAGAAACTTGAAAAATCTTGAAGCATTGTTGGGTTATGTCACATCGGTTGTGGAAGGGATTGGTGATGAGTTTATAAGTGTGAGTGATTAATAGGGCTTGGTAATCTTTCCCAATGATTTGGAATGAGAAGTTTTCAATTTTGGAGTGCAATTGGTCTACTATAGTGGTCTGATTAACCAATTGTGGAGTTATGTCTAATTAATTCCGTGGTAAAAGGTGGAAAGTACCATGGGTCCTTGTGTAAACCCATTTGTAAGTGATCAATGTTATGAGCAGTATATGATCCATATGAGCCTTTAAGTTTGCTTTAGGGCTAGTGGAAGAATGTTAGAATTAAGCCCATATAAACAAACTAGAGTTTTAATTAAGTTGGATCATTGAACTTATATGGGCTAATTATAAGCCCAAGTATGTAAGAAGATTCAATGGCCCACTAAACCCTATTATAAATATAATATTATATTTAGGTTTGGGGTAACAAACTATTTTTAGAGGGAAGAGAATTTCTCTGTATCCCAGATTTGAAAAGCAAAAGGCGGTGGATTGTTCTTGGAGCCCACACTCTGTGGTCAAGACCTGGAAATCAGTTATTGTCTGAAAGACTCACGGATCAGTTCCATTCCGATTAGTATGTATTTTAATTTTTTGCTTCCATTACATATGAAATCATAGATTTCTGGATTGATGTTCTGGGATTCCAACATTTGGTATTATAGCGGGTTTTCTAGATTCCAAATTTGAGATCTTGAGATTTCATAGGTTAACAAAAAAAATAAAAAAAATTTGACTTTTCCATTAATTAATTGATTTCATAGGTTAACAAAATCTTGAGATTTCATAGATTTAGTAATCTTCCTACAACCAGTCGAGACTGTACGTTTCTTTGCAATAGACTGGTTCTGGTTTTGATTTACCACACTGGGAAGCCAATGTTCAAAGGAATCATTATTGGTGGTGAACCTCAGATGCCCCTGATATTTTTCGACCACCATCATTATTATTATTATTTTTTTTTTTTTTGAAAATTTCGACTATCATTAGGTGGTGAGAAAATTTGGTAAAGCCAAAAGCTAACTGGTGAGGAAAAGAAGGGGAGTAAAAGCAAAAATCTAATTTGGTTATGTTTTTTTAAATATTTTCTTGAAAACTGTTATGTTTTCCGTGGTTTTTAGAATAAGAAAACAATTGGAACAATCGTGTTCTTGTTGTCCTTGTTTTTTAAACATGAAACAATTTTCAAATAAAAATCAAATCTATACTCATCTCAAAATTAGTTGGTGATTGTTTTGTACCCACATTTAAAATAACTTTTTTACTGTTTTAAAATAACTTTTTATTTAATTAAAAATAACATAATGATTTCAATAATTTATTGATCCCTTATAATTCTTATATTAATAAATTACTTTTAATTAAATACAAAGAGTCAAAAATTAATTTTTTTACTTAATTAAAATAATACTAATATCATTACATTAAAACTGTGCATGTCACAGCTCATTTATAAAATGTTCAATGTTTAAAAATGTAAGACATCAAAAAAATGAGAGATCAAAATTATTATCCCAAGTTTGAGGCCCAATAAAAACAACTTACTATATTATACCAAAGTGTTTAGAAAAAAATATCATTAAATCAAAATTATTATGTAATGTCATTTTATTTATACATAGTAATATCAATAATTTATTGAATTGGGTAGAAAAGAAATATTTTAACTTTTTTATTGGACAAAATAAACATCAAATTTTTGTACAAGTGAAAATGAAAGTTGAAACAATAAAACAGATTACAATCTTTTGATAGCGCATTTTTTGTATTATTAATCTAAGGCTTCAATTTTGTTCCTCTCCTTTTCTTTTATCATCTCTTTTTATTTTTTGTTAATTTTCTTTTTCCATAAGGATATTTCTTCTACTTTTTTTCCACTATTATTAATGTACCTACACATAAAAAGATTCATTATAGCATTATATTTCTAATATTATTAAAGTCAAATATTATTATTTTAACCATCAACCTTGAGCTCCACTTTGGATCCTTGTAATTTTGATCAGGTTCAAATTGGCATGCTGTCAATTCTTTTAGGAATTCTAATTTATGATGATTCTTTTAATTCTTTTGATCGATCAAGTGTTTTTTGGGAATAAATGAATCAATGATCTCACACAGCATTAAACAATACAAATTAAATTTAGCCTGGCTGCTAAGACTGATGCCTCTTAATCTTTTGGAGGGGTTGTAGTGCTTTTGTCCAAGAATGAGAATAAAGTCATTATAAAGAAAAGAAGGGTTAAAAAGAGTGGAAGCAATTGAATGATTTCATTGAAAGGACATGCTTTGACTGCAGTACCATAAGCCCATACAAGAAAGAGTATCATTCCACTGAACTTTCAATACAGGCTATTCCTGTGTATAATCAAATTGAATATTTGACAAAAGGCTGAAAATGATGCTGGAATCAGAAATGAATCATATTCATTGTTTGAAGTAACAACATTTCGGAAGAACAGAAAGTATGACACTAGAGAGAAACAAAATGACAAGACCAAAAATCACAATAACAGTAAGTGCTGCTCCAACATATCTATGTTGCATCTCTGAAGATTACGATGAAAATCAAGAAGCCAGGCTATTTCAGAACTTTGAGAAACCCCACCAGCAGAGACTTGAGCATTAATGATATCATAATATACGTCAAGCAAGCCTTGCTCAAAATCAAAGTCCATGTTTTCACCATGTTCCTTATTCGGGGGGCTGGACTGTTGCTTATTAGCTTGTGTCGGTTTCTCATTCTGCATGAGATCTAGAACCTGAGAATATAAATAACTGCCATGTTCTTCTATTTCCTCTTTCGTGAATGAAATTCCTTTTGGACTAGGGTGATGAATGGTAAAACACTCCTTAAGCTCTAGCTGATGATGACAGGGATCCGCAACTTTGATGACATCAAAATCATAGCAATGTGAAGGGAGGAAAACATGAATATGAGGATACTCTAGAATAACTAAATTGGCATATTGGAGCTCTTATATCCAACTCATGGAAAGGTGACCTGGGGCCCTGCAGTGACATGGAAGGATTAAATCTTGTTTGGATAGAATTTATTTTCTTCTTTACAAGGGGAAAATTTTTTCAGCAGCTATCAATCAGCAAGGAAAATGAATTTACCTTTGGATATTTACAAATGAAAAAATTGAGACAATCCAGCGGCTCTGCACATAATGGATAGAGCTTATCATTACATGGCCCTGGCTTTAGATGCTCCTTCATCAATTACAGATGTGAGGGTAGAGTTTTCATTTATCCTGTAATAACGTTAAATGGATCAATGACACGTTAAAAATTTGATGGAATAAGTGTTATTTCCACATTAAAATTAAGTGGGTGGCCCACTAACCTAATATTTAGCCAATTAAAAGAATACCTAATATCTTTAAACTGTTATGAAGATATTTACCTTGATAAGGTAGGTAAATTATAATAAATATAATTTATTATAAAACGATTATTTATAATAAATATAATTTATTATATGAGCGATTATTCGAATAACGCGTTTTAGAGCGGTTTTGAACGTGTATTCTTGGCCCTCTTCTCCCTATCGATAAGTTATATACAAAAAACCTTCATGTGCGGTTAGAGCACTTTTCCATCGGTCACAGAGAAAACAATTATGTGTATCAAAGTTTGATAAGGAGAAGAAAAGATCAAGGATTTAAGATCTATAAAATGAAGGGAAATCTCTCATGGCTACGTGTTCTTCAAACGGTATGTAATCTATATTTTTTATTATTATTTTATTATCAGAGATGAGTTTGAATTCAATGATCTGAAATATTGTGTGTTAATTTTTGTGTTAAATCTCAACAAATGGTATCAGAGCCAGATTGAATTTAAATATTCAAGAATCATTGTTTTATAAAGATTAAATTTTGAGATTTATCTTGATTAATTGATCTCACCTAAAAAAAATTAATTAAACAAAATAAAGACCGACCTCAGCAGTAGAAGGAAGATTTTTATTTTTTCCTTACAAGCGGTGGATCAATGTCGGTGAGGGGCGCTGGTTTTGGCGTCAATCCGGTGGCCGTTTTCGGCGCCATTGCTAGCCCGTTTAGGCATCGCCGGACCGCAGTTAGAAGCTTGATAAAGGAGAAATATAGAATCACAGCACTGGTTAGCCAATTGTCATTATCACTTATTTGAATGGCGAAATTCTCTTTTAGATGTCCATACATCACAGCGTGATTTGAACCTTTATGAAATTATTATTATATCTTATGAATGCCGATTTCTTTGATTTTATTATGATTGATTATTGAATCAAATGATTATTAAATATATTATTTCCTTGATTTTTAACTCAAATAAAGAATTAATTTCATCTTGTGAATTGCATAAAAGGAATAAAGGGAGACTTATAAAATTCTTAATAATTCTCTTTATAATTAGGAGGGAGATAATCAGCTAACCGAAGGAGAGTCAATTTATGCTAATTATTAATTAATGGTTTTTATTTTGTCTTTGCTTAGAAGGTAAAATGGATACCCAGGTAACATATAAATGACCTGAAAATAGTAAAGTGTTTTAAAAGTTCCCTCCAAGTGAACACTTGGATATGTTAAGAATTTACGAAGGAGAATTTTAGCGATATCAATAGTTCATTGCTATTTATTTTATACTTGAGGCCTTATTGTGAGCATTGTTCTATTTTATTGAGTTCCTTCATTACACTCTCTTGCATCTTGGAATGGCTTGTTTTTTGATGGGTGAACTTTTCTAAATGGTATGAAAGGGTTCAATTCTCCTTTGGGCGTATTAAATATTGACACTTGCTTTGGCACGAATAAACCTCCACGAAATTTCACGGACAGCGGTACTTTCGGGCAAGTGGAACAATCAAAGCATAGGCAAGATCAATTTCGATCGATGTTTATGAGAATGACTATTGCCAATAATATCAAGACCTCTCTCCCTGTAGAGGTTTGCCTCAAGATTTACGAAATCGTTGAGGGAGCGCTTCAAGCGCGTTGATAAGTCCCTTGCGGGCACATTGATGGCTGAATTGACCTACATAGAAATATGATGGTGGAAAAGATATTCAACAACATATTTTAAACATGACCTAAAAATTTGCAAAGCAGGCACTAGGCATGGGTATGGATGAGTCCTTCTTGGTACAGTTTGTCCTTAACTCACTTCCATCACAATTTGCTCCATTCAAAATCCACTATAATACTAACAGGGATCAGTGGAACTTGAATAAGCTCACCAGTAAATGTATACAAGAGGAAGTGAGATTAAGACAAGAAGGACATAATCTTGCTCCTGCTGTAACTCATGGAGTCACGAAGAAGAAAGGAAAATTCAAAAAATGAAAGAACTTTCCACCTAAGAAAAGTGGACCTGGGGAAGGTAGCCAGAGTCATGATGAAAAATTCACGGTAAGTTGCTACTTTTATGGCAAGAAAGGGCATGTGAAGAAGGACTGTATCAAGCGCAAGGCTTGGTTCGAAAAGAGAGGTATAAATCTTTATTTTGTATGTTATCAATCCAATCTTGTTGAAGTTCCTTCAAATACTTGGTGGATTGATTCTAGAGCCACAACTCATGTGACTAATTTAATGCAGGGATTCCTTACAACTAGGAAACCAAAGGAAAGTGAAAAGTTCCTCTATATGGGAAACCGTCTCGAGTTGGAGTGATAGGCACATTGGTACCTATAAACACTATTAGAGGCGGATCGTCGAGGATGGATCTTTGGAAACACTTTTTATGTACCTTCTATCTCTAGGAATTTAGTTTGTCCAAATTGGTACTCTTGGATATTGTTTTATTCAGTTCTGGACAATTAAGTTTGATGTTAAATTCTATTACAATTGGTTCTGGTATTTTATGTGATGATTTATATAAAATTTCCTTGAATCATGAATTTGCACAAGCTTTAATAACCCTGCATTCAATGTTGGTTCAAAAGCATTGAAGCCAATTAATGAAAATTCTTCAATCTTGTGGCATAGAAGACTAGGGCACATCTCTAGGGAAAGAATTGAGAAATTAGTGAAGGAAGGAATTTTACAAAATCTTGACTTCATTGATTTTCATGTATGCGTGGATTGCATAAAGGGAAAGCAAACTAAACATACAAAGAAGGTGCCCGCAGTAATGAGCTCCTTAAGATAGATTTCATACCAGATATTTTATGGACCACTCTCTTGTTTCATGTTTCACGGGAGAGAAATATTTATTTTATCACCTTTATAGATGATCTATCTCGTTATGGTTATGTTTATCCTAATGTAGAAAAGAGTCTAGGGCCATTGACATCTTCGAATGTTCATAACGAGGTCGAAACAATTGAATAAAAAAGATTAAAATTGTGAATCGGATCGAGGCGGTGAATATTATGGCGGATATGATGAATCGGGACAAAATCCACAGTCCTTTTTCCAAATTCCTTGAAAAGCATGGCATTTGTGCACGGTACACAATGCCTAGTCGCTACGACGAATGGTGTTCTTTGAAAGTATGTCGCATTAATGGAAATGGTTAGGGTATGATGAGTTACTCTTTTGTACTATTTCATTGTGGGGTGAAGCCTTAAAAACCGTGTATGTCTTGAGCAGTTCCTAGTAAGAGGCGGTTCAAAAACTCCTTTCGAGTTATGGTAGTGGAAACCTAACGAGACATATACATATATGGGGTTGTCGAGAGGAGGCAGAATCTATAACCCACATGAGAAAAGCGATTGAAACGATATCTGGATATTTCATTGGCTATCCGGATAAATGAAGAATTACATATTTTATTGTCTAACCCGCAGTGTGAGAATAGTTGAAACCGGTAATGCAGTTCTTAGAGAATGGTGAAGTGGTGGGAGTAATGAACGAAAGGCGATCTTGAGGAGATAAGAGTGGATATCCACAGCTTTTACCTCAAGAAATTATTGTCCCTCGACACATTACGACAAGTTGAGGAAAATGAAACAACATAATAGAGATGGTTCATTACCACTAGAAAATATTGCCAGTGAAAATGTTGTAGAGCCACCACAATCGACACCTTTGAAGAGATCTCAAAGAGAAAGGAGACACACACCTGACGATTATGTGGTGTATTTACGGAATACGGTTACGATATTGGGATAAGGAAGGATCCGGTTTGTTTTCACAAGCCATGGAAAGTGATGGTTACAATGGCGTTCGGCTATGAATGAAGAGTTAAATCTATGGCCCACATACTTGGTGTCACAGGATCTCATCGAATTGCCTAATAGTTGTAAACTGTCGGTTGTAAATGGGTCTTTAAGACCAGCCCGTGACGCTAAAGGCAATATCTCGAACAATTTAAGGGACGGACTTGTGGCGAAGGTTTCACTTTCAAAAGGAAGGTATGGTACAAAGAATGCCGCCTCTCGATTTCAAGAAAGATTCGCTTAGAATCATCATGACACTTGTAGCTCATTTTAATTTAGAGTTACATCAAATGGATGTGAAAGCTGCATTCTTAAATGGGAATTTGGATGTAGATATCTACATGGAACAACCCGAAGGGTTCGCAAAGAAAGGAAATGAACACCTAGTTTTCAAATTAAAGAAATCCATTTACGGTCTTAAACAAGCTTCTAGACAATGGTATATTAAGTTTAATAATACTATTACATCTTTCGGATTTAAAGAGAACATTGTTGATCAGTGTATATATCACGAAAGTTAGTGGGAGGCAGTTTATACTTACGATGCGTATGTGAGTGATATTTTGCTTGCTAGCCATTGATCTTGGTTTATTAGGTGAAACCAAGGGAATATCTCTCCTAAAAACTTTCATATGGTTGATATGGGTGAAATGACCTATGTTATTGGCATCAAGATCTTTGGGATCGATCTCGAGGAGTGCTAGGTTTATCTCAGAGAAAGGATATATTGATCGGGTTTTGAGGATTTAATGTACGGAGTCATATTCGCCGAATTATTACCTATATTGAAAGGTGACAAATTAAGTAAAATGCAGTGCCCAAGGAATAACATGGAAAGGGAGCAAATGAAGAAAATTCCTTATGCATCAGCTGTGGGAAGTTTGATGTATGCTCACATATAAAAGATCTGAACAATTAGAGGTTGTCGGTTACTCGGATTCTGATTATGGTGGTTGTCTCGATAGCTTAAAGTCAACTTCAGGATTTGTCTTTAAGCTAGAAAATGGGGCAATCTCGTGGAAGAGTGAAAAACAATCAATTACTGCTTCATCCACGATGGAGGTCGAGTTTGTTGCTTATTTTGAAGCTTCAAGTCATGCTTTGTGGTTGCGGAATTTTGTCTCAGGGCTTGGTGTTGTCGACTTTATTGCTAAACCTTTGAGAATATATTGTGATAACACCGCAACTGTTTTCTTCTCTAAGAATGGCAAATTTTCTAGTGGACCGAAACACATGGATTTAAAGTATTTAGTTGTTAAAGAAAGAGTCCAGTAACAAGTGTCAATTGAAATATTAGGTCCACACTTATGGTTCTTGATCCATTAACTAAAGTTACCTCAAGGCATATTTAAATTATTTATGAGGATGGGCCTTTTGAGGTAATCCATAATAATATGATAATAAATGGTAGTTATGTAATTGACAATTTGCGCATTAAAATTGTTTATGTTTTATTCTTGTTTCAATTATGGGTACACGTTTTATTGTTTTTGATAAACAAGAATTGTCTGACTAGATGAAATTACGGGGCTGTTGGCATTATGGACTAGGTTAGTAAGAGTTATTAATGTGTGGTGCATGGGAAGGAAACATGACATTATGGTCATATGACCGCCATGACTGCATTATGATCTAAGCGATTCGATAAGTATGGTATGGATTTGGACGTATTGGCTAAGTTTATTGAAATCGTGATCACGTGTCAAATATAGTATAGTTTTCATAATCGGTTTAGTGGGCCAAGTGGGAGAATGTTATTTCCACAATAAATTAAGTGGGTGGCCCACTAACCTAGTATTGCTTGATTAAAGAATACCCAAATATCTTTAAAAGCTGTTAAGAAGATATTTACCCTTGATGGAGTGGGTAAATTATAATAAATATAATTTATTATAAAACTGATTATTTATAATAAATATAATTTATTATGAACGATTATTTGAATAACACGTTTAGAACGGTTTTTGAACATGTATTCTTGGCCCTCTTCTCCTATCAATAAGTTATATATAGAAACCCCTTCATGTGCGGTTAGAAGCGTTTTAAATGATGCAGAAACAATTACGTGTATCAAAGTTTGATAAGGAGAAGAGAGATCGAGGATTTAAGATCACATAAATTGAAGGAAATCTCTCATGGTACAGCGTGTTCTTCAAGCGGTATGTAATCTATATTTTTATTATTATTTTATTATCGCGATGAGTTTGAATTCAATGATGCGGAATGTGTGTGTTAATTTCGTGTTAAATCTCGACAATGAAGATCACTATAGAATCTCTCGAAGATAAGAATGGGTAGGAGAGCTCGCTCGTGCATGATCCAAGTGAAACAAAAAATCGATGAATGAAACCGCCATTCAATCGTCCAGTAATACATTGGAATTACAGTAAAAGACATACAAGGGTGATGTTGGGGCGAAAAGCAATTATTGATCTCAAACTTTCAATTCATAAAAAAATATAACGAGAAAACAACGACCAAGAGCAGTTCATTAGGCCAATATCCCTTGACTCTTGGTTTTTAAATAATAGTTACATAGCATAAAATCCCCAAGTATGGATCATGCATTCACATAAAGCTCCCAGAACACTGCTCTTGGATGATTCTTTCACAACAAAAAATTGCACACTTTGGACTGAACTTTAATACTCACAGGCATCAAAAGGATTATAGGGGTATATTCAGACAAATCAGGCAGCCTATATCTCTTACAATATATTAGCATACCATGAAGCATCAGCTCAACACCAGGGTTCAATCTTCAAAGCAATGGATTCATCAATGTTTCCTTCAAAATAAATAATAGGAACAAAAATGGACAATTCTGAAATTTCAGTGGTCTGTTGCATCATCTATATAAGAACTTAAAGGTTCTATATGTCTATCTTAGTTCTTACTTTGTAAGTATGAACCACTGATGATTGTGTTCGTGTAAATCATAGTGAACTGGTGGAATTTGATCATTAATTAGCCCACCTCGTTCAAAATGTGACACGGTTGAGGGGATTGTTAACTTTTCCATGGGCCAAGCAGCAATTCCTAAGAAGCATGGAAACAAAGAGGATCATAAATTGGACTAGTTTTGATGGAAACAAACGACAAATGACCCTTGGAATCAAACTCCTTTCAGTTGACATTACTTGAGAGAAGGATTCATATCTCTTGATCCCGATTGAGCAGTATAAATGAATAATTGTTCATTGTTTGAAGTCACAATAGAATTATGGAAGACTGGAAAATTTTACGGAGATAACTAAATGAGGCCATAAGTGCAGATTGAGGAGCTTGCTATCTAATCGTACCCGAGAACTTTAGAGGCAGGCCGGATGAGTAAATTATATTTCGGAGATATACGAGAAGATAATTCTAGAGATGAACCTTCTCACTACAGTTTTGTTCTTCTTGAACGAGAGGAGTGAACATCAATAGTTGACGCGAGAATCTCTCCTTCCTCAGATTCCTTCCTTTGAATTTTTGCAAAAAATCGCTGATAGGCTTGCTAAAAGTTTATATATAGAAGTTCTTCTAAAGATAATGATTAGTAAGAGGAAGTCGTCCATTGTCTAGTAAAACAACATCTCTTAGATAACAAACCACCATTCGAGATCTTAGGTGTTACATTTGCATAAGGAAACATTCAATACTTCGATAGCATATATAACCAAGCCCAGAAAACCTTAACTCCCGTTTTGTTTTGCTTTTGTACCTATTCTCATCTCTTAGACTGGAAGTATCAAGGATGATATAGCGTCACCAAATAGGTTAGAAACCAGCCCATCCAGCAGGTTAAGTAGCCAGCTTGCCCTCATTCTTCATTGAGTACCAAATAGTTGGGCATTATTGCCTCCAACGAGGGGGTCTGGAAATATTAGAGTTAGCAGTAGGGTGGATGTAAAACTCTATGTTCCAATCCCTTATTTAGGGGCGGAAGTTGCTCATTATGATGACCATTTCTATTGTACGTTTAAGAGCTGGCCTGTCACATTGCTTCAATCCATTTCTCCTATGCTATTATGAAGAAAACTTATCGGGAGAAACGCTATCATCAGGACTCATTAAAGAAAAATAAAGTACAATTGACTTACGAGAGTCTACATTGTCATTTATAGGCTCCCTCTTTGAACAAATCCCCATGTCTAGGACAAGAAAAGGAAGAAATTGCTGTTTCAGTATGATATCCTCAATTTTAGCTTTTCATCTCTATTTTGACATAAGAATTTGAAGCGACGGAATAAAATCACATACCTGCGGATATTGAGCAGAAAGAATTCCAAAAAAATCCTTTGATTGATTAAAGAATAAATGAATCAATCATCTTCACTGTTTGTAGAGTTCAACACAGGTGCATTAGTTAAATATTATAACTTTTAGAGATAATTGTAAGGAGATGAACCTTCTACCTCTGAAATTCTTATTCTTTTTGGAAAGATCAATGGGCATCAATTGTTGAACACCTAGAATCTCTCCGCTTCCTCCACGGGGTAAAAATCCTCCCAAAATCTGAACAATCTATCCTTTCTTCATATTCCATTTCCTCGGAAAAAATGAGATAGCCTAACTTCTCTGCAGAAAGGCTTGAACAATCTAAAAAGCCTTACTAAATCAAGTATCGTGAAAAACAATCACATGACTAAAAATACATTGGCATACGATTATTGTTGTTTACATACACCTTTTCCATTGTGCAAACTTTGTTTCATAAAGAATCTTCTATGCTCATCAGGAAACAATAATGCAAGGAAAAAATAGAAAGATTATTAGTTAGGTATTATAAATTTAGGCATATATACCATTTCCACTTTTGAGTTCAAGTTGAAGTAAGTTTAAATATATAAAACGACCTTGAATAAAATATTGAATCAATATATGTGATTATAAATCTTGTAACTTGGTATATTTGAGGAAGATAAGCCAAAGCAATTTGTAGCTACTAATAAATAAAAGCAGCTAACTACAATACTTACTAGAATTGTTATGTGCCGTATGTAGAAAATAAACTGGCAAACAAAGCGCGAATCAATTTGAGACTTTAAGAAAAAGAATTGCCTGATTAGACATTGGCGGATTGAGACTTTGATTAAAGCAGCACAGAATTGAGCACTTGGAACTTGAGATATATAAGGCCATTCTTCCCCTTTCTCAATTTGACATCGTTTTTCCAATAGAGGATAGTTCTTAACAGTCATATAAGAGAGGGAGGCTGGATGTCTCTCCTTAGTCAATGTTGAGCTTAGACGGTTGATGTCAAAGTTTGAAGAGAGGTGAGGTGTTGGTTTCTTTTGCGGATCGGAGCATTGGACACTTTGAGATATCCAAATGCTTGAGAGAGTGGTGTTGAAACTGGTGGGCTCTTCCGATCTACATTTTGTCATGTATTGGAGCTTAGGGAAATCCCAGTCATCGATTTTCCGGAAGAGGTGGTGTTGAGAAGACCCGGTTTACGGCATCAAAGGATTGGAGCTTAAGGCAGTACCAATTGTTAAATCTTGAGAGCTAAGGTGTTGAAGGAGCAGACACAGTAGGCTTAGGAGGTGTGGGCATTTAATGATCTTTAACGATAGAAGAGACGTGAGTTGTTGAAACCCCCTGCTGTCAAGAGACTTGAGATTTGGAAGAAGCATGATTTCAAGAGAAATTAGGAGAAGAGAGCGTGATTCATCTTTGAAATAATTCCATGTCTTCACATCCACCATCGATCTCTAATTTAGTAAGAGAGGTCTAGCTTTGCAAACCCCACTCCACCTAGGGAGTAAGCTGTTTTGTATTCCCAATTGTAAGTTCACATAGTTTGGAAGGCAAAATCTCTCTCTTAACCATCAATTCTGGACAATGATATAAACACAACTTCTCTACAAGTGAGTGTGTGAGTGTGACGACTTGACACTGATAGCCTTTGATAACCTGATACTCTAAAACAAGGCGAAGAATTCAATAGTCTTAAGATTTGGGTTATAAGATAGATCCAACTTACGTAAAGATGTGAGATCACCTACAAGAATTGAAATGGAAGCTCCTCAAGCTTCAGCCACCATTGATCTCGAAATCGATCCAACTTAGGAAGATGCCTAATGATAAGGATAATAGCGAGAATCATCCATGACACCACCGTTGATTGTTAGTCTTATAAGGACTGGAAGATGGCATCTAAACAACTTAGGTAGGAGAAACTCTAATTTTGAACACTCAGAGATTGATAAATATTTCAATGTATAGGGTAAACCAACTTTTTGCAATGATCTTGAAAAACTAAAATCACGGATTACCAAATTAAATATGTTGGTTTGCATAATTTCCTCCTCTAGTAGTGACTCCACATAATCACATCCTATGATTAAGAGCTGTCGTGGTGCAACTAGAATTTGCTTCCATTGAGACACATTTGAAATTTCAATTTTTGAAGTTTGAAGAGCTGTGAAGTCATAATATTCAGACATTTGTAGCGTAATTCACGAAATCCACCACATGCTAATTTACAGATGATAGGATAAACTGTGAGTGAAGCCTTAAGCAGATGAGGGCACTTGTAAATTTGAAGCTCCTTTAATGACCAGATATTTAGTAATTCAGTAAGTTTGGACACTACTCCTATGAAAGCTTTTGGAGATGGGGGAATGAACCTCCCTGACATAACCATGTCTCCTAATTCGATATAAAATACTTGGTGTTTTCACAGTTGAAATGAAGCATTCCCATAAAACTCAGTACCCACAATTTCTACTTTTGTCATTCCTGAGATGCGTAGACATTTAAGGTGGGCTAACTGTCCAACTAGTGGCAATGTCGAGCAATTGCCACAACCCCCGAGCTTAAGGGACACGAGATTATTCAAGACTGGAGGATCTCCAAGCCAATTTGGAAATCTTACACCAGGATAAACTATGATGGAGAGTCGCTTTAAATTTGGATGAGGTTGTAACTTGTTTAGTATATCATCAAATGTAGCATCATGTTGTTGTAGCATAATACCACCATTTGTACCCAAACCAAATTTTCTGTCACGGACTAACTCATCAAGGTAACTCATTTCCTCTATATTAGCCCAATTCAAGATTAACTCATCAAGGTAACTCTTGTCCTTCATATTAGCCAGTAATGCATCGTTAACACTCGTCACATTCTTCATGTTTGAAATATGAAGTGTCCCTCGAATCTCTGAAAGCTCCCTCAATTCTAAGATTCTTGATCCACTCTTTTGGTCCACAATAAAATTAGTCAACCTCTGTAAATTTTTTTATCGCCCAATACCATAAGTTGACATTTCTTTCAATGAATAACATCCAAAAAGATCAAGGTAATGCAAATTAATCAATTTCCCCACCCTTGAAGGCAATTCAATAAGACTTTGACATCCTCTCAGGATCATGATTTGTAAATTGCATAAACAGCATATTGACTCTGGTAATTTCCAAATCAATGTATAAGACAAATCCAAGTAGCTTAAATGCTTCAAATTGCATATAGATTCAGGCAATTTCATTATTTTATATCCACGCAGAGACAACACGCGTAGACACCTCATTTTTGATAATATATCTTGGAATACCCTTTGTCTTAATGTATAATCTGGTCAAGAGAATAATGTCTTCACATCTAAGAATGTCCGAACATATTTAGCTTTAACAAAAGCCTCAAACTTGTTGAATGCAACAACATGATCACACTTACTTTGAAAGTATAGAAAGTGGCGAGCCTTCTCATTTACCTTTTGTACCTTATAATATTTACTGATGCAAAAATCTCCCGAACACATCTTGTTGGTCATGTGATGATCATCACGTTACAAAAGCATGATTCTTTTCCTGATCTAATAGATTTTTGGAAAAAAGACTTAGCCAAAAGCTCATTGAAATAAGACTCATCTATCTTTTCCATTCTTCATTCCTGGCTTTGTTGTGGATGCAAAAGACCTTCTGCCATCCATAATAAAATCAACTCCTCTTTGTCGAATTGGTGGTCTGGGGGGAAAATATAACAATAAGCAAAACACTGCTTCACAGGTAGGGAAAGATGATGATAGCTCAATCTTAGAGATGGAAGAATTCCATAACGGCTCTGCAAATGCCATACCTCACTATTCAATACATCCTCCCATTCCTTTTTTTCTACCTTAAGAGTGAAGGAGTTGCCCCAGTGATTTAACAGCCAACAACAATCCGTGGCACTTATCCACGATCTGTATGCCTATCGGTTCAAGCTCACGGCACGCATTAGAGTCTCTACCTTGAAATGAAATCTTTTGAAAAAGGCTCCAACAATGTTGTGGACTTAATTCTCCCAGACGATGAGTGCAAGCTGCATGCATAGTTTTTGCAATTGATTCATCACGACTAGTCACAACAAGTTTGCTTCCTTCTGTTGCACCTAGGAGCGGAGTTCGTAGGCTATCTCAACTTTCCTAGTCAAGAGACTCCACATCCCAAACGTCGTTAAGAACAAGCAGAAATTTCTTGTTAGCAAGGCCCTCTTTGAGTTAATATTTGGAGCATATCAGTTCCCATTCGGATGGAGTCACAACTAATTGCCTCTAGAGGTGATTTAGTTAGCCCGAGAAGATGGGGCTTCGGTGGAAACACGGACCCATGCTTTCATGGAAGTGTTCCTTCATTTTGTCATCGTTATAGAGAAGTTGAGCAAGTGTGGTCTTGCCTGCGCCACCCATACTGACTATGCAAATCACATCTATGTCCCTCTTGCCTCTTGTGTTATCAAAAGCAACCCTTTACCTCGTCCTTAATTTCATCCACTACCGTACACGGACTCATCCACGAAAAGGGGAGTGGAAGGTGATCTTGATGGAAGTTCTCGCCTCCACCTTCTTTGAGCCCGAAACAACTTTTCTAAACGATAGCCTTAAGTTTAGTGATCATCCCCTTCACCCTAGACTCCATGCTTTGAGTAGAAAATGGAGCCTTAACCCAGTCAGAGAACTTGTTCCACACTTGATGAGTTCTGACGGTGGTTTGGGAGTCCGCAACTTTGATCTGGCAGCGCAAAGCATCGGTAGCAATCTCGTCCAACAGGTCCTCCGCATCGCCGCGTCCTTAACTGCACGACCCTTTATGACTTGGTCATTTGAAAATTGCTTCACCTCTACATCATTGAGCACATTCAGAATAACCACTAATTTCCTCTTCAATTCATTAAGGAGTTTCTGGCTAATCTTCCGTCATCGAATGAAGTTTATAAGATCTGGGCTTGACCTCGGAACATAGCGGCGGCGGGAGGAGTCGTCCGTCATGTCACGTCAGTGTTACTTCGGATAGAAATTCGGACTATTTGTTTGTAGTTAGGACAACACCAAAATGAAAATGGCAAAAATCTTGGTTTTGGTTTACTACATTATAGAATGGTCGAGGCGATCATCAATATTAGTGGTAGGTCCAGATGCTCACATGTTCGTTGAGTGTTTGAATTTATTTTTATTTTTTTTAAAGGAAAACAACAAAGCAGATTCCAACAATTTTGCTCTTCTTTCCTCTTTTTATCATCTCCTTTTTTTTTTATGATGCTTTTTTAAGCCGGCGGGTTGGAGGCGTGTTGGGGGTCGTTGGGCGGAACCGGAGGCTCTTGTTGGTAGTTGTGAGCTTTGAAACTATACTCCTCTGCAAAGTAAAGAAGAAGAAGGGTTGTGAGGGCTTCGCGGGTGGCGCTACGATGCCTAAGTCGAGTTCCTCATTTGGGATAAACGATAAATTTGCTTAGGAAGCGAATGTTTTCGTCGTCTCTTGTACCTTTCACCCGAGTGGGTGATTACGATATATATAATATGTTTTCTCCAATTGGATGGTAATAAGGATTCTCCCCTTTATGGGATATTTTGCATGAAATGCTCCAGTTTAATAAGGGATATTAAACGGCGGTTGTGAAATTATCCTTAACTGTATTGGTGAGATCCGGTTTGATCTACAGGATAAGTTGTTTATCGTGAATTATCCATTTTTCCTTGCTGATGAGATTTAGTTGAATTTACAAGATAAGGCGTTATTGGGGATTATCCTACTTCCCTTATTGGCGAGATTTAGTCTGATTTGCAGAATGTGGGCCTTCCTAATTGCCCGGTGTTATCGGCGCTAGGGGCGACGGATGAGCTTCGTTTTAGGTTGAAATCGGGGGCTTGGATGTTTCAATGGGCTTGCCTTTTCTTTGGACTTGGCGAGTGGGCCTACGCGCCTATTTTTCAAACCCCATCAATTGCCCCCCAGCCCTTGTGCACGGTGTGCATGGCAAGAATATAACGTTCATGTTATTATGATCTCTCACGTGTCCCTCGACGGTGGATTAGTTAGGGCTTTGTCTCCGTCTTATGTCTTGTGACAATGATGACTTTTCGGTTCAGCTTATTTCTTCAATTCTTCCGGTTTCATACGACCTTCCCGTCATATCCTCTAACCGTTCGTCTTGCGTTCCCTTGATCCGGAACCTTTTTCTTTGCTTTTTAGTGAGTTCGGACTTCCCTTTCCCTTAGTTTTCTGTATGAACCTTCTATGCAGAGTCCTTTTCGGCGTCTTGCTTGAGATAGATTTTTTTTCTTTTTTCTTTTTTTTTTTATTCCTAGGGCGGGTGCCTCTTTCTCCCTTCGGTGTCTTCTCGAGTAATACAACGAGGCGCTAGGGCTAGTTTGGCTAGGTTTTGTTCCTATTACTTGTTATTACCATGGGTCCAGGTCGCTCTTCTTCTTTTACATTGGGGTGACTCCTCGATTCTTTGCCCGGTTCGGGCGAGGCGCGCGCCTTTCAGATCTTCGGTGGGTTGATGCCGAGGCAGCCCGAGAGCCCCTTTTCCCGCAGGGCAGGGGTAAGGAGAATGGCGGTCAAGTACCTCGGGGATCGAGTGTTCAAAGTCCACCATACCGATGCTTTATTTGTAGGTCTAGCAAGTGAACCCTTGTATGGGGCCTTTTGCCGGCGTTCTGGACCTCCTTTGGTGTAGGGTGCGGGTCCCTGACGTTTTGACCTCTTACGTGGTTCCAGTACCTAAGATGGTGTGTTTCTTTGATGTGGCCTTTGACAATGGTCTTCGTTTCCCTCTACACCCCTTTATAAAAGGGGTTTTACAGCACTTCAATGTATGTCCTTCTCAACTTTCGCCCAATTGCTGGGGTATTCTGGTTGGGTTATTGGTTTTCTTCAGGGATAAGGGCTTCGGTGTTCCCAGCATAGCTTTGTTCCTTGATCTTTTGAGCGTGAAGGAATCCGACGAGGGCTTCCTTTATTTTCGAACATCTTAGAAGTAGCTCCTCTGGTAATTTCCGATCTTCCATCTTCCCATAAGCTTTAGAAGGAGCGTTACTTCTTCGTTAGTGGCTGCAATTGGGAGTATGACCCTCTTGATAAGGATGACACCACAGTTGATTTTCAGGCCTCCCAGAGAATCTATGTGAGTATTGTTTTGTTTTAAATTATGTAGTCTTTATGAGGTCATGGGGTATCTCTAATTGTGCATTGACCGCGTGCCTCTCGGTGTTCGACCGATCCGGCCCGAAGATAATGTCTTAGCACGAGGAGTTGGGCGGAGTGTTCCCTGCGCCCCCACTCGGTGTCGGTCGGACTACGGACCTACAAGCTTGAGGTCAACCCGCTCTACTGCTTTGAGGCCTTCACCTCCTTCTATTATGAAATTCTCTCCCGTTGGGCCTTCCGCTGCCAAACCCACCAAGGGAGAGCTTTTAGCTCGGGTGGAGACGTTGTCTCGAAAGTCCCGGAGCGTGAAGCGGAAAACCGGTTGATTTGAGGACCACCCGGCTTGGGGGTAAGGTTCGAAGTGGGGGCTTCTTTCTCTTCCCTTCTACCCTCGTCAAGTAGCCAGGGGCGTTGTCACCTCTAGCGGGGTCCTAAGCTCTGGGTTCGCGGCCAGATTACGGATTACCTTTGCAAAGGAAAAAGACTCCTCGGGAAGGGCTGCTGAGTAGCCGTTAGAGGTCATGCCTATCATTGTTTGGAATCCCCCTGTAGCAGTGTTAAAGCCACCTTCCTGAGGCGGTCGAAGAGGGAAGAGACTCAGCGAAGCGGAGATGACGATTCTTTGCTCATGTCTTGGGAAACTGCGGTGGGTGTTTGGTCTCGTCCGTTCTTAAAGGTCCCAACCTTAAGAGATCGGGCGCCCTACTGTCAAGGAAGCAGCTCTATCCCTCCCGAGGGGTCAGCCTGCGTAAGTTCACATATCTTGTCGTGCTGATTTTAGCAGGTTGGATGTTGATCTTATGTTGGGTGTGGGCATGTGGCTACTCATTTGAAGAGTCTAGCCAAAAAGGCCAATCTGAACGAGGGCCATGTCAAAGCCGCCCGAGTTTACAAGGCAAGGGTGGCTTCCTTGCCCGGCCCGGAGTTAAGGCTGAGACGGGTCTGGTATGTAGGAGCGGTGAAGCTTAAGTCCGATTTGAGGCATACCTTGTCGGCGCAAACTCGGGTCGAGGGTAGAGAAGATGACGCTAGAAACAGCTTAAGAGCGGCCGAAGTTGAGTTTCGGGAGGTTAAGAATAGGCTACAGGTTGTACGAAATGACTTCTTTGGAGGCAGGGGCGAGTATGGAGTCTCTCAATCCCGAGCTTTAGATGGTCGGGGATGGCTGTTACATCTCGGAGCGAGTTGTGGGGGTCAGGAAGGGCTACGTGCGGGCAGAGGCGGCTGCTGTGATAAAGCAACGCCTTCTTGGGCCCAGAGAGAGAGAGGAGACTCGTCGCGGGGGCTTAGGGCTACAAGCTGTGGAGCCTTGACCGAGGAGTGCCGCTGGGTTGCAAGGGGACCTTCATGGGGCAGAGACTTTGGTCGTTCGGAGGGATGAGATTATAGCGAGTTGAGGACCGACCACCATGCTCAATGACCTAGGTGGCTTGCCTTCCCGGAGAAGGCTGCTAATGCCTATCGGCTGCTTGGACTTCAACCGACATCCCTAGCGACCGAGGGGCGGAAGGATCCCTCTCCTCAAACTATTAAGAGGGCAGATCTCCCGTTGAGCTCAATCCCTTCTTAACCCTCTGCTCCCTTACCTCACAGTAATACCCTCTGCTCCTACCTATCATCGATCAAGCTCTCTTTGTTGCCCGTTATTTGTTGTTTTTTTGGGCTTAGGACCACACCGGATATATGTAGCCTTTTCCTTGATGAATATTCATTTTTGGCCTTTCACTTTAGCTGCCTTTACTTTAGCCACTCCTGTGGCCACAGTACGGATGAAGCAAGACCTGCTGAATTTAGAAATGGGGACACAGGAGCAGACCGAAGGCTTTCTGTAGCAATGGGTGAGATAAGTGGGATAGGTATGCTGTTTGACACAGAAATCCTAAATTGCATGGCTGAGTTGATCAAATTCAGGCTAACTGCAAATTGTGTCGCTCGAGACTGCGTGGTGAGTCACATTTGACCGGCTCGAGGCATAGCTGGGAGTTGAAGCAGTTGAGCTGCAGCCCAGTTGAGCGGGGCTCAGGTGGGAATTTGAATTGCCTTAGGTGAAGCCCGACTCTCTTAGGGTACATGGCGAGTGCAAATGGATCAGGCTCTGGCCCGGCTCTTTGGGCTCCTAAATGTTGAGGGCCTTTTAGACTAAATTACTGATAAATGAGCTCTTTAGTTTGCATGTTTGTTTAGTGGTTGAGCTCTTACCACAGAGCAGAGCTGGCACAGTTTCACGGCCTTTGAGGCCTTTGGGATAAATTTCTGATTTGTGAACTTACTTAACACTTATTTCGTGGCCTAAAATTGAGTAGTTGAGCTCTTCAAAGTTATTCTTTGGGCTCTGAAGTGTTGAAGACCACGGGCTAAATTAGCCCAGTGGAATTGACTCTTGAATTTGCATGTTTGTTGAGTAGTTGAACTCTTATTGAGTTGATGGGCTCTGAGACATACAGACCTTACAGGCTAATTAATGAGGCTGAGCTGACCCAGTTGCGTGCAGGCAGGTAAGTTGAGCCTTCAAGCGAGTTCTTTGAAATACTGGAAGGATTGAGGAGCCTTGGGGCTCGGTGCGTGAGTGAAGGCTGTGCTGGGCTGCATGAAGCGGGCGATGATTGGAAGCTCTTCAGCTGAGATTTCTTCAGACTCTTCAGACGCTGAAGATTCTTTGTTATTACTGTTTGAAGCCCGACTCTTGAAGTACAAATGCTTTGAAATTTGGGATGTTGAAACCTCTTCTACCCATGAAGTGTGTGCGGGGATGTGCAGTGGCCAGGCCCTTTGGGCTAAATGCCGAGTGAGCTAACTCTTTGGGCAAAAGCCGGCTGTGATGTTGGAGCTCTTTGAGTGTTCTTGGGCTCCTAGGTGCTTTCCAGGGCCTTTTAGGCTAAATTGCTGGTGACCGACTCTTGGGGTTTGCACTGCTTTGGTGATGGTTAGGCTCTTCAAACCTGCTTCTTTGGGCTCCTGGTAGCCCCGAGGCCTTCTTTGTTTGATGAGCTCTTTTAAAGTAAATCTGCGAGGCGACGGGTTGGGCCTATAATGGAAAGATGGAGTGGCTATTTTAATCTTTGGTTTATGGAGAATTGGGCTGATTAGCGCTGAGCTTTAAGGTGTTGCAGGCCTTCAGCATGTGATGAGACTCCTTTTGCTATGGGCCCATACTCACAGATCTACTTCCTTTTAGGGCATAACTAGATTCTGCACATAATGAAGCGTCAAGGCTTGGTGGAGTCTTCGCGGGATCAGCACAGGGGATCTTTGACTGGACCTCAGATGGACACTAGGCTTGTGGGGTTGTGTTTTTCCTAGTCTCCCTCTATGGACGTATTTATTCTATCAGCTTCGAGGCTAGGGAATGCGTGAGAGGCGATTTTGCTTTTTATAAAAAACACAGGCACTACTCATAACTGCTCTAACCTCTTCTTTCTTCTCCTTCTCACTTCTCTTTCATTCTCTTCTTTCTCCTTTTCTTCCCATCTAGTTTTCTCCCTTTTTAACAGCTGCCTTTGCTAGCCTTCTCTTCCCTCTCTCTTATAACTCTCTTCCTTCTTCTTCTTCTCTTTTCCATCTCTTTTCCTTTCCTCTTTCTCTTGGGGGTTTTTTGAGGAAGCTGCGCTGTGGGCTGTTTTTAGATGTAAATGGCAGCCACCTGCCGCAATGGGGTGTGCCTTTATTGACAAAGAGATATTTTATTTTAAATCTTTTGAATTTTTGCATTACAGTGTATATAACCCTCTTGCCTCGCCACTGGCTGTGACATCGACCGGGATAAACATACGGATTAAATCATCAAGCGGGCTTATCTTTATTGAGATTACAAATAGAACTCAGAACAGCGGCAGGTGCTCAACATTCCAGTATGAGGTAAAAATTTCCCTCTTCATACAGACTCGTAATTTAATCGGGTCTAATTACACGAGTCAGATCTTTGGGAACTTTCACGGATAGACTGGACACCTCCATCTGTTTGGATTCTTCCTTAAGACTAGGTCTCGAGCATAACCAGGTTTGACTTTTTAGGTTATAATACTCAGTCTTCTTTGGTAATCTTCCGTGCGGCTTTAGGACTCTTTTCATCAGGGATACATAGAATTGGGCGGAGGCTTTCGTCGTTGTGTTCCACAACGCCTGAACTAGATCGTACAGAGTTTAATCCGACCTCAGCGGGGGCCATGCACTTTACGTGATAAAGGCGAGGTGAATGGTTTCCGCTGGGTTCGAGCGCAACGTGATTCACGTATGCCCATCTTTCCGGGAGGTATTCTACCCATTTCCTTTAGATATTCCAATTTGGTCTTCAATCTTTGCTGGGGACTGCAAACGGGCGGACTACGCTTGTCATTGGATTGCGAATGTCTTTGGAGGAGCGAAGAATGAAGCTGTTCTTAATCTAAGGCTCGACACAAAATCAGCGAACTTGGCATTATCAAATTGAAAACCATTATCGACACGAGCTCTTGGTGCAAGCACACCATTAGTGAAACACCCTAGAACACAAGGCATGGCATTGCGTGATAATAGCACAGAAGGTTCGACCTCGGCCCATTTGGTGAAGTAATCTAACGCGATGATGGTTGCATTGGCCCTTCCCAATGGGCAGAAGTGCAATATCATCAAACTTACCTGTATTGGAAGGGTGAGGGCTTATGATTAACGTCGAGGCTGGATGGGAGGTGAGATTTTGACATCTTTCTTGGAGAATCTTGCATTTCCTGGCCCAGGTCGATCGATCTCTGGGGAAGCGACAGACCTGATAAGGCTGGCTCTTGCTGCAAACTTTTCTGCTAGTGCCGGGAGCTCTGGAGTGTGGTTTCCGCATACCTTCATGTACTTCAGCAGAGTCACGTGATCGGCGTCTTCCTTCCAATGCACTTGGACAGGGTCTTGAAAAAACCTCGCTTGTCTTTATGGATGATGGCCTTTGGCCAGGCCTCGTTCACGAGCTTAGCGATCCTTTGGGTCACTCTGCAGCGATCCTCTGATAGGTAGTCCCGAATGAGGTCCATCCAACTGGCTCTAACGTGACGAGGATACCGCAGAGAAATGGTGGGTCATGGAGGGCTCACGCGAGGAGTGCTTTCTACAAGCGTCATCTCTCAAAGAGGTCTTCTTGGGAAAATTTGAGCTGGCAGTTTTACTAAAGCATCTGCTCTTTCTCTAGGTATGTGTGAGGAGCTTGGGTATACGAATTTCTTCAATAATTCAGTACCTTTGAGGTATATGACCATTTTCACGGCCTGTGGTGTCTTGACAGCTCTTTGGGTTTGAGTCATGCTTAGACCTCAAGTAGGTTAACTTCCATTGAATGGCGAGGTTGAGGGCCGGTATGGCGATACCTCATGCTCGGCCTCGTTGTTGGAGGCTTGGAATCAGAATACGGCGTGTACTCAATATCTATTACGGGGAGGTCGAGGATTAGCCAGGCTCAGCTTCCCCAGACATTTGTGACCAAGAATACGATTCCTCTAGATAGGAGGGACAGTTTCATTTTGTTGCAGGGTATTCTTGTGGGCTCTGTCGGGGTGAATTCCATGTGAAGTCATTGAACCTGCCCTTTTATTGCGATTTTTCGGCTTGTATCTGATCTTGAACTCGCTTAAAGCATAGTGGCACGATCTGACATTCTGAAGATCTACGGTTTTGTGTAAGCACTTGTGTAGGTGATACATTTGGGACTTGATGTGGCTTGGGGAAATAGAGGCGGAGCTTCCGGGCTGTGGTTACTAATGTCAGGATTAATTTCTCCATCCTTGGGTACCTCTTTTCTGCTCATCTCAGAGCTCGGCTGCAATAGGAGGCCCGGATCTTTGTGCTGAGTCTTTGCCTGACGAGGGCGGTTAATGAAGCGCAGTCTGAAGTGAGGAGCTCCCTTCGAGGAGGGCTTGCCCAAGGTGGGGAGGCTCAGTATGTCTTCGTCTTGAGGAAGGCTTCTTGCTGTTTGCATCCACATTGAAAAGCTTTCTTTAGAACTTGGAAGGGTGACATTTGCGCTAATACTGAATCAGATAGGCTTTGCAGGAAGCAGAATATCCCAGCTACGTACGATATTTGGACCTCGCTTGTATCGCTTGATGGTTCAGCGACATGTCGAGCCACAGCCCTTATTTTGTGCGGGTTTGCTTGATTCCTAGGTTGTTGACTATGTAAACCTACGGGAATTTCATTGACATCGAGGCACATTTAGGTGCGGATTCAACTTCATGTTATTACTCTGTGGGATCATGAGCATATTTTCTACAGATGGAATGAGGTATGGAGCTTGGCGAGTGGTTGACTTTACTGACATGTCATCTATATACACCTCCATGGATGTTCCTATTTAGTACGGAACATCTTGTTCACCGACCTCGTAAAAACTGAAGCTCATGCGTTCTTAAACCCAAGGGCATCACCCGATGTAATAGGTTTCTTGCCCTATGAAGAAAAAGAGGTCTTTTCTTTGAAGAACAATACGGATCCATGCTGATGCGGTTATGCAGGGAAAGCTTACTTTCTGCTTGAGGAAGCACACGTGGTAAGGTATGGCATCTCTGATTCGTCCCGGTCGGCAAAAGAAACTATCCTTTAGGCACGCTCGATGACGTCGGTGAAATCGTCTGAGGCAAGCCATAGGTTTTTGCTTTTGGGCCCAGTACGACGTTGTGATAGGCTTCGGGATATTCCGCTCTCGATTGCCTTTGCCCCTTGCGGGGTTTCTTGACTTCCTCGTTGATCACTTTTTGCCTCTCTGGTGCAAAGCTCCTTCTCTTTTGCTTGACTGGCTTGAAAGATGGATTGACATTTAGCCTATGAGTTATTATTAAAAATTGATTCATACCGCATGTTTCTTGATCAGAGTCTGGTGCGTGGGAAATGGGCGAGAACTTCAGGAGTTTTCCACAAGCTTGGAACCGATGTAAGCGAGGTGTTCAGGGTTGTCGTTCAACGGCACAGGTTCCAGCTCTTCCGAGGGCTCAAGTCGGGTGTTCACCTCGTCGCGCATGTCGAGCTCGTCTAGGTATATGTTATCTACCATTTTTTGCTTCATGGATGCTGAGTAACATTCCCTGGCCACGCGTTGGTCTCCTCGAACCATTTCTACTCCGATTGTAGTAGGAAACTTGATCATCATGTGGTAAGCAGAGGGAATGGCTCTTATTATGTTGAGAGAGGGTCCGCCTACAACATATTATAGGCGGATGGGGTGTCTGCGTGAGAATCTGGCGGCGATGCGTTGCGACACGGGGGTCTCCCAGTGAGCACACTAGTTGTATTGAGCCTAAGGGCAACACTTTTTCTCTAGAGAATCCTCGCGGTGAGTCTTGGCCCGGGTTCAGTTTCTCCTTCCGAGTGCCCATCTTATGGCAGGGTGAGGAGTGAGTGTCATTGAACTCCCATTGGCAAACTGGACCAGATGAGCTTGGATTTTGTTAGCCTGGCCCCTTGCCAGCACCGAAAGGGTCTATCATGGGGTGTTAGCATCCCTCCGGTCGAGTCGGATAATGTTATGGTTGTGCTTCCAGCGGGCGGTTTTTGGACACGGCAGCACTTTGACCACTCACGACTGTGTTCTTGTGGATGGGCCTTCATTGAGATTTGGATTCAACTTTCTACAATCCTCGAGATCACATGGATTTCCCCTAAGGGTTGTTGGTGTTGAGTTGTTGCCTGCCGAGGTGGTGGTGGTGGCTGAGCTTGAGCCTAATTCTGAGCCTGACCTTCAGGTGCTATGAAGCTTCGGAGATACCCACGCCTAATCAAATATTCTATTTCTTTCTTTGAGTTGTATCTGATCGTCGGGTGCGATGTCATAGTCCTATGGGACTCACGGTCACACAGTGTTATCCCTTTTAGGTGGGTCGACCTCATGCGGGATGGCCACCTCGGGAGTGTTCGTGTTGCTGCGGGCGCCTGAAACTCGGCCGTCGAGAGAGATGTGTAGAATTGAATAGTATTGTCGCCTTTTAATTTGAGGTGGACCTAGGCGATCTCTGAGGCTTCCGTGTCTCTTCGGGGACCTTTCTCCTTCTTTCTTTGGGGACCTCTCCCGGTCTTGTTGTCTCTTTGGCTTCGTCCTCGCTGCTTGTCAGTCCCGCTTTTCTCTTTATGGGTTGAAGAGCTTCCTTTCTTGGATATGAGGGCTTCTTCATCATTAATGTATTTCTCCGCTTTAGCGAGTACCTTGACCATGCTCGCCTGAGGATTCTTTGAGATGGAGAACATCAAATCCTTTGATTACACTCCTAGCCCAGCGATGAATGCAATGATAGCGAACTTCTCATCGGGTATATCTACCTTCAGAGACTCGACATTAAACCTTTGGACATAAGACCTCAGGCTTTCTTGCGAGCTCTACTTTATGGTCAGTATATGATAGCTCGGCTTCCTATATGTTCTGGCTCCAATAAAGTGGGAAACGAACGCAATGGAAGCTCTGCGAGATGAGTGATTAGCGATGGTGGAAGCATATTAAATAAGCCTGATCTTGGGCCTTTTAGTGTAACGACGTACGAAATAATACGAGTTTTAGCTGGGACTGACCAAGTTGACCAGCATGTAGGTGCGGGGCCAAGTTTACTTTTTCAAGGATGAATAATTTTGGGTTGACTAAGACACCATTTCGTGACACCGTCGTCTGAGGTTACCGACGGAGTTGAGCGTCAAAATCCGACTTACGGATAAGAAGTTATGGTCACGATAAGTTAAACGATATTTTATCGATTTTCAAATCGCGCCGAGATTTTTACCTGAAAAAACCTAGGCTCTATATAAAACTGATTTTAGTTACGGCTGAGGATCCACCCCAAAGCAGGAAAATCCAAAAACCCGAAAACCCGAATTGCGGTGGTTTGACCCATTTTGACTTCGTTCGGTTTGGTAGGTGGGAATGGATTCCGGCCACCACTCTTTGTACCGCAGCGCGGACGGGGCGCCACCAACTGGGCGATCTTGGTAGTAAATTTCCGCGGCCAATACCGTAGCCGAGCGCCGGATCGGGCAATGACGCGACTCGCGACTTAGTCGGCCGGTTTTGTATTTTCCAGCCACTTCAGGACGACCCATACCTCCTTCCACTATTTTTGGACCCTCTGAACTCATTTCACTATTAGTCCTTTCTCGGATTCATCACCGTTTGAAGATACGGAGAAAACAAATTTATTGCATTGTTGGATCGAGTTTAAGCCCTGCGGCAACCTAACACTGGACCAAGGTAAGAATGCTTGATGTGTTCTTTGGTCTCTTAGGCTTTCGCAGCAAGTCATGGTTTATAGAGCATGAAGTATCTTTTTGGACTAGTTTTACCATTTAGGTTGTTCGGGTAAATTGGGGACTTGGACTGAAATAGAGTACCCGATTAGAGCGAGTTGGCAAAATTGAAGTTAGTTTAGTGAGAAATTTGATGTTTTATATGATCGTGGATACAATTTCGAGTTAGCTCGAGGTGAAAGGCACATTTGGGTCTGGGCCTATAGAGCCTGCGTAGTGAACTGTCGGAGTCAATTGGATGGTTTCATAGTTATAAAAGTTATTCTAAGGCCTTCGGGCATCGATATTGTTGGTTCGGTTATTGGAGCCTAAGTGTGTTTATTTGCCTCTTCTGGCACTCATAGCAAGGCGAGAGAAAGCGATCCTACAAGGGAGCGGGGCGGAAGAGCATTCTCTGCCGTGCGTAGTGGTTTATACGTTTTTATTGTTTTTGGGGTATTAATATGATATATAATTGTGGTTAATTATTTCATATATATACATTATTTGTATTCGAATGGTTGATTTATGCATAAATATAAGTATTTGTTCTTATATAAACAAGATTATCATTTCATGTGCTGGATTTGTCAACATTTGAAATATTTAAATTTCATAAAGTTCATGGATAAATTTGTGATATTTAAACATTTTTAGTATATGGATTGAGGTTTTAAACCACTTTGAAAATTTCTTGATTTAAGAAATGGATTTTGAGACTTTGAAATGATTAAATCTGATATCGTTGGAGAAAAGTGTATGTGAGTAAAGGATCTTGTAAGACTAGTTTGTTATATTATAATATAGTATCGTTGGAAAATATATGTGGTAGAATATTTATGTTAGGTGTTATATCATAATACGTTATCGTTGGAAACTTCTGGGATGGGATATATGTTGGTTGTATATTATCTTGACGCCGATTCGAAGTATATGTGATGAAGGCACCCAACCTGTTCCAGTTGTTATAGGTTGATGTACTGCATATAGTACTAGAGGATTGATTCGGTATCCGCATTGCTGCGTGAAATGGGTTTTGCTGCGGTGTCGTGAGGTTGGATTCATCCAGCGGTTATACATTATTCCGGCCGAAGTGGTGGTTACGACGGTTTGTGCGATTTGCCCGCGATTGGCCATTGAGTTGGATTCATCCGCGGTTGCCACCATTGGCACCGCGGCCCGTGAGGTGATTTTACGAAGCCGGTTTTATTAGTTGCCGCGTTGGCGTGAGGTTGGTTTCATCAGCGGTTATACATTATTTCACGGCCATGGTCGGGTTTGCAAACGGTTTATTACCTGCTGGATTTGCCCGCATTGGCGTCAGAGATTGGTTTCATCCGAAGCGGTTATATATTATTTCCACGGCGCGTGAGGTGGGGTGCAAACAGTTTAGGATTCGGTATGTTATGAGCGTGGTGGACTTTACGTGAAGTAAGAAGAACCATTTATGTTGAAATTAGTGGTGGGGAGTCCAGGACTTCGCGAAGGCGCATAATAATTACGGTATATGATGAGTATGGTGCGATTATAACCAATTAGAGCACATAATGCGGTTTTTTGCCATTGGGTATAGCAAGGCAGTTTATGGGCAGGTATATGGTATGGTATATGATGGGTACATAAACAGGGTTGTGGGTTCCCGAGTAACTTTGCCTTAGGCTCAATATTAGATTTATTGTGTTTTCATGATTATTTATTTACAACATGAGGTTTATACACTTGCTCAATTTTTGCAGCGCCGAATAAATTCAGGTTATAATTTAGTTTGCTGAGTGAGCATGGATTTAATGTTGTTGACTTGAGTATAAGTTTGGGTTTGTGAATGATTTTTAAGCGAGAACTTTGCAAAGAGTGGACGTGAGTAACTTGAGAAAAAGAAATCTTGAAAATAAAAACTCCTTATAAATTATACCCTCCTTGAATTTATTATCTCACGTTTATTGTTTAGAACTATTTTACTAGATTAAGGCTGATTCGTAGAGGCCTGGCATGAGCGCCTCTCCTTCTCTTACAACAGCGGCGGTGCGGTATTCTATCCTATCTATCTGCCTTTATTTTATTGGACTTATGTATTTCATTTGTACCCCCAAATTCACAAACACTCTTAGAATGCTCTGATTTTAGTATTGAACTCATATGAGTCCTTATTATGTGAACAGCGGTTGCATGACCTCTGATGTGACGACAGAGTCGGTTGTGGAGTTGAGCGGTTGTGGATCTTTTATACTCTATATTAGGTATTATATTATTGCATGTGCTTGTTTTTGCTTCTTAAAGTGGGGTTCCATTGGATAGTCCACCCCAGGGTATACGGTGAGACTTCACTGGCGGGACTTCCACGGGGAATCTGGGAGGGTATCGAGTCAGATCTATCATTTAGCGTGAGCTAACAGAAGCTGCCGTCTGAAGTCTGGCGGCGTAACATAACAAGGCTTTAGTTCTTATCAGTGTTAAGATGGTGAAGGCGGGATCTTTGGCACCATCGAGCAGCTTCTATTTATGGCATTATGAACCGTTGGTAGGAAGTCGGGCACTCGGCGCGGCAGAGGCTGCGATTTGTTGTACGGGGTATCCATAGAGTCGGGAGCTCGGCCCCTGGCTGCTTCCTTCACGGTACGAGCTCTGTTGAAGGCCCTTGAATCTACGCTCCCACAATCTCTTTCCGCTACTCCTTGGCGCGGGGTTCGATTCATCGTTTCAAACATGCCCCAAGTGTTGGATTTGGTGCTGCCTCTCGGGGGTTAGGGGTGGTCAGGTGCCCTAAGCTTCCGGTGGGTCCGCTGGTTGGCACCTCGGGTGCCGGGTGGTTGTCGCCGTGACGGGGCGGCGTTACGACCTTCTTGGATTGTCGCACCTCCGTGGTCAGACTCATCTGTCACGGTGAGTTGCTGCTGGGCTTCTCATATCGGCATTGGTTGGTGAGGCGGAGGGCCTCGCCTCATCCGTGTTGGCTTCGCGTCGCTTCTAGCATTCTGGTCGGCTATCATCTCATGCTTTTGGTTTGGTCTGCATCCTTGAGGGTTGGCGTTGCTCTACTTGTGTTAAAGGTTGATACCGTCGATAAGCGAGAGATCGATCTTATTTGTAAAGGCTGTCGGTCCACGAGGCGGCGCTGACTAATGATGCTTTTTCCAGCGGGTGCGTTGGGCGTGTTGAATAAGTTAGTGGACCGATTCTTTGTTGGTGGTCCATGGGCTTGTGTTTATACTATACGAAGGTAGAAAGAAGAGATGAGCGGGGGCTTGCTTTGTTGCTCGATGCCTGATCGGTTCTCAGTTGGGAGAAAGATAGGCGCCCAGAGTGAATGTTTTTGCGTAAAGTGCAGTACCTTTCAGGGGTGGTATGATATATATAGTATGTTTTCCCAGACTGGACGACATCAAGGATTCTAGTTTGATGGAGACAAACGGCACTAGCATTAGTATCCGGTTAATAAGGGATATTGAAGGGCGAGTTTGGTAGAAATTACTCGCTTACTTCCTTATTGGTGAGATCCGATTTGATCGGAGTTCTGATTGTTATCCGTGAATTATCATATTTTCCGCTGGCGATGAGATTTAGTTGGATTCGGAATGGCATTATTAAGGGTTATCCTACTTATTTTATTGACAAGATTTAGTCGATTTGCATAATGTGGCCGCTGATTGCGCGTGTTATCGGCCTTTGGGGCGAGGCGGTGAAACTTCGTTTTGGTGACAGGGGCTTGGATGTTTCAAACCAGGCCTTTCAGCATGGACTTAGCAGTGGTGCACGCTGCTATTTTCAAACCCATCATTTTAATTAATTTTCTTTTTTCATTTTTCACATTTCTTCATTTTCTCTTATTATTACTTTATAGATGTACAAAAATATTTGTTATATATAACATTATCATTCTTGTTATTAATCTAATCATGAATATTTTTATCAATATTATTATTTTAATATTAATGATAATAGTGCTATAATTTAACAATTTTATAATTACAATGATCACTTTCATTGCTTATAATTATTTTTTTTAAAAGAAAAAATAATATTATTAATTCAAACTTGTAATAGATTTATAGATCCAAGATACAAATAGCTAAAAACAATATAGGATGAAACAGTATACAGATTAATAGCATAATAAATTGGCATAGAACCTACAAATTTAATAAAATAGTGACTAGACATATTTGATAAAACAAAGCAAACTGAAATATCTACAACTCCGGTTCTTCAACATCTTGACAACCATAATTTGATATCTTATTTGATCAAATATGTCTTGCTTGTCACAGATAAGCCCTCACACATGGATAAGCATGCAACAAGGCTGACCGAGACGGTAGCCACGTCGTAACAAAGCAGCGAAACAAACTAAGCGTGAATAAGCGATGATATAAAAAAAAAAACAAAAAAAAACCTAAACATTTATCAATAAAATGAAAGAAAATGATTCTAGATGAGTGATTTCAAACCAAGAATAACCAAAAAAATTACTCCTCTTACTTAAAAAAAATAGGCTTTAAAAAAAATGAGAGAAAATGAAAGAACAACGGCTAGGTGGATATATCCATTGCTTATAATTATTATTTTTAGAATTTACTACTATTTTCATAAAAGCATGATACATTGCAAATAATTATATGTAATTAACTAATATAATGATTCATTATTTATAATATAAAGATGCTAGTACCTAGGATTTAGGATCAACAACTTGGAAGCATCATTGAGTGTAGTTTCCCAAGAATCTATTAGTGGTGGTGTAGCACAAAAGTAAAGTAAAAGCAAAGGAAAAGCTTTTAAAAAAGAAGCTAGAAACTGCTGCATATATATATCTGCTCCCTTTTTTAAGTTGTTTATTCAAAGATTATTGAAAGCATCAACAAAGCAAAATAGAGTTAGTACATGCTCTCCAAAGGGAGCAACCACTGAGAGAATGCTTCCTATTTGAGGAGAGTGATGGTGAGATATTGGAGATTACTTCACATATTATTTATTTAAAAATAATCAAAGGATCAAACAGTCTTATAGACAACAATTAATGAGGATAGAGAAAATCTTATTGGTTTATTCATATGTGATACAGACCGTTTTACTTAATTGGGATCTAATCATACCATATGATTGGAACTTTGTGAGATGAGTAATATATTTTTTTTGTTAAACACTTTAATTATAGCATGTTTAGAAGAAATGTTATAATTTTTACATGAATTTGGATATAAAATACTCAAAAATAGTATATGAAATGGATTCAAAACATATATGAGTTTTACACTCATCAGATATCTTGTATGTGTTTGATTGAAATAATGTTTTCCGCATATGTAAATCAGATATATTGTCCGCTGAATGACTTCGCCGTCCATTTCATATAGGCATGACATGGTGCCTTTTTTTTTTTTTTTTTTTTGAAGTTTTCTTTCAACTTTCGTATCTAACGCAATTGACTAACGAAGAAGCAAATTTGAACAAGGAAGAAGAATTAAAATACATGTGAAAAACCTATTCTGACCCATATTACGAATAATCGTTATGATAGTATGGTTCCGATTTTGAGAATGTGACTTTGTTGAACAAAATCAACATGTAAGGGCTCACTAGGGCAGTCAGTCAGGGAATATCAATATTAGTTGTAGGCCAACCTCTGGAGCGGAACTTGAGCAGAAGCAGGGAGGGAGTTCATCTACCATATCTGTCATTTAAACTGGATAAGATTGATTTATTGGTTTGTAGTTCTAGGATACTGCAAGATGAAATGACAAAGAAGTAATTAAGTGCATTATAGAATGATCGGGAATCATCAATGAGTGACGGATATCAGAGCCATGTTGCCATGCCTTGAATCACCATAGTTAGGAAATAAAACACAACAATGCATGGTTTGAAATCCATCGGTGCTTGATGCGGAATTAGCGGCAGACTAAACTTTAACATCTGATCTCAAAATCTTCTCCCTTATCCTTCGTGAATCTGTTGTGCAAACCAAATTCTTAGCTACGATCTGAGAGAAAGGAATTCTCTCTCTACCGGGACTTTCACGTAAGTCAAAAAGTGCAAAAATGGTAGAGGAAGAGTTAAAGGGGACTTGAGCTATTTGCAGTTTGTTTGCAGACCTCTCATCACGGCGGGGCGTACTCGGCCCACACCGGCCGATCTCGTATTAGGCGATTAGAACCCGTATATACGTACCTTTATTAGACTGACCTAATTTAGTTGATCTCGATTAATAAAGAAGCCCACATTAGGAAAATCTTACATTCTCCCACTTGGCGATAAGCCCGACCGAAGCGGAGGCTATGTACCCTCATATTAGTGCAGAGATTGTTCTTAGTGGTCAATCCCGTCCCGTAAAGTCTCGACAGATCATGGCGGTATTTATGTAATCACGCAGAGGCGCAAGCGATCTGGTGCTTTCAACTTTATGATATGGACCGGCATGGGCGGAGCAACGTTAAATGGACAATACCTCATAATGAGTGATACTTCATGTGTTATCCATTTTTGTTAGTCGAATTCACCTCAACAAGACAACAAAGCCCCAGTGTATCACTACAAATTCTCATCATGGTTCGATGAACACAGTATATCTTATCTTGATAGTTAAGCTGTACTTCATGTGTAACAAGACATATTGTTAAGGCTAATGCCAAGGATGCCCCCATAGCCTGCCAGGTTTGCACTACAATGCCCTGAGATTTTAACGATTATCACGTGCTCGACTTAGTAAATCTGCCACGATGCCTAATACCTCATGAATGCCAAAAAAAATAATTGATACATATTCAAAATATTACAAAAATGTAATAAAATCAAAAACAAACTTTATGAGAGCAACATAAAATTCATGACTCCCGCTGGTGACGGTATCCATGTTCGCTCACAAGCCCGTACTATGACATATCGATCAAACACACGAGGCGAAGGCCTTTAGTTAAGCACAGGATGCAATCATATCATACATTTGAAATGTGCCGTTTGCAAATCACTTAGGTCGAACTTTTCCTTTATAGTGGTACTTGACACTCCATATGCTTAGACCCCTTGGGGACTTTTGTTGTTGTTAATAAACAACCTTTGCGCAGATTATTGTCAATGTGGCGTGGACTTTATCCAAAATCAAATAAATTGACTCCTTAATGAGGTTTGAGCCAAATTGCACGAGTAGTGGCTAAAGCATGCTACAAACTCCGCTTGCATGGTAGAAGTGCTATTGACTCTGTTCTCACTTTCCATGATCTTTGCACCTCCTGCTAATTTGAAGATGTAACCTGTTGTTGACTTCTTTTCATCTGGCGGCCGTAAAAGTCGAATCCAGAGATACTGACTAGCTCTAGGTTAAGACATGTTTGTAAATCGACATATAGTCTTTTATCCGCTTTAAGTACCTCATAGCCTTCTTGCGCGAACAACTTGATGCGTGTCACGGACTGGCGATATCACGCCTGAAGTCTGTGCAAAGGCAATATCAGGACTAGTGCATACTTGAGCATACATAATACTCCCAAGTGCACTAGCATAAGGTACATTCTTCATTGGAAACTTCCACTGCCAATCATCGGAATGAGGACATTGTGACTGGCAGATCAGCATGCCTTCTGAGACGGGGTAAAATTCACAGCTTACATTGTTGCATGTTGAATCTTTAAAATCGATCAACATATGCCCTCGAGATAAACCCGATAGTCGAGCGATTCTGTGAATCTCAATGCCGGAGACAAAGACGCCTCACCAAGGTCCTTCATATCAAAGTTCTTTAATAACATCAGCTTTGTCTCATCACGATAAACGCAGTCAACGCACCTTGAGCGAGATATAAATCCACACAAGTAATTAAGGAAAATGAATTTTCTCCATGACCTTCTGATCATATACATTGATCTACTTTGTTCTGAAATAAAACAGGATAGAAACTTAACAACCTATAGAAACTTTTTAAGTACCATTGTCTAGAAGCTTGCTTGAGACCATAAATAGACTTTTGGTCTACATCTGAGCGATACCTGAATCATTTTGCTGCAAAACCTTCGGGTTGCATCATATAGACTTCTTCATTAAGGTCTCCGACAGCGTTTAACATCCATGCGGTGTAACTCCATATCAAAAATGAAACAGCGCAAAATACCTTTTTGATGTGACTCTGAAAGAATCTTTGAAAGGCGGGAAAGAGCTGTTTGCATTCATATGATCACCTCATACTCTCTGAGAGTGAAACCTTTGGCTACCAGTCTGGCTTTAAACTTCTCAATCTTTCCGTTAGGGTCCCTGTTAGTCTTATACCCATTTCTTGACCAATGGTCCATGATTTCAAATTCAACAAGTTCCCAAACTCCATTATGCCCTACTGGGATTGGAACTCAGCTCCTTCATTGCATCCGACCACGGTTAATCGGGGGCAATGGCTTTCCTGCTCTGGGACGTCATTGGATGACCCACGGAACCGATGCTCGTAGTCTTGCTCTCCTATATAAACTAAATAGTCGATTATGAGTATAGCGATCGTCTCTCCCTAGTGGATCTCCTTACTAGAGTAGTAATAGCCACATCCTGCACCTGAGAGCCTTGATGAACTCATTTAAGAGTTGTCACCGACAACGGGATCGAGTCTCAGCCAGGTTATTATGGTGTGTGGGAGTTTCCACAAATATCACAGCATGGGAGGAGATAAAATGCCATATTACCCACCGTACTATTATCCTCAATAACAGCATTTGCTACTTTCTTGGCCATCAAGCTCAAAAACTTAGCTACATCTGTGATTCCTGATTCTTGTGCCTCCATTGGGATTATGAAGCCAGATAATCACACAGATGTTAGAATTAAGATCTGAAAGTAACACCGAGTGATTTGCAAAGTCCAAACTCCATATCTTGGATTATATAACTTCGCCACGGGACATCTAAACACTACAGATGGTTTTTTAGCTGAAACTACGCCCAGGCGCCTTTGAAAAGAGTGATGGAAGCGACTTGTAGGTACACGATTCGAGAATGTACTAAAAAGCTGTTTTCAAAGCTTCACTTTGAGAAAACCGGGTAAATTTGTCCACACTAATCGCCTCCTTACCATTTCAGAGTCTGTGAATTCGCCTTTAGAAGCTACACCATTTTGCTCGGACTCCAGGGCATAGTAAGCTGTGCCACTATCCATAATCCTCCACAAGTATTTGGCGAATGGCGCCAAAGCTGTCAGAGCATACGCCATGCTTGCCATAATACTTCTGCCTACGCACCAGATTCCAGATTCTAACAGCACTATGACTTTTCCCAAGCGCATTTCTAGGCTGCAGTCAGGAAAAATTCGCCCAGACTTGTCAAGAGACTCATCCTTTTCTTTAATCAAGTACAAATAACCATATGAGAATACGATCATCAATACGTCTTGATGAAATAAAAATTTCTACAAGGTTGCCGTATAAGGTCCACTTATATCGGTGTAGATGACCTCCAGCAATCGAGGAACTCAGAATTGCGAGTTTTCTTTCCTTGTCTTGGTCATTTTACTTCTCTATAACAGTCAGCATGTCTAAGTCATTTTTAAGAAGCGACGGGATGTTAGTCTTTATAGAACACTTTCTCTATCCTTAGAGATAGCCAAAGCCAAGCCGTTTATGCCCGTACCTCAGGCATTTCATAGGTAATGGTCTCATGAGCGCCTTTTAGGCGTTGCTGGCGGCGTATATGTCATTGGGAGATAAACCGCGATGCATGCGATCCGTTGGACATATACGCGACTGTATTTGAATTAAGAAACCGGCCAACGTGTGCCCAGTTTGAAAGTAGTCATACATGTGGCTTTTACGATAGGGAAACTTCAGTTAGAACAAATGAAGAGTACATAAAAGTGTCTTTCAACGCCCTGATCTCGAGGTCTCCCAGGGCTCTGAATTATCTCCCACAAACATAACATCGGCTTTCGTTGTTTCCCCACAGTGAGTTTTAGATTGGCCTCACGGACACCTGGCTTCTCGGTTCTTGAAAACCATGTATAGTGTGATTAGTTGCACCTTCATCGGAAACCACCAAGCGGGCGTTAGCCGATGGGACTGGATTCACAAACAAGTGTTAAAGAATCGTACCTATAGGCTCCACGTTGCAGACCCGACCAAACTTTAACTTTTCAAATCGCCTGCTTTGCTGTGCTTTCTTCTTACAAAGCGTGATCGCATCATATACGAAGGATGTCTTCTTTGGACCCATGTTGTCGGTGGCGTAGTGTCATGGGCTTACCTTTATGATAAGTTGCAGACTTCTTCTTTTCCTTTTGTGGGAGCTAGAAACGCCTAAGGCCGGTGCGCCTCTCCTTCTTAAGTTTCTCTTCCCTCTGCCGCCACCCTTCTTTATCTAGTCGTGCCTTGGCCAAGTCTCATCTTGGGAATTGTAATTTGTCTTTACTCTTGTCGGGTGGAAGGGTGTTTTAAGGCTTGATCGCGCGTCTGACATCGGGGAATGAAATGCGTTGAGCTTGGAAAGCCGTGCAGCAGTTTACCATCCCCGGATAACAGAACACAGCCCGATAGAACCATCACTTCGCTGACCCGAAGAGCTTTTGAAGAAGTGTACCAAAGCATTGGACAGTGGGTTCTGCCTCGAAACCCAGCCAGTTTCGTAGCGATCACGGTCGGTGGTAAACCACTTTTTAAGTGTTCTTGAATGGATTTCTTCATTGTCAATCGCAAGAGAATTAGGTTGCTCTTTTTCCCAGCGGCCTGTGTTTCTCGGTTTAAGTCTTGGTGGCGTGATATACGCGGCTTGTCTTTTGGAAAAACTTGTCATGAACATCTGCCGACTCCATTCCAAATAGAAAAGATTCATATCTTTCCATTTCTTAAAGTTGTCAGATAAGGACCTGTCGAAATATCGGAACATTTACGAGAAAAGTAGGCGGAAAACAAAACAAACAATACACGAAACCTGAACATCATGTGAATACTTATACAATTACATACATCATCACGCAATCACCTTTAGGCGAAAATATGACATGAAGTTATGCGCTCTGCGTAGCGGCGACGGCGAAACGTATTCTAATCTTTAGTAAATCCTGCCTTTATGGGTGTATGAATCACTAAGATCGATCATTCTCAAGCTTTATCTTATACATGTACCCACTCCCGTGAACTAACACAGATCATCTCCTTTGAGTATGACTCATGCAATAAAGCAGGAGACATCCACCTCGATATGAGGCGATATTTCTCGAACCAGTCAAAGTGTGCCACTTACAGGCGATCCTGACAGATTGAATCCTTGAAAATTTCTCATACGAGGGGATATAAGCATGTCACATTCACGCCATATATATGTAATGCGGGACGTAAAGCAGGAGGCGTATGTCTTTTATTACACATGTCTCTCATTATCTATTCAGATTATTGGAACATGGGTAGCATCCACGTCATATGGATGTTTAAATATGTGCTTCCATACATATTTGAAACTACCTCAGAGGGCAAGTCATACAAAAACCTTTACAAAATTAAACAGCATTGGGTTTCTTCATTATTTTCATCTGTAAAAGCTTCAAACATGTAAAATAATATACCACTACAATGTAGAGCATCTCGATACAACGCGTGGTGCGCCGAGAATCGAAATCCAACGGACGTCGAACGCCCGCCATCTTGTACATGGAAGGCGAAGTCTGAGCCGGTCGAGATTAGTCGAGAATAATTGGTCGGGGCCGATCCGGATGTCGGCCTTAGCGTCATCGGTCGTTCAAAAATCTGCCAGGCCGGTGGCGGCCGTCGAGAACCGGAACGGTTCTGGGGCGAACTTTGCGGTAGCGGTACGGCGTCGTCATGGCGTCGACCATCGTCATCAAAGCGGTTCACAGGACGAGGCAGCCGGTTGGAGCGGCCGTAGCGTGTCGATCACGCTCCGTCGCCTCTCCTGTGCGTGGCGGCGCGTGGAGGCGCGTCCGGCCTCCTCTGGCGACGTGCCACCCATCAATTTTTAGTTTCGGCAGTAGATTTTCCAAATATGCAGTAAATACCGAGCTTTCATCGGATAAAAATGTAGAAACTAGACAAAAACCTCTCGGAAAAACAAACAAAAACTTTTTTTTTTTATGTTCGATTCTAATCTATGGTGACTCGAATGCAAATGTCGTATGATATTGCCGTGCATGCAAAATCACCATAAGTTTAGAAATAAAACACAACAATGCATGCTGCGTTTGGAATCCATCGTGTGATGCGGAATTGGCTGACGATTCAACGCTTTGTCCCGATCTCAAATCTTCTCCCTTATCATAAGTGAATAACGGCACTGTGAGATTGCCACTTACAATGCAGAAATGGTCTCTCTCTCGAGTTCCGCGTAAGTCAAAAAAAGTGCAAAAAATGGTAGAGGAAAGAGTTAAAGGGAAGGACTTGGCGCTAACACTAGAGTTTTGACCACGGGCCCTCTCGTAGCGGTCGGGCCGTACTCGGCCTGGCCAGGTCTATATTAGGCGATTAAGAACACTATATCAGTGCACTTTATTAGACCAGCCTAATTTAGTTGATCTGTGATTGGCACAAAAAGCCCACATTAGGAAAATCTTACACCAGATGCCCACATATTTGTTGAAACACTACCATTGATTTTTTGTACTTAACCAAAAAAAAAAAAAAAAACACCCTTAAAATAAAAATACTAATGGACATCAATGTTTGATCGTTCTTGTCTACACCACTACATAATACAATTTTATCAATCAAATTACAAAATTATATTCCTTTCGTAGGATTTAAGTTAATCCAACCTGACTTTCAATCCTATGAGCTCAACTTAAACTAAAATTATGAAATTCGCGTTAATCGTATTACGTTTAGCTTAGCCAAATTAAATTAAAAAATTTATTGAATTATAAAACTATTTGACACACACACACACACACACACACACACACACACACACACACACACACATATATATATATATATATTCGTCTGTGTTAGGTATGGTTACACGACTATTGGTTCAAGTCCAACCCAAATTACAAAAAAATAGTGCCTAAACCCGACTCAACATCGTGTCATTGACCGACCCAAGTTATAGGCCTAGTTTGTCAGTGATGCCACAAATAAAGAAATATCAACCCTCATAAATCATGATAAGCATCCTTCAATCGAGCCTCCGATGATAGGGCGTTGTAAGATTAATTTAATCTCATCATTTCAAAATTAACCAAATAGTTAAAAAGAGACCGGCAGGCGCTTGTTTCGCTCCAAAAACAAAGGCATGGTTAGAACTTAGAAGTGCCAAAAAAACCCCAGAAAGTAGACAGTAGACAGCTCAACATTCATTCACAAATATCTTGGTCCAACTAGACAAGAGGACACTAGACAGCCAGACAGACATTGTCCATTTTTATTAAACAATAAAATGAAGGAAAATGAATCAGATAAGTGATTTCAGGTCGAGAATAACCAAAAAAATTACTCTTCTTATTTGAGAAAAATATGCTATAAAAAAAAAATGAGAGAACGGCGGCTAGGTGGATGGATCCATTACTCATAATTATCATTTTTAGAATTTACTACTATTTTCATACAAACTATGATACATTATTGCAAATAATTATATGTAATTAACTAATATAATGATTCATTACTTAATAATAATATAGATACCATTAGGATTTAGGATCACCAACGGAAGCATCATTGAGTGTGGGTCCCAAGGAATTATTGGTTGTGGTGTAGCACAAAAGTAAAGTATGTGAAATGCTATAAACACTTTAATTATAGCATGTTTAGAGGTAGTGTTATGAGTTTTACATGAATTTAGATATAAAATACTCAAAAATAGTATATGAAATGGATTCAAAACATATATGAGTTTTACACTCATCAAATATCTTGTATGTGTTTTATTGAAATAATGTTATTCTATATACCCATCAAATATATTATCCCTTCGAGCTCGACTTCACTAAAATCCATTTCCTCTCATATGAAATACGAAACGAAACTTTGGTTTTTCTTTTTTTTTCAATATCTAACATAATTGACTAACCGAAGAAGCCAATTTGAACAAGGAAGAAGAATTAAAATACATGTGAAAAACCTATTCACAGAGGCCCCATGTTCTGAATAATCGTTATGATGAGTATGGTTCTCAATTTTGAGAATGTGACTTTGTTTAGACAAAATCAACATGTGGGGCTCACTAGGAGCCGAGTCGTCAAGAGAATCATCAATATTAGTTGTAGGCCAACCTCCTGGAACGTAACTTGAAGCGAAACTGAGAGGAGTTCGTCTCGCTATATCTCTGCCGATCAAAGGTTTCAGGAGCAGGAATTTACTATTGGTTTGTAGTTCTAGGATACTACCAAAATGAAAATGACAAAGAAGTACTGGTTTTGGTTTACTACATTATAGAATGGTCGAGGGAATCATCAATATTAGTGGTAGGTCCATATGCCCACATATTTGTTGAACACTACCATTGATTTTTTGTACTCAACCAAAAAAAAAAAAAAAAACACCCTTAAAATAAAAATACTAATGGACATCAATGTTTGATCGTTCTTGTCTACACCACTACATAATACAATTTTATCAATCAAAATAGAAAATTATGTTCCTTTTGTAGGATTTAAGTTAATCCAACCTGACTTCCAACCCTATGAACTCAACTTAAACTGAAATTATGAAATTCGGATTAATCAGATTACATTGAGCTTAGCCAAATTAAATTAAAAAATTTATTGAATTATAAAACTATTTGACACACACATATATGTATATATATATATATATATATATATTTGGGTTCAGGTTAGGTATGGTTACACAAATTATTGGTTCAAGTCCAACCCAAATTACAAAAAAATAGTGCCTAAACCCGATCAAACATCGTGTTGGGTTGGACCTGCCCAAGTTACAGGGCTAGTTTGTTGCATGCCACAAATAAAGAAATATCAACCCTCATAAATCATGACAAGCATCCTTCAATTGAGCCTGATGATAGGGCAGTGTAAGATTACTTTAATCTTCATCATTTCAAAATTAACCAAATAGCAGAAAAAGAGATCAGTAGGCAGTTGTTTCTCTCCAAAAAAAACAAAGGCATGGTTAGAACTTAGAAGTGCCAAAAAAACCCAGAAAGTATACAGTAGACATCTCAACATTCATTCAACTAGACAGTAGACACTGGACAGCAGACAGACACCTTCTCCCTCCTTCCTCCTTCCACCTCCTGTCCTGTCAGATCTCACAAGATCCAGATTCTTCCTTCCTTTTCCACCATACGGCGTCGTTTTGACCACTTTTTCACCCCTAAATTTTTTTTATTTTTTTATTTTATTTTTATTGTTAAATTAAACTTTTCCACCGCTTACTCCTTATCGCTCTGAATTCATGGCTTTTGGAAAAATTTCCAATTGGATGCCCCCTTCGATGCTCAAAATGCGTACTATGGCAGAAAGTGAATCCAAACATTTAATTAATTCAAATTTTAATTTTTACACTTGTGGATCCAAAATTCCACACCCAAAATCAAACCCCCCCCCCCCCCCCTCAAAAAAAAAAAACCCCTAAAAAGGTCTCCCACCCAGCAGTTTACTGGCATATGTAAAAAGGAAGTTTTCAATCATTTTTCTTTTGCTCATAATGGTAATAAAAAAAGCACATAGGTGACATTTAAAAGAATACAGGGAAGGACCCATCCACCAAATCACCCTTGTTGGAGTTGTCTCTCAAGCCATTTCTTGAAGCTCCAATTCAGACCAAGGATGCCAACCAAACATGCACACTTGAAGTAGTATAAGGATAATTAGGGCGGGTAAAATTTGATACTTATTAATGAAACACGATACGAACTCAATACAGCTTTCATTTAGCCCGCATCGAGATGACCAGATTGGATCATATTCGTGTTAATCCACCTAATATGTTTAATAAATGTGTCATATTCGTGTTGACCTGTCTTACACGAATTTGATTCATTTAATTATTATATTAATTAATTAACCTATTTAATAAGTTATTTGTTTTAAATATGGATTATTAATTATAATAATAAAATTAATAAATAGGTTATTTGTATTAAACATGCATGATTAATTATAATTCTTATTATTTTAAATAATCAAATTAAATGAGTCATATTCGTGTTGACTTGCCTAACATGAATAATAAATGAGTTGAGTTTGGGTTAACGAATGTTGACATATTTATTATTCGTGTCGGATTTAGATTGATAAATATTAATACGATTTGTATATTAACACAATACGAATTACCACCCGTAAAGATGATAATCATATAAGTGCATATTCACTAACTTTCTAGGCTGGAATCTAACCCGCCTGCTTCAGGTAATAATTGGAGTTCAAAGTCAAAATAATTTATTTAATATCACTTCATGTAGTTTTCAAAATATTCATAAAATAGTCTTTTTATATTTTAAAATTACATTTATCCAACTATGGTTTTAAAAATTAACCTTAAAATCATATTAGAAGCAATATCAGTTTAATGCAATTTAAAACCGTATTTATTAACTATAGTTTTAAGGTTAATTTTTAAAACGCCGGTTGATGAATACGATTTTAAGGTTAATTTTCAAAATCATAGTTGATGAATATAATTTTAAGGTTAATTTTCAAAACCTCAGTTAATAAATAAAGATTTAAAAAAAAAAAAAAACTAGTTATATGAATATTTTAAAAATAAATTTATATGTATAATTTTTCTTTAAAATGAATTACTTTCGTATCAAACTCTAATAATTGGACCTGGAATCCAAAGGAGGGATCGATGGAGGTGGTGGTGGAGACTTTTCTTTTTTTCTTTTTTTCATTTTTACTTTTTTTCTTTTTTTTCTTTTTCTTCTTTTTGGAAAACTGGAATTCATTAATGACTTTCGTCTTTTTAGGCTGCAAGCAAACACGCCAGCCTCAGGTACTACTTGGACCTGGAATGCAACGCAGTGATGGTGGTGGTGAAGACTTCTCTAGTTTTTTAACTTTTCTTTTCTTTTCTTTTCTTTTCTTTTTTTGGGAAAACTTATAAAGAGTTTGAATTCATTAATAACTGTAATAACTTTTAAATATAATTTAAAGGGAAAATTATAATTTAAAACTTGAATTTTAACTATTTTTCATTTAAATCCAGAATATTTTTTTTAAAACTTTAATTTTAATTATAGTTGTGACCTCAAATGTCTAAAACGTGATGCAAACCTTCACTTAGATGACACATTAGTGTCCATCACGGCCTGTAAGTTAATTAAAATTTTTATTTTGAAAATTGTTGCAATTTTTGTTTTAAATTTTGAACAAAAACTTTTTGTAAGTGTATAAATTTAATTTAAATAGCAATTCTAGCTTTAGATGTCCATATATTAAAAGTAACTTTCCTAATTAACATTTTCCTTTACCTCACAATTGTAAAAAATGGAGCAATAAACATATGGGTGGGTTTCAAAAGAATATAGGGAAGGAAAGAGTCGAAAGACCCATCCACCAACGGATATTTCAAATCACCTTTGTTTCCTTGCAATTCGCGACCAAACAATTTCGCCATTCCAAACCACAAATATGACGAAAAGGATAATGGGTGAAAATAAGACTTCCAGAAAAGGGAAAGGAATTTTTACATTAACATAGGTGATCCCTTTTTGACTTTTTCATCTGCAACTTTTTTTGAATGAAAATTTACGATGAGCTTATATACATATGGATTTTCTTTTTTATTTTCCACTTTTATCTTAATTTTAAACAAAAATGCGGTGTTATAATATTTAAATATTTTATTTCTTTTTAAAAAATGCTTGCATCTAATTTCTTATATAAATATTAATTAATGTCAAAATAATTTTACACCGATTTTAGGTACGGCAACTCATTTGTTTTAGAAACAAATTAGTCTACTAATTTGTTATCAGGAAAATCATCATTATTCTAAATTATTATTTAAAAATAAAACAGATAAATTAAATAATCTTGATTAAAATTATGTAAATATATACAAAAAATTCCAAATCAAACCAAAATTATACATATTTGTCAATATATTTGCCTCGTATTTATTCAAATTCTTTCGACTTATATCACATAATAGTTTTTTCTTTTTATTTTACTTTTATCGTAATTTTAAATTAAATAACGATTGTTATAATGTTGATATTTTTATTTCTTTTAAAAAAACTGCAGCATCTAATTTCTTATATAAATATTGAAATAATGCTAAAATATTTTTTTTTACAATTTTGTTAACTCTTTGTTTAGAAACAAATTAGTCTACTATAATTTTGTTATCAAGAAATCAATCATTATTCACAATTTATTATTTAAAAATAAAACTTACTATAAAAATTAAATAATCTGATTATAAAAATAATAGAAAATATATACAAAAAATTCAAAATCAAACAAATTATACCATATTTATCAATATATTTCATTATTTATTCAAATTTTGTGACTTACATATCACATAGTTTTTTCTTTTACTTTTATCGTAATTTTTAAAATAAAAATAACGGTGAGCTATAATGTTTAAATATTTTCTTTCTTTTAAAAAAATGCTTGCATCTAATTTCTTATATAAATATTAAATAATTCCAAAAATAATTTTTACAATTTTAGGTAATTCTTTGTTTTAGAAACAAATTAGTCTACTATAATTTGTTATCAAGGAAAATCATCATTATTCTAAATTATTATTTAAAATAAAACATATGTAAAAAATTAAATAATCTTGATTAATTAATAACAAATATATACAAAATCCAAAATCCAAACCAAATTATACGATATATTTGTCGGCTATATTTTACCTCATTGTTTATTCAATTTTTATAGGAGCTTATATCACATATGGATTTTTATTCTTTTTTTATTTTACTTTTATCGTAATTTTAAAAATAAAATAACGGTGTTATAATATTTAAATAATATTTTTATTTTTATTTTTAAAAAATACTTGCACTCTAATTTCTTATATAAATATTAAATAATCTGCCAACAATTTTACAATTTTAGGTAAAACTCTTTGTTTTAGAAACAAATTAGTCTACTATAATTTGTTATCAAGGAAAATCATCATTATTCTAAATTATTATTTAAAAATAAAACAGATATAAAAATTAAATAATCTTGATTAAAAATTAATAGCAAATATATACAAAAAATTCCAAATCAAACCCAAAGTATACCATATTTGTGTATATTTGCCTCATTATTTATTCAATTTTGTTAAAAATAAAACTCCACAGATTCTTCATTTAGGACTGAAAAGACAATGGTAAGAATCATAAAATTTATCATAAATTAATTTGATATCTTATATCTTCCAACAAATCCAAAATAAGTTGAACCTATTAGAATTAAAATTTTAGAATACCAAAACGTCATTTACATTCATGTAAATATATAACCTATTTTATTCATTTCATTTTATGTTTTGGGGTTTCTGGTGTTGCACTTATATATGTAGTATTTGTTTTTCTTTTGGGTTGTTGGCTTTGATTCTTGTTCTATTGATAGATCCTCTCTTTTGCTTGATTAGGGTATAGAGTCTAATTGAGATATTGTTATTGCCTGGATGATGGCATTTCATATATCTCTTTTCTTTCTATGTCCTGTGTTTTTAATTTGAGTTTTTATTAAAAATGGAAAAAAAAAAACAAAACAAAAAGGACTCTTCGTTCGACAGCAGAGGGAGGTGAATGGTCGTGAAATGGGAGAAATATGAAATATAATTTTTACCTTTTCTTTTCTTTTCTTTTCTTTTGGAAAAACTTATAAGAGTTTGAATTCATTAATAACTGTACTAACTTTTTAAATATAATTTTAAAGGGAAAATTATAATTTAAAACTTGAATTTTAACTATTTTTCATTTAAATCTAGAATAAATTTTTTTAAAACTTTAATTTTAATTATAGTTGTGACCTCCAATATCCAAAAACATAGTCCAAACCTTCAGTTAGATGACGTGGCGTCTATCATATTTATTAACAATAAAGTTAATTAAAAGGTATTTTCTGAAATTAATTTTTTACAGATTTTATTTTGCATTTAAATCTAAATAATAAACTTTTTTTAAGTGTATAAATTTTTAATTTAAATAAGCAATTCTAGCTTTAAGTGACACACCACACCTTCATTTGGCGGGTGTGCGACATGCTCTAAGAACTCCCCATCCGTTCCTCTAACGACTTAAAACTCACCGTGAGAAGCGTGGCCTTTGCTAAAACCTCGTATAAAATTTTTTTCTTATTTATAACTTGGATTTTGAAATAAAATCTTAGAAGCGGAAAAACTTGTTAACATAATTTGCATATAGTATAATTCGAATCTGTATACGTAATTTACACTATATCCAAATAACTAAGCGGCTTGACATACCAACACGTTCTCCCGACTACGTATGTACATACATATGTTGAAAATACAAATTGAGAAGTGTTTGATACAAATTCAAAGTGTTTTCCTTACAAAATAATTTTATTTTAACTTACTTGTACAATGGGGACAAATCTACCGATAACCTGGCGATGCTGTACTTGTACTGGAAATAGTTTTTAAAATACAGAAAATAATGAGCTAAACGACTCGGTGGTATATGTTTTTACAAAATATTTTTCTTTTCCAGCTTTATCTCAAATATAAAAACTCATGGCACGATAACTGGCGTACCCTAGTGAACACGGAAGCCTATGCATCGACCGTGCTGGTGGAAGGACCTTTGTCCGCATCACCTTTTTTCGGTGAATATGGTGGAATTGACCTCGTGTCGCCATCACCATAATTTAGTTAGAGCTCTTAACCTTATATACTCATGTACGTGTCACGGTCTCCTTTAAATGCATGATGTATGACCTAAGTTTTACGACCGAGCAAAACTACAATGCATGTATGAGATCTTAACGCTCTCTACGAATTACGCGTCTGGAATACCTCTGACCGGTTTGCTTGCTTAGAACTACTGAGAGGAGCCTATTTTCACAAAATGTTCTTTGCCTTTGCTTGCTTGCTCTTTGAAAAATGGTTTTACAATTTAAAACCATTTGCTTGCTTGCTTGAAAAATGGTTTAATTATTCAAAACCATTTGCTTACTTGAAAAGTGGTTTAATTATTCAATACCATTTGCTTACTTGCTTGCTTGCTTGAAAAATGGTTTAATTATTCAAAACCATTTGCTTACTTGCTTATTTGCTTGCTTACTTGAAAAATGGTTTACAATTCAAAACCATTTAAATACCAATACAAAACAGTTTATAATAATAAGAATAATAATACACTAGTATTTGGAAAATGAGTTTAGAACACTCACCTCTTTGCTTGCTAAACTTGAGCACAGTTCCACACTTTTCCCGCCTTTGCTTTTTAACTTACACACTCAACTGAATACGGCAACTATTAATTGCCTACATAATCGCATAATCTTAACTTACTTCCTAGACTTATTCACACTCAACGAATATGCCGCGGCGGCGAGTCATCTGATTTTTGATCGAGGGGTTCAATCTTATTTGAACCTATCTTAATCATTTAATAAGGTTCCTAAACTATCGGTGTGAATTAGGGCTTAGTACACACAAAACACCTGTAGCATTCTGGGCATTTGGGCACACATGTACGGTACACCTTGGACATGTACCTGGCCCACATGTTACATTGTTATCTTACTAGAGTACATGTTGGACATGTCTTAGGTACATGTTGGCCTCCCCCAGTGGGGTGTCGGTACACCCCACGTACATGTATCTTAGGTACACCCTCCGAAATGTTGCCCAAATTTGTTGTTTTTTGCCACTTTTGATACCATTTCACTTCATACAACTGCTATAATTCCTAACACCTCAAGAATTCTCATGGAAATCATCCACAAACAACTTCATAACACTTGAATTGGTGCTTTGGAACTTCATAACCCAAACCCTAGGTGAAAATTCTAAAAATCCAACCTAAGGTCCACCAATTCTTTATAAAAACCATATAATTTGATGATTCCATGTTTATTTTCAATCAATTGGGGTTCTACTCTCATAACCCCAACAATTCAAAGGTTTATGTGATCTTTGCACAAAACCTAGACCAAAGGAGCGACTAATCTCCATACCAAACCTTAAGAATCAGTACCCGCTGATTGAAGGCAAAAAACATACTGATTTTTTTTGGACTTCTTCTCCTTCTCCTTCTTCTTCCTTCTCTTCCTCTTCCTTGCTCTTCTTTCCTCTCCACGGTTGCCCTAACCAAAATATGAGACAAAAATGAGTTTGGTTTTTGTCTCCCCTCTTTTATATGCTAAACTTTGTCTTAATTGCAAATTTTGTCCTCATCTCTTTAATATTGCAATTGTAACTTATGTTATTTCTATTATGGCCCATCAATAATTTGATTTTTGCTTTTCATATCCTTTTTTCTTAATGACAATTGTACTTGCTGTTCTCTGCTGCATCCCGGGTTCCATAAATTATCATTTTACTACTTTGGTCTCCAAAATATTACAATGACCACTTGTTATGCTCTTATACCTGCTACATATCGTAATATACGTACACTCTGGGGGCCAGGCGTTACATTTAGATCTCATATATTAAATGGTTTCCTAATTAACATTTCATTTTGCTCACAATTGTAAAAAATGGAGTATTAATAAACACATGGATGGTTTCAAAAGAATCACGAGGTAAGAAAGGACTTATCCACCGGATATTTCAAATCACCTTTGTTTCCTTACAATTGCATGCCAAACAACTTCGTCATTTGAACCGATATTTCGGAGAAGGACAATGGGTAGATATATAACCTATTTTATTCATTTCATTTTATGTTTAGGAGTTTCTGGGTATTTGCACTTGCTCTGTCATGTGTTATTTTTTTTTTTTTCTTTTTTAGGTTGTTGCTTTGATTCTTGTTCTATTGATGAATCTTCTCTTTTGCATGATTAGGAGTTTATAGGAGTTTATAGAAGCCTAATTGAAGATATTGTTCTTACCTGGATGAGCATCTCATATATCTCTCTTCTTTCCTGTGTCATGTATTTTGATTTGAGTTTTTATTAAAAATGGAAAAAAAAATGACTCTTTGTTCGAGCAATAAGAGGTGAATGTGGTGTGGGAAATGAGAAGTATGAATAATGTATAAACTCAAATATGAATGTCTAGGATTGGGTTTTTGTTTTGTGGGCATGAGTTCTGTTTTGTGGGTTTTATATTTGTTTATTTTCTTTTGAGTCTTTTTTTTTTTTTTTTTGGGTTTGTTGGAACAGAGCTATAATGGAGATGGGAATTGTGGTTTGGATTTTCTTTTCTTCTGTACAGGGTATTGGTGTTTGTTGTGGTTGGTTCCAAGTTTCTGATTTGCTGAGTGAAGTGCAGCAGCAACCCTCTGCGCATCGATGCAACCCTTAATTGATTTGTGGTGTCACATGCCTTGACTTTGTTTCTTTTTTAGCTGCATTTTAGACATTCAATATGGCATCATGTAGCAGCATTCGTTATTTTAATAGTGTCTTCACATTTTGATTGGACGCATTTTTTTAAGCAGAAGAGCACAAATTACCTATTGCAGCTATGGTTCGGTGGAACACATATTTTGATGCATTCTATTTGAATTTGATATGATAACATTCAGACTCTAACAACCATACTTTGAGAACTCCAATATCATTTTGGATGCTTGAATTCTTGCAATTGTCAAGTCACTCATACTCCCTTATTTGTAGAAGTTTCTTCCGCCACCATGCAGCCTTACATGACCACTAATATATTATTTGTTTTTTCTTTCTTTTATTGTTTTATCTTCTTTTATTATTATTATTATTATTATCACTCTTTTTCATTAAATCCATCATCTCTCTAACAAAAAAAAAAAAAAGTTTTGTTACAACTGGATCAGGGATTTGATCGTTTGACCATATGTTTTGAATAAGACTGAGCTCAACCATTGGGATGAAGGTTATTTATTGTTTAAATTATCCCTTTTTAAATTATATATCCAAATTTCATTTCTTTGCTTGTAAATGATCTCTCTCATTCAATAAATTTCTATTTCATTACTTAATTTTATTTTACTTATTATTTTTTTCTTTCTCTTCTCTTCAAATATTCTCCTTTTTTAGGCTTTCTTTGTTTATTTTTTTTAAACTTTCTATTTATTATATTTATTTAAAAATATCTTTCTGCTTTTAAAATAACATGATCAAGCTCATGGTTCCGATTGAATGGAATTTTGTGAAATTGATTATAGAATAAATAAATAGGCATGTATGAGGCTTGACATTTCATGTATCATTTGAATAAATAATTTTTCATATAATCGATGACCCAAATTCTAATTAGTTGTGAATAATTTGAATTTTTATTGTGCTGTTAACATTGTTTTTCTAGGCCCAGCCGTCCCGGATATGCCACACAAATTACACATTGTTTCTCATCTAACTTTATCTTATTATTTATATATGTCTAGCATGTTTTGTATTGTAATTGTTTATCTTCGGCATGCATTAGTTGATTAGTCAAAGCCGTATTTTCCTTAGTTTGTTTAGTAGAAACTTGACTTTAAGGGCTTAAAGGATTGCTACGCTTCCATCATATCTTCTCGATAAGTAACTTGACCTCAGGACTAGACTGGTTTTTCCACGTTTAACTTTTCTTATCGAAGTCATGTTAGGGTTTTAACTTTTCTTTATTTTGTTTTCCTTTTTAGAATAAAACAAAAATAAGTGACGATTCCAAATCGTTTTCTAAAAATGGTTTTCCAAAATATAAAACAAGTCTCGCATTTTAAGTTTAAAAAGCATAATAATAAAAAGCATATGGGATCCACACATTGCTACTATAACAACTTTCTAGTTGCCCTTCTATTAAAAATGTTTACGTGGTAATGAAAACACTTTTATATCATTACAATTATCTCAAAGAAATTTAAAATTTATCAAAAATAAGAAATCATGATTAATCTACAAAACATATATAATCACATTAAGCTTCATATTACTAAAACCTAAAATATATATTTTTTATGATTAAAAAAAAATTTAAAATATTGAATTAATGAATAAACATATATAAATATTTATATTAATAAAAAACATATTATATTTTTTATGATCTTAAAAACATTATTTTAAAAAATATTTACAAAATTTTTTTTGAATTTATAAATTATATTAACTGTTTACTTAATAAAACCAAAAACATAATTATTTGTATGATTATAAAAATATTTACAAAAAACTTTGAATTAATTAATAAACCATATGTAAAAATTTATTAATTAATATAATAATGAACAGTAGACACACACCTTCTTCCTCCTCCTTCCTCCTTCCACCTCAAGCCCTATCAGATCTCTGATCCAGATTCCCCTTCCTTTTTCCACCATACGGCGTCACTGGACCCCATTTTCCAGCCCCAAATTTTATTTTATTTTTTATTTTATTTGTATTGTTAAATTAAACTTTTCCACCGCTTACTCCTTATCGCTCTGAATTCATGGCTTTTTGAATGCTTTTGGAAACTTTTCCAATTGGATGCCCCCTTAGCAGAAAGTGAATCCAAACATTTAATTAATTCAAATTTTAATTTTTACACTTGCGGATCCAAAATTCCACACCCAAAAAAAAAACCCTAAATAGGCATATATAAAAAGAAGTTTTCAATCATTTTTCTTTTACTCACAATGGTAATAAAATAAGTACATGGGTAGCATTTAAAAGAATACAGGGAAGCATATATTATTAATAAAATCTATTTAATAGGTTATTTATATTAAATATAGTTTATTATAATTTCTATTATTTAAATAATAAAATTAATAAATATGTTAAATTTAATGGGTTATTTATGTTAAATATGGATGATTAATTATAGTTTTATTATTTTAAATATTGATTAAATGGATCGTATTAGGTGTTGACTCACACCACTTGCGAATAATAAAATGGGTTGAGTTTGAGTTAACGAATATTGGCTGCGTTTATTATTCGTGTGAGTTTACTGGATTAATGATGTCAATCTACGGTCGTATATTGATACGATATGAACACGATGCATGGACACGAATTGCCACTACTAAGGATAATAATGTAAGTAAATGCATATTCACTAACTTTCAAGGCTGCAATCTGACCCGCTTGCTTCAGGTACTAATTGAGTTCAAAGTCAAAATGATTTATTTAAAAAAATAAATATCCATGTAGTTTTTTTTTTCAAAATATTCATAAAATAGTCTTTTATTTTTATAATAAAGTATTATTTATCAACATCGGTTTTAAAAATTAACCTTAAAACCGCATTCATCAAATACGGTTTTAACGTAAATTTAAAACTGCATTTACTAATTATGGTTTTAAGGTTAATTTTCAAAACCCTAGTTGATGAATACGATTTCTTATTAATTGCATTTTTCAGAAATATATTGATGAATACAGATTTAAAAAAAAAAAAACTAGTTATATGAATGTTTTAAAATAAATTATATGTCGTAATTTTTGTTTTAAAATTAATTACTTTCGTATCAAACTCTAATAATTGGACCTGGAATCCAAAGCAGGGATCAATGGTGGTTGTGAAGACTTCTCTAGTTTTTTACCTTGTCTTTTCTTTTCTTTTTTTTTTAGGAAAACTTAAAGAGAGTTTGAATTCATTAATATCTGCAATAACTTTTAAATATAATTTAAAGGGAAAAATTATAATTTAAAACTTGAATTTTAACTATTTTTCATTTAAATCCAGAATAATTTATTTTTTAAACTTTAATTTTAATTACAGTTGTGACCTCATATCCAAAAACATAGTCCAAATACATATATTTTTTAAAACTTTAATTCTAATTATAGTTTCGACCTCAAATATCCTAAAACATAGTCCAAACCTCTACTTAGATGACGAGGCGTCCATCATGACATAACTAAAGTTAATTAAAATTTTTTATTTTGAAAATTTTTATATTTAAATCTTGAATAATAAACATTTTTTTAAGTATAAATTTTTAATTTCATACCAGTCTAGCTTTAGATGTCTCATATATAAAAATAAGTTTCCTAATTAACATTTTCTTTTTGTATAAGTATTTAGAAATGGAGGCTTGATAAACGTCTATGGAGTGGGTTTTTCAAAAATAATACAAGGAAAGGAAAGACTCATCATTATAATATTCCAAATCACTGTTTCCCTTGCAATTACATGCCAAACAACCGTCCTAATTTGAATCGTATTTGGGAAGGGGATGGGTAGAAAACAAGACTTCTATAAAAAAAGAATCTTGATTATAGGTGATCCTTTCTTTACTTTTTCATTTTGACACCCAGCTTTTTGAATGAAAAGTGTGGTGACTTATATCACATATGGATTTTTTTCTTTTTATTTTACTTTTATCTTAATTTTAAAATAAAATAACCGTGTTATAATATTTTAATATTTTTCTTTTAAAAAATGCTTGCACATCTAATTTTATTATATAAATATTAAATAATGCCAAAATAATTTTACAATTTTTAGGTAACTCTTTGTTTTTAGAAAACAAATTAGTCTACTATAATTTTACACAAGTTTGATGATGGTTAATAAATTGATGTTGTTATCATGCAAAATCATCATTATTCTAAATTATTATTTAAAAATAAAACAATTATAAAAATTAATAAATACTGATTAAAAATTAATATAAAATATATAAAAAAATTCCAAATCCAAACCAAGAGTATACTATATTTGTCAATATATTTGCCTCTCATTATTTACATTCAAATTTTGATAAAAATAAAATTCACATGTTCTTCATTTATGAATGAAAGACAACGGTAAGAATCATCGCGCATTTATCCAGAAATTAATTTGATCTTTTATATCTTGCAACAAATCCAAAAATAAATTTGAGAACTATTAGAATTAAAATTTTTAGAATACCAGAAACATCATTTACATTCATGTAAATATATAACCCTATTTTATTCATTTTCATTTATGTTTTTGGGAGGTTTCTAGATATTTGCACTTGCTCTAATAGTATTTGTTTTTTTTTTTTATTATTTGTTGCTTTGATTCTTGTTCTTCAGTGGATCGTCTCTTATGTTTTGCTTGATTAGGAGTTTATAGGGTTTATAGAAGCCTAATTGAAGATATTGTTATTGCCTGGATGAACATCTCATATAACTCTCTTTGTGTGTCATGTATTTTTTGATTTAGTTTTATTAAAAATGAAAAAAAGAAAAAAAAACAAGAAAAGGACTCTTGGTTAAAGCAATAAAGAGGTGAATGTGGTCATGAAATGAGAGAGAGAATATGAATAGTACAGTATAAACTGAAATATGAATGTCTCTAGGATTGAGTTTTGGTTTTGGGGCACGTAGGTTCTGTTTGTACTGGGTTTTATATTCATTTATTTTATTTTGAGTGCTTTAATTTTTTGGGTTGCTGGAACAGAGCTATAATGGAGATGGGAATTACTTTGGTTTTGATTTTCTTTTTTATTGCCTAGGTATTGGTGTTTGTTGTAGCTAGTTCGGATTTTCTTATTTACTGGGTATTTGAGCTATTTTTGTTTGGTGAGCGAAGTGCAGCAGCAACCTCAGCCTTGATGCCGCAGCCCTTAATTGATTTGGCAATTGTCGCATACCTTGACTTTAGAAATTTTTTCTTCCATTTTGGACATTCAATATGGCATCATGTAGCAGCATTCATTGTTCTAATAGTATTTTCACATTTTGATTGGATTTTTAGGCGGAGGTGTACCGCATTGCCTATGCAACACGCTTGATGCATTCTATTTGAATTTGATGTGACAACATTCAAACTCTCTCTGACCATACTTTGAGAACTCCTGTTTGAATTTGATATGACAATAACGCGTTCTTCTCATATCATACTTTAAGAACTCCAATATCATTTTGGATGCTTGAATTTTTGCAGTATTCAAGTCACTCACACTCCCTTATTTACGAGGTTCTTCCCCCATCATATGGCCTTACTGTTGGGAATCAAATGAATGAAAAGTTGTGTCCTCGGTTATTACGTTTCGAACCGACATGTCTATTAAGTGAGAGCAACTTCACAGGGTATTTATATTTCCCCCGAGTTTTTCCATTTAAAGATACATAACAAAAAAAAAAATTCTCCTCTGCTTGCATATCATTCATTTGTCTGCGGTGTTTGCCAGATTTGAGTTCGTCGAGGGTACTCCGATCGTACCCACTTTCGGAGGAACCGAGATCGCGTTCCCCCTGGGAGACGATTGTCAATTATCACTGGTCTGAGTTGTGAGGGAGTCAGGTCGTCTTGGGGCCAGCGATTATCGTTGAGGCACGGATACCGCCTTACAATCATTTGTTTGCGACATGGGTTGCTTCCTTCATGTTTTTATTTTTTGTTTTTTTAAACGAACTGGGGAACTACAATCTTAAGACGAATTTGCTTTTTTCGGTTCTGTTCGAATTTCATTTTTTTTTTTGTTCGTTTCTGCACTGCATTGAAATGTGATTCAAACATTTTTTTTTTTGTAGTGTTCTAGTTTGAAATTTGTTTTTTTCGTTTCTGTATTTCTGTTCGGTATTGAAAAAAAAAAAACTGTTACAATGTTTTTCGTTTATGCAATACATTTGTTACAATTGGGTCAGGAATTGGATGCCGGCCGGCCACATTCTCGAGAAAGTGAAACCGAGGCGGGCTGGTCGTTACAATTCATTTCCTGAATGAAAACAAAATGGTTACTGTTTGAGGGGCTATTGCATACACGAATTTCTATCTGTTCATCCATCCGTCCTGAATCTACTCCCACCTCGTTTCCCCCCCCACCTCGTTTCCCTCGTCTCGAAGGCCAACGTCGTCGCTGTCTCTGTCCACTTCCGGCTGTGCCCGGAGAACCCTATCCCCATCCCGCACGACGACACGTGGCAGGCTTTTATGTGGGCCGCACTCACTCTCGATGGACCCCTGTGATCGTGGCTCAACCACCACGCCGACTTTGGTCGAGTCTTCTTCACCGGCGACTGCGCCGGGGCTAACATCGCCCACAATATGGCGATGCGAGCCGGAAGCACTACCCAACTCTCTGATGTTACGATCTCTGAGATTGTTCTGGTTCACCTAGCTGGCAAAATGGGCTCTGAAAAGATTGTGGGATTACATATGCCCAACGGAGTTTCACAATCCACTGTTTTTGGCCGGCGGCGGACACAAACCTGTCAAGTTTGGGATGTGGAAAGGTATTGTCGATATTTATTGGGCGGAAATTTTTTTTTGAAAAAACGAGGATTGTGGTACTTTACGAAACTTTGAAGAAAAGTGGGTAGGGGTGAGCTGTGTGGAGATAATTGGAGAGTGAAGGTGAAGAACATGTTTTCCATCTCTCTTCTCAACCCAACAGACTGTGAAAGACAGGAGATTTGATACAAGAAAGTTTGTCTTTCATGGCCTGGACATAATCCGGGAAGCATCCTTGTTCTGGAGCTTTTTGCTTTTGATTTTTCTATCTGCAAAACAGAAATAAAAAACAGTGATGGTATTAATGAGTTTAAGTTCTATGTGTTTGTATGAAATGCCATCAAATTAAACGGAATCGTACTTAGAAAATTTTGGATCTGATTGTGTGCTGAATGTGTCTCATGGTCTTATAGACCGGGTCAAAAATCACATGGGTTGTATCCATACCACCAATAACATAAAGAAGCACTTCCTTCACCTTTCGCTCTCAAAAAGATGTAAGATTATTCTTATGGTCTAGAGCCTCATAAAGAAACGACTGTACCCTTCGGATGGAATGCTTCTATGATGCGCGTTGGAGAATGGTGATGAATAAATTTTTCTTTTAGTTTGCCGCCATATATACAAAAGCGAGTCCACTCGGAACTGTCCAATATGTCGGCACTTGGACGCATTTACAGCTTCTAGTAATTGAATTGATAGAGGGAGATAAATGTGTATATGTTAAGCAAACTCAGAATTGCTTTGCCGTTTTATGTCTATATGTAGACGATATGCTTATAACATGCAGTGATGATGATGAGACTTGTAAGAAAATCAAATACTCTTGCCTTTAAATCAAATTTGAAATAACAAGAAAATACAAGGGTGATGTTATTTTGGGAGTTAAAATCCCTCATAGACACACGGAGGATTAACTCTATCACAATCATTATATTAGAAGCTTGATTCTTGGAAAATTTACTGTGAATCTAGATATAGTACCAGTAAAGACCTCAGATAGATGTTAATTTACATCTTTTTCTAAGAATACTAGTGTAAGCAAAAGCTCAAAATGGTATGCTAGTATACTAGGCGGTTAATGTGTATAATCATGATTGTACTGAGCCGGACATAACTTGTGCGCTTGGTTGCCAAGCTAAGTCGATTTACGATTGAATCCCAGTGAAAATCATTGGAAACTTGATGAAAGCGTTTATTGGGCTACTTAAAACATACTCAAGATTATGCTTTGCATTACACGGGAATAGGCGGTGCTTGGAAGGGATCTTTGTGATCTGAAGTGGATAAAGCGGCTTTAAAGACCCCCAAAATCAACAAGGATTAATAATATTCACACTTGGTGGGGCGCTGATATCTTGGAAATCATCCATAAACAAACTTGTATTGCTAGATCCAGCGTGGAATCATTAATTTATTGCTTTAAAGTTAATGGGTGAAGAAAGTAGAGTGGCTTGAAATTTCTTGGAAAGATATTCCTAATTGGCCTAAACAGTGCGCATTGTATGTATACATTGTGATAGTCAGCGTGATAGGAAGGGCAGGAATGTCATGTATAATGGTAAGTCTCGACATACGTTGAAGACATGACACGGTGGAACATAACTTCTTTCTAGTGGAGTTATCACTGTTGACTAACTATCTTGAAGTCAAAAAGATAATATTGCTTGGGATCCATTGACAAAAGGCCTAACTAGAAGATGGTTGCAAAAACAATCAAAGGGGAATGAGTTTAAAGGCCTCTAAACAAGTCATCATATATATATATATGTGGTTTACCTAGTTGTGGAGATCGGGATCTGGGATTCAAAGGGGACAACTAAGTTATGACGTGTAGAATCTTGTCTAATTTGTTTTCCCCATTCCCGATAAAAACGGTATTAATATGTGAAGGTTAAGCGAAAAGCTTACAATGATTATGAAACTATATGTGTTCATAAATCACCTATGTGAAGTGTGAAGTGAGGGCGCAGTAAGGGAATTTAAAGGCGGAATTCTCTAAAGCATACTACAATGGAACCGATGGTGTTCATGGCCATAGTGAACACAGCGGTGGAGACCAATTTTGGTCGAAATGGTTGTGATTTCTATTGTGTCTAGGCTTACACGAAGGTCGGTTGAGACATCAAGTCTTGATTGGCGAGTGTCCGATAAGGCTTCACTAAGGAAAGTTCAGAATCTCGAGACTACTTATCTGATGCAACGTTTTCTCATGGAATGTCGCACTTGCATCTCATGCGCTATCTGCGAGTTTGATGCTGTCGAACTTTTCTGTTCATGTGAGTTGATGAGGAATCAAATGAATGAAAGCGTTGTGTCCCCTCGATTCATACATTTTTCGAGCCCAGAGCATGTCTGTAGAGACACTTCCTATGAGCTATCTTATACTCGAGTTTTTCCATTTTAAAGATACATAACAAAAAAAAAAATTCTCCTCTGCTGCATATCCTCATTTCACATTTTGTGCGATTGTTACGCACAAGTTGAGTTCGACCGAGGAATCCTCCGATCACGTACCGCCGGAGGAACGAGATCCGTTCTATCTGGAGGCGATTGTCCATTATCGCTGGTACAAGTTAAGGGTCAGAATTAGTCTTAGGACCTGCGTTCTCGTTGGGCTTCGGATACGCTGTAATCATTTGTTTGCACTGCAGGTTTGCTTCCTTCATGTTTTTGCATTTTACGTTTAAATATGGCCAGAACTACACTTACATGACCACTAATATATTATTTGTTTTTTTCTTTTTATTATTTATGCTTCTTCTTATTATTATCTCACTCTTTCAATTTTACCAAATCATCATCTCTCTAACAAAAAGGTAAAAATAAATAAAATGTTTTATTTACAATGCCAGATCAGGATTTGATCATTTGGGCATATGTTTTGAATAAATGAGCTCAGCCATTGGACTAAAGGTTATTTTGTGTTAAAATTCTATCCATCTTAAATTATATATCCAAATTTCATTTCTTCCTTGTAAAAAAGTTGATCTCTCTCATTCAATAAATTTCATTTTTCAATATTATTTTTGTGCAATATTTGTTTTTCTTTTTCTTCTCTTCCAAATATTCTTCTTTTAGATTTTTCTTTGTTTTATTTATTTTTAAAACTTTGTGTTTTGTATATTTATTTAAAAATGTCTTTTTCTTATTTTAAAAAATAACATTGATCAAGCTCATGGTTCCCATAGAATGGAATTTTGTGAAATTGATTCTAGAATAAATAAATGGAGCTTGTATGTAGGCTCGACATTCCATGTATCATTTGAATAAATAATTTTTAATCTAATCTGCAATTAAATTCCTAGTGTGTGAATAGTTTGCATTTTTATTGTGTATTAACATTGTCTCCCAAATTGATGATCGAATATGCCACATGTTGGAAAATGGGTTTGAGAGCACAATAGAGTGCTTCAACCTTGAGCTAAAATTACAATGGGTCCCACAAACTCTTTTCGGTGGGTCCACATGAGAATGTGTTCTCCTCCATGAGAAGATGAGAAAGGAAATTACTCACTGACTGAATTGCTCAAAGGCTTCATTAAGATTGACAATTAGAAGTACCACACTCCAAAACATCACTTAATGGTAACTAAGGTTTAACCTTTGTGAATTGTGTGCCACATGCGGATAGAACAAGACTTTTTTAAAGGGTATATATACACCTACCTTGCTGGTGGGTTTGGGCCCCAAGGGAACTTGAGTTTGTGGAAGGGGAGGGACCTAGCTCATGCTTGGTTCACCACACGCTATCTTGCCCGCCCGCTTCGGGCTGAGTTCGAGGATGTATATATCGCGTATTTTTAAACACGAAAACAACAAAAGCGATATGGTTTTTCACGAGGATTACCATTAGAGTCCAAACGTCGTCGTTTGATGGCACCTGTCGGCGAATGGATGCGAGGCGGTCTATATATATGAAGCACACATTCTCTCATTTTTGATTCATTAATTTTTCATTCTTTCATCAGCCGTATTCACGTTTGAGGGCGTAGAGATTGAGTTGCATAGTTACGGTTGATAGGCAACAACAAAGGGAAGTAACTTCTTGTTGGAAGATCATTTCATCACGGGAGGCCAATTGCCATTTCTCAAAGCACCACTACGGCGATATTTTTTTAAGGATATTGTATCCCAGCAACACAGACGATGCGCACCACCGGTTGTGATTGCTTTAATCGCAATGCGATTTTCACCGCATGAAACAAAGATTCCACATCTTGATATAGGTTACGCAAAGCGGGTTTGATTGAACGTGTTATTTGATTATCTCTTTTGCTCTGTTCGTTCTATTTTACAGTACTGGTATAACAATCTTAAGACAAATATTTTTTATTTTTTACATATATCTTGTGCAGAACGTTCAGTTTTGTTTATGCAGTGCCTAACGTTCAATTTTTTTTTTTCATATATCTTAATGAGCGTTGATTTGTTTGCAACTTCTTGTTGTTTTTATTTGTTGTAAACATTATGTTTAACTCTTGTTTTTTTTTGCAAAAATGTAATGTTTTTGCTACACTGATTTTTTTTTTTTTTTTTATGTTTTTCAACCTTTCTGTTTACTGTTTGCCAACATTTTGTTTCGCATTTTTTTTTGCTCATTTTTGCAAAAAATGATAATCTGTTTTAATATTTTTAATTGCTCATAATTAGTTAAGTTATTTCTTAAAAAACAGTAATCTGTTTTAAATTTAAATATCATTTTTTTTTCTGGAATACATAACTACTGCATTGATTAAATAAGGGGATTCGGTTCTATCATTTTTAAAATTAATTTTAGTTCTTTTATTTTTTTAAACAGTAATCTGTTTGATTTAATACTATTTTATATCATAATTTGGCTAGAGTCACATTTTTAATGATTTTCATACTATCTCATCAAACGGTAGCCACTTTTGCAAGAATTGTTTTATCTTTGCTCGGAATTTGGCAAAAGTCAAATTTTAATTTTAATATCACGTTTACGCAAGCGAGAATTTGGTTGATAGAATGACTACGATTCTACCCCTACTATGGCGGTGCCTCACTCCAATACATTATGGCGCTGATAGCGTGAGTCATGGAGGAGAAGCGAGGAAAGAGTTTTTGTGACCTTCGCCGGGTTGTCTCGTTGACCACTTTGTGAACACATGAAAATACGTGTGTCTCATATCCATGAGACCCATACATCTCGCGATAAAAGCGACCCAATAGGGCCCACACATCCATACAACTACAAAATGTATATTTTATCTGAGGGAATTTGTTTGATTGTATTAAATTACAATTTACACAAAAAGTGGATCGTTTTCTAAGAGAAGGTATGTAAAATAGGCCAACTTGGCCATTTCACCGCCCCTCTATGGTCTCAAATGCGTCCCATCCCCGGGTGCACCTTCAATACCTGAAATAAATATATTCCCTTGACAGGGTGAACAATGCCCAGTAGTGGAATTTTTCCTACTTGGGTTACTCTTCACCTAAGTGCTCATGCAATGGCACACCAAACATTCAACACATGTTAATATATCACTCATGCATATATTAACAAAATTCATACACTATCCACATGTCATTATTCATAGCAACTTACAATTAGCTCACATAGGCTGATATACAATTCGGCAATTCATCTTGGGCGCACAAGGAAATGCAATCAGCATGTTCACCTCTTGTAATAACGGCTTATCACACAAACCACACAAACAGCCCGTGGACTGTGGAAAAACAACTCTAGGGATTTCTTCACTCGGTCCAAATCTTTTGGAACTGAAAACCCGGCTCCTCCCCAGGCCTTAACAAATCCCCATCCATTAAAAGGCTGACCCTTAGTCAAAGAGTAAAACAAGTGGAGAACCCTCTGCCTTCCGGGTTTGTCGAGAAACACCATATGCAGTCTTGGCAAAGCTCTCACTATGAGGATCAACTCTTCCCTCTTGCTTTGCTTCGAGCACGGTCAGATCGTTGGGAAACTTAGAGAGAAGTGAGCTTTCTCTCTCTAAAGATCTCTCTGCTCTTTTCAGTTGGTCTCTCCCCCTATTTTCCTCTCCCCAAAATAGTTGGGAGACTTGGTCAAGAAGGACTTGTCCTCTCTCATGCCAAGTGTCCATTTCTCGTGGATGCCTTAGATTTACATCACCTTATCTCTTCCATTGGATTTCGATCCACTCCTGAGGTGCCATTTGTCCTCTTAATATTCACATACTTGTTTCAAAGGTTTAACCTGCTCGAGAGGACACGTGGCACCTCTTCGAGAGCCACTCTGCGCGTGTAACACCCCATAAATATCTGCTATGGGTTTATAATGTAACATGTTTGAGGGTATAAAATAAGTTAAATTATGTGAGTAAGTTCGAAAAAAGAAAAAACGACATTTTAGGAAAAAGACAAAAGCGGGTAATTTTGTGTGTAACATGGTCTGGAAGGGCTACAGATCTTGGATGATAGGCCTGTGACAGTAATCATCAGTTTAGGTCGATGCAAGTGAGGAAATCTAGCTATCGTAATCGAATTTAATTAGGTTGTGAGACGGTCGAAGAATTTTCACGAAGTCGAGGTATGATCAGTTTAACCTCAAGCGGGATTTTAGAAAATATGCGTGACTATTCCCAAAATGTCATTTATGAATTATTGGAACTTGAACATAACCAATCAATTGTTTGAACTAAAGCAGGAACCGAGATGGACAAAGGGAGACATATGGGCCCCACCTTAGAAAGCTTATATATACATATATATATATATATCATGGGAGAACAGATTTTGGAGACGCATGTGAGGCGTTTTTATTTTATTTTATTTTCTTCTGTCTGTGTTCTTTTATTCATGGAGTTTGTAATATGTTCCGGGTATTGTCTCGACAAGCGAAAAGTTCATCACTGCAGGGGCTGTGTCTCAAAAGCACGGGATTTCGCCAGATTCAAGTAAGAAGTTTTGTGGAGAAAAATCTAGTTTGGTGCTTTTTCTTAGATCGCCGGTGACGGTCAAAATTAGTTGGACCAAGGAGACAAAGTTTGATCCGCATCATGAGCTACGTGTGAGTATCAAAATCTTGGAGTTTCGATCCAAACTCCATGAGGTGAAAATTTCCTACTTGGAGATAAAAAGCCATGTAATGGCATGGGGTTGTTCGGGGCGGGAGCCAAGAGCCATGCGATTTATTTCAAGTTTTGGGACTTAATATTGGAAAATTGTGGGGATTAGTCGGACGGTCCAGATGAAGGATATAAATTATGATAAGAATAAGAATATATGAATATATGATATGATATGTGAATAGATGAATAATATATGAATATAGGAATATATGAAGCCCAGATATATATGATAGAAATATATGAGATTAGGAGGCATACGATTAGACAACAAATGCAGAATGCACAAATGATAGGGAAAATAGTTACATGTATGGTAAAGATTTATGAATACGATTAAATTCTGAAGTTAAAGAATTATGAAAAATGCAGGAGAAATACAAATATATGGTAGTAAATGTACCGCCGCAGTTGATTCTTAGAATAACAATCATTATTCGGGGAATATGAGATATGTCTGCCGAACATAAAATACACATGGATTAATGCTTAGAACATGTGGTAAGGGATAGATAGGCATGCCTATAGGGATATAGTTCTTTGCGACATACGAGTTTGAGATATCAGCGGCCACTGTTTGGAGTCGATGACATATAGATCTGTGTTTGGATCATTATAGCATTTCCCGGATTTGAGTATCTGAGATAGAGATCATTGTGTCGTATAGTGATAGTTCCTTCGGCTACATACAATTATTTCTCGTATCAGCTTCTAAGGTTTATGCAAGCATGAAACATAAAACAGATGACAAGTATACAAGTACAAGAAATAAAGTGTCAATGACACGAAATGTATATGACAGATAAAGTATATGAAAAGCATATGAAAGTACAGTATATGAAAAGCACATTATATGAAAATCATAAGAAAATATAGTATATGAAAAGTACAAGATGAAAATATAGGGAAGTACAATATGACAGTACAAGATGAAATGAAAGTATATGACAAAATATGCACATACATGAAATCACATTCTTCTTGGATGATGACAAACGTCTGAGATTAACACCGAATCACGTCGTGAATGTGATTATGTCCAGTGAATCATATTGTTAAATGCGAAATCACATTTCTATTGAATGACAGACATGACGAGGTTCCCTCTCGAATCTATCGTGAATGCCAATTCTATAATCAGAGTGAAAACATAAATGCAAAGTATATGACAATACAAGACCGTGTAAGAAAATATGATAAGGCAATATGTAAGAAATGAATGAGTGGCATGAGCGTGTAGCCACTACATGAAAGGAGACATGATATGGTACATGATGTTAAGAAATGCTATATGTAATAGTACATAGATGTAATAAGTCATAGAACTGAAATATATATGAAAAAGACTAGAAAGCAAGAATACGAGTAAAAGTATATAGATAGGAGATATGCGAAAACTTATAGAAACGATAAGTTATAAACTTGAATACATAAAGGAAGTATAGATAGGAGATATGCAAAGACACTTAAACGATAGGTTATAGAATGAATATGGAATATTCAGTATAGAAAGCGAGGAATACGGTAAAAGTATAGATAGGAGCTATGCAAAGACATGGAACATGTAACGGAAAGATTGACCGCAGCATTAGGAATGTAAAGATGATAAGTAATAAAAAGTTATATGAATATGTATAGATATATGAAATGCATATGTATAAGCTTGTGACGGTCACCATTGGTGGTTGTCCATGCTTATGTTCCCACTAAGCGTAAAGTTTAGCACGGGTGTTCAATCCGTTTAGGTAATGAAGAGGAGGCTAGAGGACAAGACACTCCACACCATCAGCATGGGCCGTCTCGAGAATGGGGTGCTCATCAGTGGCCTTCCATGACTCTCTGATTTGTTATATTAGATATGTATATGTATAAGATGTAAACTCCAATGAAGGAGTATGATTATATTTTGTATTCCGCTGCTACAAAATATATTAAATAGAAAATGTACATGTATAAATGGGACTCAGTATATGTGTATAGATATGAATGAGAAAACAAATGGAGATGTAGGCTCTTAGGCGAAAAAGGTTAAAGTCCGGTCCTAAAAGTGTGACTGCCTTCGCTTGACACCCGATTGGGTTCAGGGTTAGGGCGTCACAAGTTAGTGTGTCGAGCAAAGGTTGAAGCATTCACGGGTGCGCAAAACGCCGATAGAAATAAGATAGGAATATACCAAAAGTCTGTAGCCTTAAATGTGTTCGGCACGATGTGGATGTCGCCTTGTGTAGTATTTGTATAGATGGATCGTCCTGAAGAAGCTGATGAAAGTGTTAACCCAAGGGAAAAAGGGTTATCAGCTTTTCAACCTTCTGAAAGCAAAGTCCCTAACGAACCAAGTAAAGCCATGCTAAGCATATCGCAAGACATGGCTCGGGTATTGGATGGTGCATAGGTCTATCAAAGAGCCCTAGTAGCACCCCACCAAAATTTTCTTTAACGTGTGACTTTTCCCAAAATTGGTACAAGATGCTATGAAAGTAGAAAAACCTGAATCTGTAAGACCCAAGACATTCCAATTTCGTTAAAAAGGGCAAAATTGTAATTTTGGTTACGAAATTGTAATTTCGGTTAAAAATCCAAAATTTATTCTCTAGATCTTGGATGATGAAATGGATTGCACCGTTGAATCATCTCTGCACAAAAATTTAGCTATGCATTAGGTACAGTAAAATTAGAACCGATTTGAGTTGGCACGTTTTGAGCATCGCAGCCCGGTTCGGTGTCGTAAAGCGGTTTTCGATGTGGCCAATGATCAGATATAACACGTAATCATGTGCCATAAGCGTGGTGTATGAGAAAATGATGAAAATGTGAAGTAGTGTGGCCAGCGATAAGTAATGTCAAAGCTGGGAAAAGACGGGCATAAACATCATTTTTGGAAAAGTTTAAGTCACAAAGACAAAAAGAGTTGCATGAGTGTCGTCTCTTCAAATATTAAAGACCAAGCGTGATGGAAAAAGGGGGAGATCAGTAGCCAAGAGTACCATTTCCTGGTGAGAGGAGTATCCAACTTTTCTCTAGAAATACGTGCGATCAAACCGATCGCGATCTTAGTTGAGAGTTTGCTCTACGGAGAGGGCTTGTGTGTGTGGATTTAAAGGGAGTTTCTTCAAACTCCTTGACGTAGGGGTTTCTCCCTACTTGGGTTTTACACTTTATTTAAGTGTTTTTCAATGTTTCGGTTACCTTGAGGCCTTGAACGGTCGTTTGATCGGTCCCAAACTGGGACGGGTATATAAATTTTTATGACTTAAATGGTCACTGACCGTGACTGTGTCCGACTGATTTGGAGATATTAAATGGTGAAATTTTTGTGTTAATTCATGGGATATGGTTTGTTTGAGGCCGGAAATGGTCGTGAAACACAGGTCCTGAGAGTGAATCGATAAATTGTGCTTTGAAAGGAACGACAACCTGGGGTTTCTTGTTCAGCATTGATCACAGTAATTTTTGTGAAAACTCCTGTGTTTTGGTCGAGTGATTCAAGTGGGATTGCTCGTGTTTGATCATTAGCCCGCGAGAGCTAATTTTGTTGTGATGAGATGATAAATTAAATAATATGATTGTCTGATTTAATTTACGTGAATATATGCATGGTGATATATTTGCATGTGTTATATGAGTTAACTATGAAATGACATCTGAATGCATTTCATATGCAGCAGGTAACTGGAGGTTAGGTGTGAGGTGGAACTATGACATGGTTTTGTAAAAATGGACATTGTTGCAAAATGAATTTCACATGATGATATTCCGGAGAATTGGGTTGGGAGATGGGCCAACAGATCATTTCGGATGAGGACCATGACTATTTCGGAAAGTTCACCAACCAATTTGCCTCGGAGGGTAGTCCCATATTTTTACCGAATATTTCGGTAGTATATTTTCAAGACGAAATAGTTTTTGTTTGAAAATGATGTACACTCGATCATGGCTTAAAGCGAGTGTGTGAGAGTTGGTGAGGACTCGAGATATGGGGATGGACATGTAGACATTTCAAGTAAGATCCACAATTTTTCTTGAATGTGTGTTTATTTTGGGCGACACGCCTTCTCATAGATTGAGAGTAGCCCACTTAGGGTGATTCCACACTGCGAGCATGGCTCACCTGTTATCAGAGGATATTATACTGCAGTGTCACGAGGGAGGCGGGGCAGGCATAATCATAGAAATTTTGTTTTTAGAAGAAAGCCGATTGTGGCTTTGGTTTTGTGATCTTGCATGTATTAGGTTTTAGAGATTTTTAATAGATAATGTGTATAAAGAAGATTCATTAACTCTTTGAAGCTGTGGATATAGTTATGTTGTCTGTAATGATGAGTATGATTATTGGTGCAGGGTGTGGTTTACTCATGTTGATTATATTGGACTGTTTGGGACCGGGTTTCATCTCCAGTGTGTATTTGGGTAGAGCTCCATTTATAAGGAGGCTCTCGTCGATTTTACGAAGTGGCGTCGGGTAACCCAGGGCATCCACTTATATTAAGCGGGTTGATGGGTGGTCGCGAGCCCTCAATGGAGTTGGGCGTCCTGACTTGGTATCGAGCTAAGGTAGCGATTACCGCGGGCCCGATGGAATTGGCCAAGTTATAAGTTTAGTTCGATACCGACTTCACGACAGTATCGAGGCTTAGGTATCACGGTCTTTTTTTGTGGTGTGTTGGGCATGGGCCTAGGATATGTAGTTGCAGTGTAGTGCTTGGTTATGATTACCTGGCGTTTAATATCTGATACTAGCTTCACAGCTTGGTATCAGAGCTTAGGTATACGAATACCTAGGGAGCTCGGGTTGGGTATCCATCACCACTAGGTGTGGTTCGATGTTGGGTTTAGGTATCTGATTACCTAGGAAATCACGGGACAAAACTAGGACACTGCATGCATATGTTTGATGTGTTTTGTGTGATTTGATGAATCATTGTATGATAGTGTGTATGCCATGTCCCTTATTTATGATGTGAATGTTGATGTGTGACCAAATACTTTTATATGTGTTGAAAAAAACAAATTTGGGGTTTCACGATTATTGACAGCCAAACTAGAAGAAAGGGATAAAATAAAGAAATAGAAATTTTACCCAGAAATTTATTTGGTTATTGGATAATGAAATCAATTCAGTGATTTGAGAGGTTGATACTAGGAGTTAGTGTTGTATAAAGGAGGCTTTGAGGAAATTATGGACCCGTTTTCAGGAATTAAATGAAAAAAATACAGAACGAAAATAAATTCCCAAAGCAAATTTATTTGGTTTTATTGAAAATGAAAATATATATATATATATATATATATATATACGTGATGATGATGTATGTTGTTGTGTGCATGTGTGTGTGTGTGTGTGTTTAAGGTGCCAAGGAGAAAAAAAAAGTTTTCTGATGTAAAACCGGAAAAAGAAAGTAAGAAAATAAATTTTATAAAATTTATTTGGTTATGAAGATGAAAGAAAGCAATTTTCTAAGGTTTTTACAAGTTGTAAAATTGAAGAAAATAGGGAGAATTAAAAAATAAATTTTATAAATTTATTTAAGTAATTCTAGAAAAAATTTCTGATGTAAAGCAGGAAAAAGAAAGTAGAAAATAAATTTTATAAATTTATTTGGTTATGAATGAAGAAGCAATTTTCTAGGTTTCTGAGAGTTGTAAAATTGAAGAAAATAATTAAAATAAATTTTTATAAATTTATTTAAGTGTTAAAGAAAAAAAAAATATATGCATACATGTATCTTTTGTGTTTACCAGTGGCTGGAACACATAATAAAAAAAAAAAACTTTGTGCAGAACCGTTTTTGGGCTACTGCCCAAATTATATTATGAAAAAAGAAAATTTTTGTATTGCAAGAAAGACATTGTATTGTGATATAGTGGCCTTGGTTGTGCAAGAGAGGAGGATTGTATTGCAAGTTGAGTGGGTGTTGAAAATTGTATTGCAATACAATTTTTGTATTGTAGAGAAGAAGGCTTGAGTAAGAGCTAGGGGTTGTATTGCGGGAATTATGTGCAATGAGGCTTGCAAAAAGTGAAATTTGTTGGGTGTATTGCAATACAATTAGTGTATTGTGTGACCTAGTCTTGTAGGCAATGGGATTTGTATTGCGAGAGAAGAGAAGACTGAATGGAAATTATGTATTGCAATACACAAGGAAGTGTATTGTACAAGGGAAGAAAATTTGGAAAATTGTATTCACTTGATGTAGTAGTCGATAAGGTAAATTGTGTTGTAATACAATTTTGTGTGTGACCAAGCGTTAATCAGTGAAACGTTATTCGATTTGAGCGATAATCTATGAATAGTAATCACATTGAAACGATGTCATTGATCGGTCAAGCATGAAACAGTAAATTTCGAAATTTTTTTAAAAATAAAAATAAAATAAATAAATGCAAACAAAATGGTTCAAAATTTTTAAAAAAAATTGAAATTAGAAAAAATAAAATTTTGTTGATAAATGTGTGTTGATATATTGAATAATGTGCATGGTGTGTAATGCATTATGGAAAAAAGATTGTGAGCGCCTCAAATACGAATTATCCGCAGCGTGGCAGGATTCAGTGGCTTGACTTTCCTTCTGTCGGCTAAACGACGGTCTCGGATTGTAAACGTATTTCTAGAGAGAAGGAGGTCCTTCTCTCTCTAAATTCCTCGATTTTCGTTTATGCAGTAGCTACTGGTTTTCAATTCACGTTTTTGCTTCTTTTGAATTTGAGAAGATGAGCACTATACATTATCTTGTCTTTTTGTGACTTAATTTTTCCAAAAATGACCATTTGTCATGTCGTTTTGATGACATTATTTCATTTGCATGGATCCATTTATGTTTCTCTACTCATGCCACTTATGACAGCGAGTGCGTGTTATATCTGACATTTGCGTCAAAATCGTTTCTGACACCCGACGTGATGCCTCGAAAAGCGTGTAAATTTCGAAACGTCACCGAGCCGACCCGAATTTTACGTGCTAGCTAGATTTTACAAGACGATTCCAATGGTGAAATCCATTTTGTCATCTGAGATCTAGAGAATAAATTCCGGATTTTTAATTGTTTACAATTTTGTAACGAAAGTACGATTTTGCCATTTTCGAGAGAATTAGAATTTGGGTCTTACGTTCTCATCCTTAAATGGAATTTCGATCCCAAAATTCTGGTCAATCACAATCACTCATGCATATGCAACGCGCACTTTCGATCATGCATGTAAACTAGTATTTAAATGTTAAATGACTAAACCACGTACCAACCGTCCCTATAGCGAAGAGGATGGTGGCGCATCGTGTCCTCGGCGCTCCCACGTGGACTCATCACTTCATAGTGTCCGCCTGGTACCACCTCGCTAGCCCTCGCGGTCTTTGGTCGCGAGCGATCAAGCTATCAAATGCACCTTTATTCTCCCTCGAGGTCCGATAGTGTCAGCCTCGATACGCTGATCTACCACGCTTAAATTTGGATCGGGTATACTTCGAGCATGGAGAAGTGAAATACCTTGTGGACACGACATCTTCAGATGATGCATGTGGGATGCGCTATAGTGCCCATCCTCGGAGTATCTCGAAGGTCCAATAAACCTCGATAGCTTTGCTGACTGCTTAGGGCGACCCTTCTTTGCGGGCATCGTGGCCAGGCGTGATCCCCGACCTCGAACTCTGGGGTCGGCGTCGCACATCCGTATAGCTCTTACTACGCCGGCTGGCGGGTGAGAAAACGTTGGCCTGCAAAGGCTCACTTCTCGGAGGTTTCTCTAATCGGTCGAGGACCCGTTGATGGAGCTCTCCCACCTCGATCGAACATAATGGTGATCTACATGGCCTCCCATACAATGCTCATACGGTTGCCATCACGTATACTCGCACGTAGCTGTGTTATGGAGGAATTGCCAGTGCCAAAAATCACTCCTCCCGGCTACCCTTGATCCCGGGACGCATGCTCGTAGAATGTCCTCTAATACCGTATGTTCTCCCGGGCCCGACCATGTAGGGTGGAGCATTTGTACTCATCGTCGGTAGGTATTGTGCCCGTAGCCTTTTGGAAACTCTTTACAAAGTGCCGTAATCATGGTCCCTATTCGACCTATGGATCTTGGTGCTCCATGTAGCTTGACTCTCTCTTGAATGTATAAGCGGTGGGAATCTCTCCAAGGGGCGAAGGTCATCCGCCTACGGCTAGAAAATGTGTGCAGTTTGACACCCAGTGAGCAGGTCCACTATCACCCATACTGTGTCATGCTTCTTCTACGTCCGTGGCAAGTGGGTCACAAAGTCCATCATGACTTGCTCCGGCTTCCACTTTCGGCCACCTCAGCGTTTGAAGAGTAGCCACGCGACTACGGTGCCGACTAACTTTCTGGCGACATGGCGACGTCGTCACGATCAGAAGTCCCCCTCGGTGTCTCTTGGTCCCATTTCGATGTCTGGCGACGAAGATCTGATTATCTTGTTGCACATGGATGCTATGAGGTGAAGGGTGAGACTCGCGAGAATCTCTCTCTCAAATCGGTCCAGCGGGGAACCACTGCACACGTCCCCTATATCGAAGACTACCATCCATGTGGCCGGTCCAGCCCTCGTCACCGTACCTGGCGTACTCGGTCACGATGGACATCTCTGCGTCCTGCCCGTGGGACTCAATCACTACGCTATCAGCATGAGAGATGTGGCAACCGCTAAAGCTCCCCAAAGTACCACTGATGCGCTGGGCGTACTATATAACTGACGTCCCATAGTCTCAGGCATTACACTCCAGAGAAGCTATACTAGCCAGCGTCTGTGACTTCCGACTTAGTGCATCGGCCACCACATTTGACTTCAGAGGTGATAGTAAAGTGAAGTCATAATCTCTCTAGGAACTTCCATCCCTCTGCGTTACCTCATATATTCGAGGTCGGTTGCGTGAAAATATACTTAGGACTTTTATGGTATAGTACACCTCAGCTCCCTCGCCGTATAAGTAATGGCGCCAAATCTTCAAGGCGAAGACTACGGCCGCCATCTCTCCATGTAGATGTGTGTGGGGAGTAGTGCACTCGTGATTCTTCGAGTGAGAACCGCAAAGCTCTTGCCCTCCCGAGCGCATCAAAAACATCCCTATCGACCCTCGAGGCATCTGATACATATGTACCCACAGTCCTTGTCAGGAACTATCAAGATGGGAGCTGAAGTAAGTCTCCTCTTCAACTCTGCGGAATGCCCACTCTTCGCATCAGTCCGTCCAATCAAACTTGACACTCACCAGGTCGACTGAGTCGTAGATTGCTACTATCTGCTGAAATTCTCCATGAACCTCTGTGGTATGCCCGGCCAATCCCAGAAACTACGTATCTCGAAGGCGACCGGTCTCTCCCAGCTCATTAAGACCTCGGCACTTCTGCGGGTCGTGACACTCCCGATAAGCACCCACGTGTCTAAAAATCTCGCCTCGATAAGCGAAAACTGCATTTACTAAACTTGGTGTCACACGATTGATGAATCTCTCAGCAAGCTGTACAAAAACAATCCTTAAAGTGATACTCATGCTCCCACTTTATTGAGAATTATAGATCAAAAAATCAAACATCCACGAGACTACGACAAGCGAGTCTAAATAGGGTTGGAATATCATGCATGGATCCATGAATGCTTCTTTGGCGCATTAAGTGTAATCCGAAGAGACATCACCATAAATCATAGTGCCCATACTTACGAAGTCCTAAGCGCTGTCTTGGGGATATTTGCATCCTAACCTCGGTTGATGATAACCGATTGAGAGAAGGTCTGTCTTGGGGTAGGCCTAGCGCTCCTCTCGCGATCAAACAAATCCGCTCTCCAATCTGGGTAATGAATTGCGATTCTTGATCGTAACCCTGTTCAACTGTCGATAGTCGAAGGGTCTTGTTCTTCTTCTTCGTAAATAGAACCGGAGCACCCATGTAGTGAAGTGCTCTGATCACAATGAACCTTGTCCACTATGGCTCCTATAGCTGGACTCTGGGTTTGCGCAGCTCAAGGCGGGTGCCATCACATGCGGAGTCATAGAGATGGGTGAAGTACCGAGGAGTGTAACTCAATCTGCAGAAGTCTACATCCTATGTGGAGGTAGTCCCGAATTACAGCTCATCTCTGGAAAACATCCGCATACCTTGGAAAACCCTCGGGTAGATCTAAGTCTCACCTCGTCCTCACAGGAGTAAGACTTCGCTAGCCAACCAGCTTGTCCCACGACGCACGGACTCGTGTGCGATCTGCAGGCGAGCTGTGTTGTCCCCGAATACCCTACGTAGTCTGCCAGTCCGCGTCTGTGGCGGTAACCCTCTTGCGCTCTGTCGATAACGACCATATTTGTCGACCAATACATCCCAGGGATGACATGTCGAACTCGACATGTCCATGATCTCGAATTCACGTAAGTAAAGTCCCCGAGATCTCTAGCTCGCAACCTCGACATATCGGCTCCTAACTCTATAGCCCTGTAATTCCTGAGGGGAGAACTCACATACCCAAGGCTTTCTCAGGTCTCAACCTCTAAGCCCAACTCGATCTGGCCTGATGCAACAACAATGAATGAATCCTGGCCTTTTGAGAATCAAATAACACTCTAGCCCAAGTGAGATAGGAAAACGTGCCTTGTATCTGGCGGTTGATCTGCGGCTCGGCTGATTGTGTGGCCGTGAACACGCCCTGGACCCACGATGTCCCCCTTTGTGGGCATCGTCTCTGCCTCTACCCACCATACTCCTGGCCTCGGGCACCCACTTTTTGTGAAATGTGGGGTGCCGGAGTCTTTGTGGAGAAGAAATGCGTATCCTCTCTGTCTGCTCTTGGCCGGGAGGCGTGCTGAAACCACTGCGGGATCCATGTCTGCAGGGGCGATCAGTCTCATGTGTCCCGAGCTCTTGATAATGGTACCATACCATCTGCCCTTTCCCGACCAGGCAGCTCTCATCTGTCCTTTGTGGCAGGATGAGCGCGGCCCTACAGGACCCTCTCGCGAGACTGGCTCTCTGCCTCTTTCTGGCTGGAAGAAAGGCGGCGTCACTTCCACTACTTCTTTGCTAACACTCGCATCAGGTGCTTGAGCATCCTCTATCTCTCTCTCTATGGTCAGGGTTGTCCCAACCATGGAATCCATATCCATGTGAAGTCCTATAATCCTGGCCCGAATGGACAACTTCAGTCCATTCTCGAATCTCCTCACCTTGGCCAGGTCGGTGGCCACACATGTCATCGGCAATGCGAGAATTTGCTCTGTGAGATCTAGCCACGTGGTCCATCATAGTCATCGTCCCCTGCTTCAGCTCTAGGAACTCCACGAGCCTTGGCATGCCTCATGATCCTCTGGAAAGTACTTACCATGAACAACTCCTGAAACTCTGCCCATGTCATAACTTCTAAGTCTCTTAGAAGTCTGGCCCATCTCCGCCTTACTCGAGACTCGCCTCTACGATGAAATCGGCTAACGATCACAGTCGTATCGGTGATCTCCGCCTCGACATTTATAGATACGCATGACAATTGGTTTTGCCACCATAGAGATTACCTCCTTGTGAATATGGCCTCAGGAGAGTGAATTGGCTCTAAATGTCTCTCTGAGAATTCTACAGGACCTCTTATTTTACAACTGCTAGCACACGTGAGATAGGTCGATGCAACCCCTACGAGCCTCAAAGGCCGGCCCGATCAAGCCACCGGCCAATTTGGTCAAAATGTCGGTGGTGCTGACTGTTTTCATGGGCGATCGTCTGTCACCTCACCACCCAACCATCTACAATTAACATAGCAGATTAAATCTACAATAGATATTATCTAAGAGCATATGCACGACCCAGACACTAATCTTTTATAAATCAATGTATCTTAATCACTTTTCATTTAAACTATTGTTTTCTACAAAATTTGTGTACACAAATTCTCATTGCGAAAATTTGTTGAAAATTTTATCCCAAACTGATTTGATTTGATTTGATTTTTGTTTATTAATATTTTCAAATTTATTTTTGGCCCAGTAGGCATATAGTTCAAAGCGAGTCTGAGCGTTACTAAAGTCCAGCGCGGTGGTGGTGAGGCGTGGTGCGCATAGTGGAGACCAGCAGCCGGTGACCCGGTCGCCGCGCTGGACCGCACGCCGAGGCTGGCGGTGTGCGCGTGCGCTGTCGTGATAACCGAGCGCGTGTCGTGGGTGCGGCCGTGATGTCGCGGCCCGGCCAGTCCGCGATGCTGGCGCGCTGTCGTCTGTAGCGCGCTGCGATAGTTACGCCACATTCACGCGCCTACTGCGCTTCGCTAAAACTATCGCTCGCTCCATTGCTTGCTTGGCGCCACCGCTTGGGCACCCGGCACCACTTAGGCTTTCTTTGCTTGGCTTTGGTACTTGTGCGCCTCTTGACGATGTATTGGCTTGGCCCGAACCTTGTAGCGTAATACGATTAGCGTTGCCTTTTGCTCCGCGGTCGCAATATACACCTGGTGTTGCGATCAACCCTCAGGCGCTTCCACGGTGTTTCTCTCTGTGACCTAATAGATATCTTTTCAATATAGTTCCTAAGCCAACTACCACACCCATCTCTGTATTTTAATCCACTTGGCCTTCACTGCTAATGCAAACTCACAAATACAATTCTTCTCCCAATACGATTTAAAATGATGCCTTTCCGAAATACCATTTTTTTCATTACCTAAAGGAAGCTTCTATTTCAATATACCCATTTTTTTCATTTTCTTTATTTCTCAAATAAATTTATAAAAATTTATTTTATTCTATTTATTCAATTTACTATTTTTATGAATGTCTTGAAAATTATTTTCCTGTTTTACGACTCTTAAGACTATAATACACACCTATTTTATTTATTTATTATTATTATTATTTTTTTCATTAAAAATTTTTGAGTGGACATTTGATCTAAAAATTTCTACTCTCACTCTTGATCCAACACTAAACTAGTGTTCTACCTCAAATTTATTAGAATTTGATTTCATTATCCAATAAACCAATTAGAGCTAAAAATTTATTTCTTTGATTTTTCCTTCCGGTTTCTACTTGTAAACTTCAAAAGTGTTTTCATACCTATGTACTAATCGCCTTTTAAGCACAACATTTCACAACACACATACAACACTTATGACATACACACCAACATACAATAATTCATCAAATCACACAAAACATAAAACATATGACAAGTATACAAGTCTGAAATAAAGTGCCAATGACAGGAAATGTATATGACAAGGATAAATTATGAAAAAAGCATATGAAAGTACGAGTATATAGAAAAACACATAGTATATAGAAATAACGGAAAGTATAGTATATATAATTACCATGATATGAAAAATATAGAAGGAAAGTAATATGACAATACAAGATGTAAATATGAAAGTATATGACAAAACCAATACCTTGTGTAAGAAATCACATATCTGCCCAATGACAAACATATGTGAGATTCCCTCTCTGGATCTGTCATGAATGTCCGAATTCTATAGTCAAAGTGGATCATATTGATATTTAAATGTGCAAAATCTGTGCTGTTGAATGATATAGCATGGCAGAGGTTTCACTCTCGAATACAGTCTTATAGATACTTAAATTCTACGATCAGTGAAAACGCCAAATCACAGTATATGACAATACCAGACCGTATAAGAAAATATACTTGATAAAACGTATGTGAAATGAATAGTATAGCATGGGCGTGTGAGCCACAGAAAGGAGACATGATATAGGTCTGGAGATAAATGATAGTATATGTGTGCATGGAAAATGTGACAAAGTCATGGCGAAAGATGAAAGGAGCCTCTGCATGAGAATATCGAGTAAAAATATATAAAATGGAATGTATATATTAATAAGACTATAAGTGATGATTATAAACGAGGAATATACATAAAAAGTATAGATAGGAGATATGACAAAGAACATAGAACAATAAGTTATAGAATGAATATGGAATATGCAAAGTATAGAACAGGAATACAAAGAAGAAGTATGAATATAGAGCTACGAAGACATAGGAACATGCGGAAAAGAATTGACATGCAATAGGAATGTAAAGATGATAAGTAATAAAAAGTTCTTTGGGACATATATGTATGGAATATATGAAATGCATATGTATAAGCTTGCTGTTGGTCACCATTGGTGGTTGTATGCTTTATGTTCCCACTAAGCGTAAGCTTAGCACGAGTGTTGATGTCAGGTGTGGGCAGGAAGAGGAGGCTAGAGGACCAGGACACTTCCACCCGGCGACATGTAGGCGATCGAATAGGTTCTCACCGGTATTTGCTTCATAATAAATCTCGATTTTTATATTACATATGTGTATGTATAGAATGGTTTGTATATAGATGTAACTCCAATGAAGGATATGATTTATATTTTGTATTCATTATACAAAATATGTTAAATAACAAATGTACATGTACTACCATAAATGGGACTGATATATGTGTATAGATATGAATAGTAACTCAAAAATAGATCTATTTAGCTCTTAGACAAAAAGGTTCAAAGTCTAGTCCCAAAAGTGCTTGGCCTTCTCTTGACACCCCATCGGGTGCCGGGTTGGGGCGTCACATAAAGTGCCAAGTGTCCCGCACTCTTCTACGTGCCTCGAAAAATGTGAAATTTCGGCTATCTCAAAATTCGATGAAATTCGATGGTAGCAGCTAAATTTGTGAGATGATTCAACGGTGAAGTGCATTTGATAAATACGAGATCTAAGAAAAATTCGCAGTTTTGACCAAATTTCCATTTTGCCAAATTTGGAGAATTGATTTTCTCGGGGTTCATAAGTTTATTGGGATATAATTCAAAGTTAAGAACAAAAAGATGTTGTTATTACCGACTTCACCTTAAATCTGGCATGTTTCCTTCAAGAGGATGCTCCCATATTGAAGAAGAAAATGAGGAGGCCAAATAAACAAGTATGCTGCGTTGGCGGAAGCTTGGAAACATCTTGATTTCTTGTGTCGCCAGCCCCACCTCTTGAATGGCACAAGATGAAACCTGTATATATTAATGATTCTTCCTTCCAATACGCAAAGCGTAAGAATCCTTGGACCACAAAAGGCTAGGCCCGATGCGGGGGCTGAGAGAGGGTTTGTATGATGGGAAAGCCTGAACTATAAGATGCTTGATTCGAGGCATTGATCAACGAGTTGAAGATCTACAAGAGTGATTACGCATGACATGCATGAAGAGGGATGTATCTTGAGTGAATCCTTCCAAGTAGTTTGCAATTATTGAAAAATTTCCCACCACTATGGAAAGAATGAAAAATTACCTAAAGCATATAAAGCGAGAAGAAATGAGACTTGAAGACTTGATAGTGAGGCGAGAATGAGGAGAAGACTCTTAGTGCATGCGAGAAAGGCGAGCCCAGGTGTAACACCCCCAAATTATGCCATAACAGTTTATAACTTGTTTAGAGTATAATAAGAAAAGTAAAGTATATTTTTAGAAATAAAATAAGACAAAAATAACAATATAGAAAAAAGCAGGAATTAATACAAGTCAGATAAATTAATAGTACACTAGTCGGAACCCAAGAGTCATAATTTAATAATGTCATATACTAAAGTAGAGGAATATGCATAAGTTAAAGTAAGAATAAGAGAGAAATGGAGGGACTAAAGTAAAAATGAGTAAGCGAGGTTTTTAATAACTAAAAGAAGGATAAGATCAAATCTAGATAAGACCAAAAGAAATATCTCATTTTGGTCTTGGAGAAAGAAAAAAAAATGAGAGGAAGAAGAAGAAGAGAAGAGAAGAAAGAAGGAAGGGAAAAAGAAGATCACATGTATGGAATTGTCTAGTTTTGGTATATAAAGCATGGATACATGGTTTGGAACCCTCTATTTTGTGTATGGGTTGGGTTTGGAAACTCCCAAACTCATTTCTTGTTATGGGTTGGGCTTGGAAACTCCCAAACTCATTTCTTGTTAGGGTTGAGTTGAGAAGAACTCTAAGACTCCTATATATGTGTTTTGGGAAATGTTTGGTTGCATTTTGAACTAAGGTAAGTTGCTTATCTTGATCTATATGCATTAGCGAGGTCATCTTAGGGTGTGGTTTTGGATAAGAAAGAAAGGGAATCATTAGTGGCGAGTCCTTCATGTAAGTGTCAACCACATCTAAATTATCTTGAGATTGTTGTTGGGATTTTGAATTCTCCAATTCAAACCTTTGTATGATTATAGTCCGTTTAACTTTGAGGTAAGTCTAAATGGAAGGCATCCCTAAGGCTGGATTGGTCATTTGAAAGGTCCATCCATTTGGAGTTGGATTCGGATGGAGTTAGTCCCAGGTGTTTAGGTTCGTGCGGGTGGTGGTCAATTGAATCCATCAAGGTAGGTTGGTCCTAGTTGAGTTGGTGCGTCTGGAGTCCGCTGCATCTTCTTTGGTCAGTTCTGATGGGTTGGTTCGTTTGGATCCATCCAACCCAGTTGGTATTTGGGTCCATCCAGACTGAATCGATCCGGTACAGATGCAGGTACGGCGAGACCATAAACTTCGGAAGGTCGTAAATTCTTTATCCGAACTCTGATTCGGGTGTTCTTTGACTCTATGGAAAGCCCATCGAGTCAAGATTTCATCCATATACTTATGGAGGGCATTAGGTGCTAGAGCCATGCCGATTGGGGCAATCGGCGGGGCGAAGTGCGGTAGAGCTAGCCGGGAGTAAGAGGATGGTTATTCATGTGAGACCTCCAGCCAACGGAGAGGAGTCACTTACTTCTTTGTCGAACTACGATTTGGGTGTTCTTAAGCTATCTGGAAAGCCACCATTGAGTCAAAGGCACATCGATAGCCATATTCCACAGCGTGGAGGGCATTGGAGTGTTGAAGATGGCGGTTAAGGGCCAATCGGGCAAAGACTTATCGGGTAGAGCCTTTAATGGGTGCAGGCTAGTGGTTCCCTATGAGACCTCAACTTCGGAAGGTTACCAACTTCTTTGTACGAACTCCGATTTGGGTGTTGTGTGGACTCCATGGAAACCCCATTTGAGTCAAGAATCCATCCATATATAGCTTGACAAAATTGAAATCATGGGTTCGAAATCATGAACAATAGTAGGACCTGCTGGTAACCATAGTTATTCATGCATATAATGAGATATGAAAAATGCAAAGATTCGAATAAATGATTATACAAATCACATATGATTACCGATGACTATAATTATTCAAAAATATGAGGTATGTATTGAACATAAAATATACACGGATTGTCCGCTTAGAACCTGATAGAGGGATAGATAGGCATGCCTATAGGGACCACCGATTCTTTGTAGCATACGGGTTCCGCAGATATCGAGGCCCGTTTATGGTCGTGAGCACAAATCTATTTGCTGGATCGTCATTAGGCATAGGTCGTCTCCGGCTGATGATACCTTGCCGGGTATATACGGCCTCGTTGGTCACATATTGTGTGGCATGAGTCTTTGTCTTATGCGGTGATGATGATACCTTCAATGGTATATACATATAGAGATCAACATCTCGTACAATGATAATACCTTCGGGTATATACAGTTATTTCCCGTATCCGCTTCTAAGGTATTTGCAGACATGAAACCCTAAAAATGACAAGTATATGCAAATGAAATGTATAAGAATATATGACATGAAACAATATGAGAAGCATAGCACTGCTATGCGATGATAGTATATAGTTACAGAACAAAAAGTAAAAATTACAAGATGATAATCATGAAGTATATGAAATATGATAAATGAAACATTTTAGGAAAAAAGTATATATATGAGAAATGATAAGTATATGCATTTGTATAGAAGTGTAGTGACCCTTAGTAGAGGTCATCCATATGAATTAATTCCCACCAAGCTTAAAACATACGGTGTTTTCATTATGTGATGGAAAGAGAAACAGGAGGATAGGACAATCCATCCAGCGAGTCAAAGGCTCGCATCACTAGGTGCTTCAGAATACCACTGGTCTATTTTGTATATGAAATTTTTATTTATTTTGTAAGCAATGTAAATATAGTAAAGGTTGAACACTTCCATATATGGAGCTTGTATATATTTTGTAATCATCTGCTATAGAATATAATACAAGTTAAATGTTTAACATTATTGTTTTCTTGTGATTATATAGACTAAAACCTTCAAATTAACATAGTTACAAGAGCCTTACAATTCTCTTGCATCTTCGTCTATTTTTGAATTGCTGGGTATCTTGAAAGATTGCTTTATATTGCTTAATTTGAAAATGGTTTTAATCTAAGACACTGTAAGTGCACAGATCATACAAGTAGTAAAATGGATGTAAGTCCATATATCATTCCCACAAAAATTGACAAGAATTTGAAATTAACTACCCCAACTACTTAAGGTCCACACTATTTGAACTTCGAGTGAATAGTGATGGTTTAATCTAGAAGATAATAGTTTTAGACGATACATAGGAATGTAAAAGGAATTTAAATGTTACAAACAATCACACAAAGAAAATAATATCAAACAAAATAAAATAATTAACAAATACTGGACTGAATCAGTTTTCCATTAGAAATGAACACTATCAAGGAGATATGTTGTGAAAGCGACCCAGTTCTACATTAATATGCACTACTCTGTTCTGTTGCTGGATGTGGATTTGTCCAAGATGCCTTAATATGAAATTGGATTTCTCCATATTCACTGGTTAGAGGTCCCTTCTTTTCTCAAAGACAAGGATCTAATTAGCTACTTGTATTTTTGACCTTCTTGCAAGATACGCGTTATTTTTCTACCGATACCACCCGTTTCTTGAGGCTACTTGATTTCTTGCCCCTTTTTCAGGATCACTTCAAAACTTCTACAACTCAATTGATGATTCATCCTTTAATCTAATGGTTCTTCCCTTCCCTTGATTAGCTTTCTACTAACACCGGGTCAAGAACTTCCCCTCAGATTAAGGTGAAGTCTCTGATTATTTTCATTGATAAATGTTTGTCTCCTCGACATCGATTATGAGTAGAAAAGAATTTATGCTGAGGTGAACTTTAGAGCTTAATGGTCGTCAATGTGTAGTCTATCATACCTACAAAGTGGAATGTTCCCAACTCAGGAATCTCCATCTACGTGTCCTGTGGGCATCCTATGCATCAGAGAAAAGAAACAATTATTGAAAATGGTATAATGTGCCTCTCATTAGAAGCTGGTGGAATTGATAGCAACATCAATCAAATAAATTCCAATCCAAGTATTTCTCTCTAAATGATCTCTTTGAGAAAAGATTGTAACTAGCAGGTAAATCCAATCTAATGAAGTTTGCTTTTTCTCCAATCTTGCATTACAGTAACAAATGGATCAGTTAATTAATTACACCAGCTATGTTCTTAAGAAAGAAAGCTGAAACGAGCAATTCGAAATTTGTCCTACCTCCATTAACAATGGTAATGGTAAGAGAAAATCAGAAATTAAATCCAGCTTCATCGTTTCTACATCAGATCAATGGTTCAGATCTAGAAAAAGAAAATAAAGAAAAATAAATAAAAATATATTCTAAAATATGCGGTGAGTCGCCTCTGCACCAGGTTACAGGCATGCGAAGGCAGGGCGCACACTATCCTCAAAAAGTCTATTTATAACTGTCAAAAGAAAATGGGCCTAATTCAAAAGCACTAGGTGGATTTTATTAAAGAGAAAGCCCAATCTACTGTCTCATGTCATGACCTCAAACTAATGTCGCGACCTGGATTTCTATCATTTGCACTCGTTCGATTAGAGCTGATAACCGATTCTGCGACTTGGTTCTATATAGTTTGCTTTGATTGATGGTGTGACATCAATTCTCAGTCGCGACCTTGTTGCTTCGATTGTTTTCAAGAAGCTGATGTGGGCCGCGATTAACATCGGTGACGCTTGTTTCACTCCTTCATTTCTCTTATGTGCAGCGTCCGCGACCTTGGTTTAGGTTGTGACTAAGTAATTCTCTTAGCAAGCAGCGAGTGGCGACCTCAAAAAGCGGTAAGCTACCTCTTCGTTACCTTGCCGACCCCTTGTCCTTGTCTCGGTTACATGTACTTAGTCGCGATATCGAATATCTACATTGAAACCCCTTCTATCTTCATTAGCCTGCCGGTGTTTTTGAGCCATGACGAAAAGCGCGGGTCGCAACCTCCCGATCAACACTCGCGCGCTGCTTTTGGTCGCGAAAGCTTTATTCTTTTGTTACAACCATTTTCCTTTCTCTAGTCTCTATTTCAGGTCGCGACCACAAAATGGTGTCGCGACCTTATAGTTGCTCTTTTTATGGTTGCATTATGTCCTAGTTGCTTAAATGTAGTTGCGACCTAAATTTTTACTGCTCATCACTTCTTTAGGTCGCGACCTCCTTTTGGGGTCCTTGACTAATAGGTTGGTGCATTTCATTGACGTCGTGTCTCTAGTGGATTTTCTTCATTTTCCCGGTTGGTCTCAATTTTCACCCTGTGAAGACGTCATCGTGGCTTCATCGACGGATCCAGCGTCCGCGACCTCAGGATTTATCTTGCAACGCAACGCCATCTTCAATTAACGTTGCGACCTCAATTTAGTGTCGCGACCTCAGAGTCTTCCTTGAATGTTCCTTCTGTCTTAGCAACTCTTCCTTTGTCATAATGTCTATCATTGAGTGCTTTGGTATTTTTGGTCGCAACCTCACTTTCCTGTCGCGACTTCACTTCTCAGTTGCGACTTCAATTCTTCCTATTAATTTGTGGTTTCTTCACGGTTCTTCTTTGAGGATTTTGATTCTAAACACTTTCTCTTTGCAAAATATATTTAGAGTAAAATATTCATTTTTTATGCCTAATGTCGACATTCATATTGTCATTTAAATTGAAAAATGTTAAAAATCAATGAGTTTTTGACTCATCAATTATACGAATGAACAAGCTTAGAGTTTATAAGTTTATAGTAAAAAAAAATAAAAAATGAATGACACCCACACTTGACACCGGGTGCCAGGTTGGGAGTGTCACAGGTTAGTCGATGTCGAGCATCCAGGTCGGTTCCCGAGGAACCCGCCAATCAAAGTCGAATAGGAGGGGGCTATGAGGGCATCATGGAATCCAAGGCGTCTTTGGCAGAACAAGGGTAGACCTCGTAATCACGAAGAGAACCTGATATGGCAGCGATTGTAAGATCCTACAAAATTTCCCATGAGCAAGTTCTATGAGTGCAACAAGCAAGGGCACCATGCTAGAGGCTGTCATAATGCAAGGAACAGAATCGAAGAAAGCGCCCTCAGTAATGTGACTGAAGTAGATGATGTCTCAGACATGAACCTCTCAACCGTAGTCTACGAGGTGAACTTCATTGTGAAATACCAGGAATGGTGGGTGGACATGGGGCTACTCGTCATGTTTGCTCTGGGGACAGAAGATGTTCTCATCATACTGAGCATAGATATGGAGAACCGCTCTTTATGGGGAAACTTCTCTTCTTCTGAGTTGTAAAGGCAAGGGAGAGGAGTAATTATTGAAGGCGACATCGGGCAGGAACTTACTCTCTCGATGATGTCTAGAAATTCCCGAAAGAATCTAGTCCTTCTGCGGATCATTGTTATTGAGTAAGAAGGGCTTCAAGTTGGTGTTTGTCTCAGACAACTTCATCCTCACAAAAAATGGGATGTATGTGGGGAAGGGGTACATGAGCAATGGGCTCTTCAAAATGAATGTAATGACTATTGTACCTCATACTAAGAATATTAATAATAAAAACACGTCTTCTGCTTATATGCTTGAATCTTCAAATGTGTGGCATGGTAGACCAGGACATGTTAATTATGATACATTGCGCAGATTAATTAATATGGAATGTCTCCCTTTAAATTAAACTAGATCAAATCATAAATGTGAGATTTGTGTAGAATCTAATACTAACAAGAACTGTCTTTCCAATCCAATAGAAAGAAGTATTGAACCTAAATTAATATAAAACTCATATATCCGGTGTAAATCTTAATTTATTCAAACTAAGAATTGGTAAAATATTTTCTTACATTAATTGATGATTGCACAATATATTGTTGTATGTTTTTACTTATTGAGAAGTAAGATGAGGCATTTGGAAATATTTCAAGCATTTGAGAATGAGTGGAGAACGACTTGATATTAGGAAGATAAAGGTGATAAGAAGTAATAGAGGTGGTGAATATGATGCACCTTTTGGTGATTTTTGTTCACAAAATGGTATAATACACCAAACTACTGCACCCTATTCACCTCAGCAAAATGGGGTTGCTGAACGTAAGAACATAACTTTAAAAGAAATGATGAATGCATTACTATTAAGAGTTGGGGACTACCTCGAATTTGTGGGGGGCGAGGCGGAGCAATTCTTATCAAATTATATTCTCCAGCAGAATATACTGACAAGAAAACTAATAAGTCCCATATGAGGTTGTGGAAAGGTCGAAGACCTTGCATGCAACTAAGTGGCGGTACCTATACAAAAGGTTAAAAATAGATAAGAAGCTTGATTGAATTGTGTTTTCTGTTGGATATGTACCACACGCATAATAAGTAGTGCATATTGTTTTACGATTCATAAATCGAAAATAATAAATTATGCATGCTAATACTCTTATCGAAAACAAAATGCATCTTTATTTGAAAATGTGTTCTTGCAAATCAACCACGAAGTCAAACTCGAGTAAAAAGGACTCGTAATCTTGCAATAGGAAGTAGTCGAGAGGCCAACGAAGATGATGATGAACCTAGACACATCAAGAGGAACTAGAAAGTCAAAATCTTTTGGTCTAGATTTTCCTAACGTGTTGTTAGAAAGATGAGCCTCAAAGCTTTAAGGAAGCTATGTAGAGCCACACGAAGCTACATGTTGAGAGGCTATAAGCGGCCTGAAGTAGAATCCATCTTGTAAAATCATACGTGGGAACTAGTGGATCTTCGCGGGTTTAAAACCTCTGGATCTAAATAGATATTAAAGAAGAAAATGAGCCGGTGGATCTATTGATAAATATAAACGATGGATTTATCAGATTAAAGCAAAGAAGCTTGGACTATTTTTGATACTTATTCAATGTAATAAGAATATCATCCATTAATGTTAATAGCTATTAGCGACTAGCCATAATCTTGAGATACATCAAATGGATGTAAAGATAGCTTTCTTAAATGGTGACTTGGATGAAAGAAATCTACATGGAACAACCCAAGGTTTGTGTATTAGATCAGAAAAGAAAGTTTGTGAAACACATTAAATCCCTTTATGGATTAAAGCAGCGACACAAATGCGATGTATGAGAAATTTGTGATGTAATGATGACAGCAAATGGATATTAAATCCAGCAGTGTGACAAATGTATATGTCAGAACACCCGAACATGGAGTTTGTCATTATTTGTCTCTATGTTGATGATATACTCATCATGGGTAGCAATAATGAAGTCATTAAAACTACCGAATGTTCAACAATAAGTTTGACATGAGAAGAACAGAGTGTTGCCGATGTTATGCTTAGCAAGGATAAAGATCCTAAAACGCCGGATGGTTGATATTATCAATCACATTACAATTGAGAAAGAATACTCTCAAAAATTTAAACACAAAATGATAGCAGTCAATGAGAGTACGTAGATGTAAAATCTACATCTATCAAAATGGCAAAAAGCTTTTCCGCAGCGAGAATATGCACAATCAATTAGCGACGTGTATGTCATGAAGCGGCACCGTTCGGACATAACAACTTCGTAGTCCGACAAATTGAGTAGATACACAAATGTCAGTGCGGACCATTGGAAGGCAATAGTTAGAGTTTTTAGGTATTTGAAATACACCGAAACTTTATGGATTGCACTGCTGAAATATCGACGTGCCAGAAGGATCTTGTGATCACGAATTAGATATCCGACACAAAGACCGAAGTCCACAAGTGGCTATCAATCACGCGGTGGTGGGCCCGGTGTCTTGGAAATCTTCTAAGCGGCGTGCATTGCTAGATCCGCGATGGAATGCGAGTTTGTGCACTAGATAAGGCGGTGAAGAAGCAAAGTGGATTCGTCATTTCCTTTAGAAGATATTCCAATATGGCCACAACCTATGCACGCTATACACATTCATTCGCGATAGTCAATGACAATTAGCGAGAGCACAAAGTCATATATAACGGTAAAAAATCTCAACATATTAAGTCGAAGACATAATACCATAAGACAACTTCTCTCTAATGGTATTATGACCATTGAATACATATGGTCAAAAGAGAACATTGCAGAATTGTTAACCAAAGGTTTGACCAGAGAGCAAGTAAGTAAATCATCGAGAGGAATGGGTTTAAAGCTTTATACATTAAGGAGTCACCATAATGCAGCCTTGACCTAGCTAGCTTGGAGATCCCAAGATCTAGGTGGTTTAAAGGAATGACCAAATTTTGTGTGACTCATTGAAGACGATCACTACGAAGAACAAATCTCTGCTCATTCTATGTCGAGAATGAGTGATGCTACGGCGTTGAGCCGAGGATAAGCCATGCTTTTAATGATTCTTATACCTTGTTAGGAACAAGTGGGGGTATAGAGAATACCTTTCCAAGAAATCATCTATGTGAGTGAAGCTGGGCAGGTTCATGAGAGATGACTAAAGAGTAAAATTCTCTAAGAACACTCATGAAACCGAGGGGTGTTCGAAGAGAAACAAAATTAACTACAATAAGTGAGAACAAGCATTGTGTGAGGAAAGATTAACGTGAATCTTATTGTCTTGGATTTACACAAATGATTGAGCGGTTGAGACATCATGTTCAGCGATCAATCGATGGCAGATGGCATTTCACGAGGGGAGTTCGAGGCCCTGAAGCTACCCCTTCCTCTATCCCGAAAGATTTCCAGCTGAACTCTCTCATAATTATTCGGCGCCTGTCATTTGCATTATTTGGTCTTCGGATCGGTAATGGAGTGTTTAAATGCGATCCGATCGGGAGCACATTAGATCTTCGTGCGGGATTTCCATATGAGTCATACGACATCTGGGCGTGACCCAGCGAACCAGCGATTCAAGGATTCGTGCGGTTGATGTCGCAGCGGTATTCACTCCTCCCATTCGCGACAGAGACAATTTTTTCTATCCCGAGGTGGTGCTTGAGTTTTATCACACCTGCTGACATCCAGGAATTACCTAGTCCATTGGAATCCGGTTTAATATTGACGACCGCCTAGGGTACCGGCGTGGTCATTACACAAGCGCTGTGGGCTTGCAGGATTACGCCGTTCCACGGACGCTGTCGGTGACTCAACCATCCGCGAGAGAGATGCTTCCGCTCTGGCTCGAAACTACAGTGAGACTTCTATACTCTTTCAGTGGTAGCTCTCCCCAGATACTTCTAGTGGACGCATTACTCGGGACCGACTTATTCCCACTTCATCACTATGTGGCCCAGGGGGGATCTATACTTGAGGCTCTGTCTGAGATATCAGGGATGCAGTTTGATCCTCTAAGCTCGTCATGGCTGTTGCTAAACTAGGAGAAGATCCTGGACCTGGCTCGATGGAGCTTTTCCACTGACTGATGAGAAGTTTCTTTGAGCCCCGGTCTTAGAGCATTTGGGTTCCACGAGGAGCCACATATGACGTGAATTGAGTTTTCACCATAGGTTTATCCACTTAGAAAGTACTCTATATGATACTCTCCATTGTGCAGGTAGAGGAGAGGCGTGGATGATGTTACATAGGACTGCTTGGGGAGACCCAGGCCAACTTTGTTCGGAGGAGGAGGTGGAAGGACCTCGACTCGAGTTTCATCCCCTCCGGTTCCACCTCCTGCGCGAGCGCCTCCTGAATTCTTTGGTCCATCCTCCAGCATCACAACAGTCACAGAATATCCCACATCAGTTACAGAGTTATGTGCTGTTATGGATCATGCGGCGTGCCGCGCCTTTACTACCGGTAGTGATTGGAAGCGGCGGATATTGTGGGGTCACTCTTGCGCGAAGTCATGCCATGCTTCTTGGATTATGAGCCACCTCGGTCTCCCTTTCTAGTCGGCGTGTGACCTACATAGCCCACTGCTCGAGATCGATCCGCGTATGCATGGCGGTGACTTTATCGAACTTGCGTGTGACATGGCATTTGAGATCATAAGCGTCTACACTGCGAGAGTGAAAGGGTGGTGATACTCCCTTCTATAGCTTTCGATCCTATCCCGGTGGAAACTTATGGTTATACTTTGGTTGGGGGAAAAGTTAGAGTTGGAAGTGTCCTCACATGTTTTGTTTTAAATTTTTATTATCTTACTACTTATTTTTGTATAGATTGTATAGGATGCATGTATTAGTCGAGAGTAGGCAATGATCTTTTTATTGTGTTTAGCTATGTTAAGCTTGTGTAGCCAGCACTATTATTGTATTGTCTATCAGCTTTACGACCTTGTGAATTCTTATTTTTCTAAACTTTTGCAAATTCATTTTTTAACGCCTATTTTGTGTTTCTACTCTTATCTTGAGTTGAAAAAGTGAAGCCTTGTATGCTACCATAATGCTGAAACTGGAGTTCCATGCATGAGAGAGTTTTGTATGGTGAAGGGTCAAAGTGTGCTTGTGCGTCCTCCTTACCCCAGCTAATCACACACAGCGTACATCGAGTTTTCATCGATAGGTTGAGAAGAAATGCCTGCCTCCTTTTACTTTGCAAAACAGGCCTTAGATTAGTTGACGACCCATAATAGAGGTTTTGTTACCTGAGGAAGCCCAGTAAGGGAAGTTTGGAAAAAAAAAAAAGAAGAAAAGAGGGGCGAGTGACACTTTACATAGCAGGCAGAGCACGGTCAGGGTATATGATGAACCTTTGCAAAGCGGTGCCCTAAACCTTGGCGGTTGAGTGCGACCCAGTATTTTACCTACGTGGGTGGATGGGTAAAGTTTAGCGAGTTGTAGGAGTTGAATTTTCGAAATCGTTAGAAATTCGGGGTGAAGCCTGAAGAGTTAGTGGTCGGCAGATCCTTTTGACTTGATGCCCTAAACCTTGATTGATTGGAAATCATCGGTGGACCCCCGTTACATGGACTTTGGTGAAGTTGGGATCTTGACATTGCACCACAAATACAATAGAAGTAAGAAATAAGAGTGTAAATAAATCTATTTAGGATTGATGTCCAATTTAAGGTCTTAGCGTGGCAGTTTGGGGGAGAATAGCTTTGCAACATTGAGGTTTCAATGGTTTCCTTAAAACACATAGATTTTGGTGGAGGTTCAGGTTGACTTCCTTGGAATGATGCTGGCCTGAAACTTGTTCCTATATGGAAATTGTTATCTCATGATGGTTTTTTACAGGGAGTCTAACTTTTTCATGCGAAGGTAAAAGCCTCCACGTGTACACACTTTGAATAGAATATATTTTGCAAAAAGCATATGGCACATACCCTTTGGCTGTTACTAGCAGATTTAACAACGATGTCACGTTGGGGGGTTGTGATTAGTGCCCCAAAGTGCTCTATTTTAAAGTCTTATTTAAAATAGGTTTTGAGTGCTTTGTGCTAATCATATTAATTAAATGGAATTGACATGTGGGAGTCCATTATTATTACTTCCAGTTTTAACAGGTTGTTTTTTTTTGGTAGTTTTGCGGGTTTGCGTAAGCCTCCTCTCTCGATGTACGCCAGCTTGACATTGCAATTATGCTGATTTATGCTGAAGGAGTTGACATGAATTCATTGATTTGTCAAGCTGGATGAAGATATATCATGGAAGGAAAAGTGAGGTTGGAGGATCTCGGGATGGGTACGGGCAATTTTGCTTTATGGCATATAGCGAAAATTTATGATCATGCCATGGCATTCCCATTATGTGGAAATTTTTCGCTATGATAACAAATTTCCTCTCCATAGTGAAATTGGCTATCATAGCGGTGATGCTGTGCATAAGCGAAATTGAATTTTCGCTATGCTGTATTTAAGCTATGATAGAGAACAGTTATCATAGCTAATTTTTCACCGCCATGGCGGAAATTCGCGTGCGTAGTGAAAATCTTGCTCCCTGTTTTTGTGATCCAAACGACTCCGTTTTGTTTAATTCCTCTTTTGCCCTCAATGTAATAACATTATTTAGGTTATTTTGGTATTTTCACATTTTTGGGAGGCTATATAAGCCATGTTATGAGCATTTGTAACCTAACTATTCATTTCATATGACTTTTCTGTTACTTGTTTTGGTTCATTTTCTGTTTTCTCTCTCCTCTTTCTCTCATTTTCCTGAGTTTCCCAAACACACCCTTTTGAGGATGAAAACTCAAGGATCTTGGCTAAGCCTCAAAACCTTATGAAAAGGAGGTTGCTAGGACCAGTTGATGTTGGTTTGCGGTGTTCCTCTGTTTTCATGAAGCAGGTACTGCATTTTTGTGTTTCAAACTTTCCAAACTATGGGTTTAAATCTGTTAGTATATTTTCTTTGGTCAATGCTTGGCATGCTTTAGGTTTTTCGAGTGTATTCTTAATGGTAGATACCTTGACATTCGTCAGACATATCATTTCACGAGCCACGAAAGTAGGTTAAATGTTGTATTTTCAGCATTTGAAACATTGAATCTTTCATTAAATGCTTTAGTTCAAATAGGAAGGTTACCCAGGGTTGGTTTAAAAAAGTTAAACAAAGGTCGGTTTTGGAAATGACTATATGTCATTTTCCCTAATGCGAGGAAATAACCCGAGGACACCTCTACAACCCCATCATATCAAACTAGTGACCTAAAACTTCAAGGTGTTTCTCCTCTCACAACTCATTTTAAACTGCTTCACTTAGTTTAGTGACACCACCAATCACACTTTTTAATGCAAATTCGAAAATCCAAATGAAAGCCTCACCTTTTTGAATCATGATACGAGTCATTTGTAAGATGAAAACCCATCCCTGAGTTCGACCCTAGAACCGCTATCTTTGTAGCTTGACTACGAAAGTTGGAGAAGGTAGGATACAAATATTGTTGATTAGGATCACCCCTCTTATGCTTCGTCAATCATGTACCCATCATATTGGGAAGGCCATTCTTGGCTACTTCGAATGCCATAATAAACTGCCGGAATGGGGTTATGCAACCCACGTTTGGGAATATGACTTTATAAACTCCCAGTATCTTCCATTTAGAAGGTAAAAGGCATATGCAGCGGTGGAGGATAATTTGTGAAGAAGTCTGCATAATAGATACAATTCTTGAAGAATAGGCTAATGAGTAGCAAGTGCAAGATGTGTTAACCCGGGGAGTTATCCCGGAGGTGCCTCATAGAACGGGGCTTCGATGCATGAGCTTAGTGCGGTGGTCTTTGGAGAAGAAAATAGAAATTCTACCTCTATTGGCGGTGAGAAGAGGAGTAAGGAACTTCAACAGGTTGGAGCTCAAGCCCCACACTGCCGATCAGATTAAAATATACATTCTGGAAAAATATAGCGATGTCGATTGTAATAGTCATTGCTGACCACTTCACAGGAGCAAAACATGTTGCACCTCCTGCAAAAATGAACAAAAGCGGCTTTGGGATTGAAAATTTATGATTCAAAATGCATAAACCACGACAATGCGCACCCACCACATTTATTTACAGAAAGAAGAATCTAAAGTCGTTAGGCATCTGAAGGAGGTTGAATCCTCTCTGTGGAAGTAGTCTTGCTTGCATTGAAGTCTAAAATTCGCGTAGTGGTATCATTTACCCGTATCGACAATTAGGTAAGCCCGACTAAGGTGGTGCCGAAAGAAGTCGGGGGTGACCCTATAATGAGAAAAGAGCGAGGAGATTGTCTGCACGACACCATCGGTTGGAGGGTATGCATAGATTACGAGGAGGCTGAAAAAGTAACGAAGAAAATATCACTTCCAGCGCTTCCCTTCATTGATTAGCTTCTTTGGGAGTTTACGAACACCCGTTCTATTGGTTTTTGGATGGCTATTCGGGGTACTCGGATAGAGATTGCACGAAGATCGAAAAGACCGCACCTTTACTTGCACATTTGGAACTATTCTTCTGAAGGATGCCTTTTAATGCTTTGCAACGCCCACCACATGCCACCTTTCGGAGATGTATGCTTAGTATGTTTAGCGATATGGTGGGCGCATAATGGAAGTACATGGATGACGCATCCTTGCCTTTAATATCTGAAGGGTTTAAGAATGTCGACCTAATCTTGACGCTATCTAGGAGGTGCATTGAAAAGAATTTGGTGCTTAAGCTGAATGCCATTTATGGTGAACTAAGGGATTGTCTTGGGGCATGTTATTTCGGTTTGGGGAATAGAAGTTGACAAGGCAAAAATTGAACTTATTTTCCAAATTGCAAGATACTCCAGCAAAATGAAAGCAGTTAGGCGTTCACTTGAACACGGGCTTTACAGAAGATTCATCAAGGATTTTTCGAAGATTGATAAGCCTCTTTATAAGCTGCTAGAGAAAGATGCTAAATTTTCTTGGGAAAAAGACTGTCAGGAGAGCTTTGAAGAGCTGAAGTTCCATTTGACCACTGCCAATAGTGAAGAAATGCATACCCCGAGGTGATGTGTGATTAATGATCTTGCTATTGGGCTGAGTTCTTGTGCCAAAGAAGAAAATGGAAAACCTCATGTAGTCTATTATGCAAGAAAAGCGTTGAATGAATAAAAGGAACTATACTACTCTCAGAGAAAGGAATTGTTATAAGCGTGGTCACGCCTTATAGACTTGGGTCGACATACTTGGTTGGAGTGCGATATGAGTCATTTACGAGATCATTAGCTTTGAAATATCTCGACAAGAAAATGCTAAGGCAAGACTTACTCAGATGGGTTCTTACCTTGCTTCAAGATTTAATACCCTAATTAAAAGGATAAAAAAGGGTAGAAGAATGTTGTGTGTAGTGAGACCATGTTCTAGATTAACAATAGCCCGTGACACTCATGCTTAGCCCATCAATGATGAATTTGCGAGAAGAATCTTTGTACGGTTGGAGAAAGCTCCTTGGAATGCTCACATTGCCAATTTTCACTCTGCAGTAGGAGAAATCACGATTACGGAAAGAGAAACGGGATCGGAGTATTTCTTGGCAAAGATCCATTCCTATTATTGGGAAGAGCGCTCTTGTTTAAATATTGTGCGAGATCGGATAATCGGGAAGTGTGTGCTGAGAAGAATAACAACGAGGGAATTCTAAGAAGCCAGCATACAAGGTGCTTGTGGTGGTCGCACAGCTTCTGACGGCAATGTGAGGTCTTTGCCATTCACGGTTTATCTTTCGCCTTCACTGTTTAAAGAAGCACACCAAATATGCCGTATGTGATAGATGAAGGCTCTGGAAGTAATCACCATGATCATATGATGCCCTGAACAACATTTTAGTGGTCGAGCTTCTTTGATGTTTGGGGCATCTGTTCAGCAGGACCTTTCCCCACATCTTATGGTAATACATACATATTGGTTGGAGTAGACTATGTGTCCAAATGGGTTAATGTAATCCCCTGCAAAACCAACGACCACAAGGTGGTGCTCAAATTCTTGAAAGCAAACATCTTTTCTAGGTTCGGGGTACCAAAAGCCATTATTAGTGACGGGGGTTCACATTACGTAACAAACCTTTTGACCTTCATGACTAAATATGGTGTTAAACACAAAGTGGCTACCCTTACCATCCTCAAGCCGGTGGTCCAGTAAGAGCTTTTGATAGGAGATTAAGACCATTCATGAAGATTGGTGAGCAGCAACGCCGCAAGCGTGGTCCCTCAAAATTTATGGCGATTTCACTGATACCTCGAGCGGCTTTCAAAACTATTCTTGGAATCTCCTTATACGGTGGTAGTATATGGCGAGGCATGTCGTCTTCCGGTGGAAATGCGAGGAGTACAAATCTTGGGTGGGGCGTGAAGCAGGAACATGGATTTAAGTAGTAGGGCTCAAAGGGTTTCGCTGATCGATGATTTATGGAAGAAATACGAAATGATGCCTACTTGAACTCGAAGATTGCAAAGGAAAGATCGAAAAAATGGCATGATCAAATGATAAGTAGCAAGAATTTTAACAAGGGGGACCAAGTCCTCCTGTATGATTCCAAACTCCATCTATTTCTGAGCAAGCTCAAGTCGCGATGGACGAGTCCATTCATCGTTCAACAAGCACACCCCAATGGTTCGATGGAACCTACTCAATCAAATGATAATAGGGTGATCAGGTTAATGGACAGAGAGTGAAACACTGATATTTGTGCGGCTGAGGCTGATGGGGGAGGAAATTCTCCTTACCAGACCTGTGAGACCATATAGCCACACATTTAGCGGGGTAGCTCTTCACGGTGTTTCGGGGAAAGCCTTACTAATTTAATTGCTTAGTTTGTTTAAGTTTCTTTTTGTTTAAAGAGTATTACAGCTTAGTAATCAAGTTGAAAGTGGCATGTTTTGCTTTGTGTTCTTGCGTTCATGATGCTTTTATCAACCACTTGAAAATATCACCTCGAGCTGCCGCGGTGAGATGATCATACCACCATTGATTGAAAGTACCGCCTCCATCCTCCCCAACTTTTCTCGTTCCCATGCGGGGCGATTTGTGTTAAAAGTAATATTCATACTTTTAGTTTTAGTTTTCTTGGTTCTACATGCCTACATAAGAACCCCGAGAATTGTTTGTTAAATTAAGGCCCATTGTTGTTTGTGCCTATATTTTATGTTTTTGCTCATTCCTTAAGTTGAAAAATTGAAGCAGCATGTGCTACCATAATGCTAGAAACGATTCCCGCCATGATTAAGTTTTTAGGTCAGTGAAGTTCCAAGTTTCAACCTTGTACGTCCAACTTTAGCTAATCACACACAACTTATCGATTTCATAAATAGGGTGAAGCATATGCCTCCTTTTACTTTTGGCTTGAGCCTTAGGTTAGTTGGCTTGACCCATAACTTAGGTTTTTGTTACCCACAAAGAAGATAAATGAAGTCTTCCCAATGAGAAAAAGAAAAAGAAAAAGAAAAAGAAAAGAAGAAAAAGAGAATTGAAAGCCGTGACACTTTTTACTTCATGAAACCGAACGATCCGAAGGGTATATGGTAACGCTATAACCCGTGCCCTAAACCTTCGGTTGAGAGTCGCGACTTTATTATTACGCTTCCCCACATGGGTGAGATGGTAGGTAGAGCTTAGCGAGTTGTAGAAGTTGAAATTTCGAAATCATTCAAAGTCCGGGGTGAAGCCTGAAGAATTAGTGATCGGCAGATCCTTTTTACTTGATGCACTAAACCTTGATTGGTTGGGAGTCATCGGTGGACCCCCGTAACACGGACTTTGGTGGTCGGAATTTTCAGCATTGCACCTACGGCATTACAGAATTGAAGTAAATAAGGGTGTAGCTGAATCTATTTAGGTTGGTCCAACGGTGATTTGGGTCTGATAGCTTGGTTGGGGGGAGAATAGCTTTGCAACTTATTGGTTCAAAGCGGATTTGCCTTAAAACACGTAGATTTTGGTGGAAGTTCAGGTTGACTTCCTTGGAATTGATGCTACTCTGAAACTTATTCCTATATGGAAATTGTTCTCTCATGATGGTTTTTGTACAGAGTCTAAATTTTTCATACTGAAGGTAAAGCCTCTCTTTATGCACACACTTTTGAATGAAGACCTCTTTTGCAAAGCATAGCTTAGCACTACTTTATTATCTTTAAGCATTGCCCCTAAGGGGACTAGCAATGTGTCGGTTGAAGGAGGGAGGTGATTATTTACCCAAAAGTGTTATTTTGAGTCTATTTAGATATGTTTTGAGTGTTTTTGCATTACTAATCATATTAGTCGCCGTCGGCGTAATACTTGGAGTTCCATTAGTATTATTGATTTTGTTTCGAGGTTGCTTTTGGTAGTTTTGCAGGTTTCGTAAATGATTCGTGCCACAGTAGGCTGAGCTAAAATCAACAAAATTTATATACACCTAAGTTCCTACTACTGCCGTAGTCAAGCTACTGCAGTATAGTGGTCTAGGGTCGAACACGGGGATGGGTTTCATCCACAAAATAGTTTGCATCGGTCTGCGAGGTAATGCTTTCTATTTGGACTCTTTGGAATTGTGTTTTAAAAGCGAGTGAATGGTTTGAAAGCGAAAATTGTAAAAACTGAAAGTAAAAAAAATTGAAAATTAACTTTGAAGATTTAGGTCACTAACTTGGCAAGTTAGAGACAAACAAGTGTCTCGGGTTTATCCTCGCGTTATGACATACGACCTACTAGTCCATGCGCATAACTGGGATCTATATTTAACTAGCAGACACTGCCCATGACAACTCCTATTTGAGTCAATACAGGTAGCATGCAGTTATGGCCCCTTTTAGTTTAAACCTAACATTCGTTATCATTTCGAGCTCGCTCAAAGACCATCTAAAAGAACAGGTGCATCTCTGCGAGCCTTTGTATCCTAAAGCATGGAGAGTATTGGCCAAAACAATAGGTAAATGTTATTTAACTGTTGAAGAACCTAACATGTAAATATTAGCTCGGAGGCTGCGTAAAGACCATCTAAAAACGTAGGTGCATCTACTTTGAAACGCTGTCTAAAAAGCATATGGAGAGTATTATGGCCCGAATCAATAACAGTCCATGTTATGCAACTATGTTTTTGAATATAAGGGTCATAAATACACTACCCGTAGCTTTTAACCTGAGGACAACATGCACATAGTGCCCACCACCAAGCAAAGCTTCTTTTCCTCTTCAAGGAAGGAGAGGCTTGTAAGCATCTCTTGAGTTGTCATCCTGAGAAGTGTTTGCTTGATAGGGAAAGGAGAGAAAGAAGAGAAGAGAAGGGAGAGAAAAGAAGAAGAGAAGAGAGAAAAGAAAAACAAAACCTAAAATAAAAGACTTTATTTACAAAAGCGAGGAAACTTACATAGTATTCTCCTTCGCAATTGTTCTTTGAAAAATTTGTTGCCCAAGAAATTGTTACTTAGGTTACAAAACAAGGAGGGCTTATATAGGCATTATCCTCCACTGGTATGAAAATACCAAAAAACCTAAGGCCCCGTTTAGTTCGCAAAAATTTTCAACTCTATCTAAAATTTAGAATATGAAAATTTTCAATGTATTCTAATCTTTAGTTTTCATTTTCAGAAAACACGTTTCGTACTTGAATTTAGTTGAAAATAAAGAATAAGAAAATCCGTTTTGTAGAACCATTTTCTTGAAAATGAAATTAATGAAAACAACGTGAAAATGCGTTTAACATGCAAAATGACTATTCAAAATCAGTGTTTTCTAAATTTAACCAAAATCGAAAAATCCCGTGTTTTCAATTTAACTCTGAAAACAAGGAAAACAGCTTTTATCTGTTTTCTGATTCATATATAAAAAGTTGAAAATGTTGAATTCATTTTCTTTGTTTTCAAAATTTGTTTTCATCTTATTCCTAAGTAACTAGCAGCGATTTTCCTTGTTTTCGAGTTTGAATACGAGAGAAAACGAGAGAAAATATTCTCCTGTAACGGGGCCTAAGAAATTGGCTAAGTTATAGGACAATTAAGTAATACACCAAGTTTGAAGGCGGTTTGGCATTAATTACAAAGCATGACGAGGCACCAAAATTTATTAGGCTGAGAATTTATTAACTAGCGAAATCAACGAGCCTAAATATGAAAACAAAAATTCGCTAAGAGTGGCGATTTAAGCTAGCTAATGAGAAATTTATTCAGTCGCCCGAAATTCTTGTTAAGCGAAATCAATTATTTTAAGCTGAGAACGGTGCTAGCGAAATTGGGATGGGTCTAGCGAAATTTGGCATTTAGAAGCAGCTTACTTGCGAGAATTCGCTTGGGTTGAAATTTTTAAATGACTTAGCAAACTAAGCGAAAGCAGAAAATTCTCACGCTTTGCTAATCCTTCCTTGTTTTCCATCTGCCTTCATTCATCAATATTTTCTTTACTTTGTGGTTTTCTCATTGATTCTTGGGTTGGTTGAAGAAATTTGAGACTTAATTTAACTTCTGATTCATCATTTGTATTGAAGATTGAACTCAGTACATAAATACCTACAAAGCTAACCAAAAAATCCTCACAATATGGCATAAGTGTTACTAAGGCATGACTCGAACACTTCAATTGGTATAAATGACATGATTAATGCGCAAAAAACATACTCAAAACCTATCACAATATATGGGTTCTAAATTGTACTTTTGGGCACTAATCACCCTCAAAGCGTTCTTAGTCCACTTCTTGATACAAAATAAAAAGGAGATGCATATGGTGATTTTCCAAAAGGTTGTGAATTTAAGGGTTTATATACATACTAACATTACTTTAAAATGAAAATTGAAATCTCGAGCCCAGAAAACCGATATGAAAGAACCAAACCCGAGTAATTTCGGTCAAAAACTAGCTCCATGATTCTCACTTTGAATTTCCACCTAAATTAATGGTTCTTGTTGTATCCAGTTAAGTCAATAAAATGCAAAATTTGTTCTCACCCCAACCTAGCACTTACACCCGCGCTAAGTTGTTGAACAAACTAGATAGGGCTAGTCACACTTCTCTTTCTTTTTCAATTATATTGTAGGATGCAATGCTTAAAATTCGACTTCACCAAAGTCCGTGTAACGGGGGTCCACCGATGACTCCTAACCAATTAAGGTTTAGGGCATCAAGCCAAAAGGATCAAAGACCACTAACTCTAAAGCCTTCACCGGGACTTCAGCGACTTGAAAATCAGCACCTACAATTCGCTAAACTCTGCACCATCACCCGTAGCAGACCTGAAATCGATGACTCCCGACCAGAATTAAGGCTTAGGGCATCGGGTTTCAAAACTTTCGCCGTACACCCCTCCCGGACCGTGCTTTCCGCGGGGTTTCAAGGCAAAACTTCACGACTTTATTTTCTTTTTTCTTCTTTTCTTTTCTTTACTTTCTTTTGAAGACAACATTGGTCTTGAGAATGTTGGTAGCACCTGAAACCTATCCCTAGGTTGTCAACATACCCTAAGAGGCGGCTTTACCAAAGTGAAAGAAGATATACAAATTCACAACCTATTGAAACAATGAATGGTGTGTGGAGTCATAAGGGAAATTTCCAAGTTGAGCATCTTTGGAAACGATGGCGAACAAAAATTGTTTCTTGTGTAGGATTTGTTCTAGCATAGAGGTGACAAACATGATGATTCAATCTCCCAATTTAAAGTAATTCAATTGTTCAATTTGGCAATTCAATTGTTCAATTTGAAGCAATTCAATTGTTCAATTTGAAGCAATTCAATTATTCAATTTGAAAGAAAGAAAAAAAACACATAAATACACATAATGGAGACACTAAACATGATATGCAAAAAGCTGAATATATATAAACTGAATAGCTTTTGATATAGCCAAAATGGCTAATACATGAATATCAAGCTAAACACAAAAAAATATCACTGCTTACTATGGCTAATACAAAACATATCCTAATCATAATCAGTAGGCGAGTTAGATAAGGGTGACTATCTGTCAGCTTTAACCACCTCCTTCTTTGTGTGGTGGTGGTGGGCTGAAAACTGCTGCCAATGCGACGAACATCCCAGTGAAATTTGCATCCTGGTGGCGGGCTCCTCTCTGACGGGATCACGGAAGACCAGTGGGTCATGATACTCAGGCGTCGACATAGAATGGCATGCTGGGCCAACCTCGATCTGTTTACTTTGCGTAGGCTGCCCAGTGAAGCGAGATAGCATCCATCCACACCAGCTATCTCTCGGACTGGCATGCTGGGGTACTCACGGCCGAATGGTGTGTCTTTGAATAGGAAGCGCGGAGCATGCTGCGGCTAAGCAGAGTAGTGCGTGGAGGGGAGATGGAGGTGAACGACCTGAAATGGGAGTCCTTTGTACCTCGGGCTCAGGGGCAGGCATATCATCTGCATGGTGGTCATTGACCTCACGAGCCCGGTACCTGCATCTGATCTGTGGTCGTGTATGGAATGAGGCCGGGCATGATAATCGCGGTCTACTAATACTTTACGTAGTAGGCATCGAACTCTCAATCTCTAGCCTAGGCTCCTCAAAAGATCCTATGCTGCTCGAGAACATATGCGGAGGAGTCTCGGCATCGTGTGGGATGCTCTGCGCTGCGTGTCGGGTCCTTCCAGGTGGATATGCTCCTCGACGCGCAATAGAGAGTCATCACCCCCAGCTCGACGAGGGTGAACCAAATCCCCACGAGATCCTCTCTCAGCGCCTCCAGGATGGCTCCCCTCCTCTGCACATAATGTTGCAGAGGAAACAAGCTGGTACGCAGAAGATGGTCGATGAGCAGCATCTGAGGTGGAAGCTGCCTCCGGTAAAATCTTTGGACCAGGCGTAGCATCTCACGGCTTGATTGCCGAACCATCTCTACGTGCGGTGGGTGGGCCTGGCTACGTAACCTACTCCCGAGTTGCGACGGTATCGCGATCAGCCCTGAAAATATCGGGTGAATCACGAAGTGCCTTGCGAGAGGCGGTCATCTATCTTTGACCCCGGATCTCTGGTGGACCGTCGTCCCCGGATATCGTGGGTGATAGAGCCCACCCAGCCACCAGCCAGCGGGTAATAAAACTACCGTGGAGTCATGAAGGGTAGGAGTGAATACTCGATCGGAGTCTCATAGACTCGTTATGCGAATCACGACCCTCTCGTCGAGGGCGTCGTAGTATGACTCTATCTTTGGAATGGTCGGCCCGATGTAGGTCGCGCGTGCTGCTGAATGGGGTTCCCTCTGAACATGGGAGCCTCACGATCGCGCGGCGGTGATAGGCGGGAGTGAATGTCGCCTCGGTGGGCGGGCGGCCCGCGGTGATGTCGGGTAGGGGTGATGACTTGCTGCGGGCCCGGAAGTGCGGGCCGGCCAGAGCTTTGGCCCTCCTGGCTGCTCTCCGGGAACGCGGGGATGGGGTACGGGGGTCCCGTCGATGCGATAACGTCCCCTACAAATCCCGAGAGGCTGGGGAGATGCGACCTGGTGGTGATAACCGCTGGGCCGATCTTTGGGCTGATGCTTGGAGTTGCGACCTCTCTCGGCGCTAAATCTCACCGAGGCCGGGCGGGACCCACCCCCGGTGAACCATATCGATATAGGAAATAAAGCTGGCAGCGAAGGCTCGACTCGAAAATGTAGGCTGGGACCTGTATCTCACGACGAAGCTCCTGGAAGGCTCTTGAACCACTGCAGGAAGCAATCAAAGCCCGACCCGAGGAAATAACGACTACTGCGGGAAATAGACCTTTGAACACAAATGGCTGGCGCCAAGAAAATACCCGATCTTGGGGCAAGGCACCAGCAAGTTGCAGGAACGAGTCACGGCGGTGACGATGGCTCGAGCCTCGTGTGAGCGTGGTGAAGGCTCGGTCAGCGGCACTATTGGCTGGGCAACCTACTAAAATTTGTGATCGAGTTAGAACCGGGGAAGAGGGCTGGGGCCTGCAGCTCTAGATCCAGTGCGGTGGGCCCGAGGGCTTGAAACTCTGACGGGTGCGGGCATACCGTCGGCTTGTTGGGAGGCTGGCCGACTCGGGAATGGCGCGAGAGGCGGACTCGGGCGCGGTTTGCCCCGGGAGCCCGGGAGTGGGAGGAAGAATATGAGAGTGGCATGTTGGCCAGCCCCTCCTGTTGTATAAACTTGTAGGGGCAGCCGAAGGGTCTTCCCTCCAAATTTTCGCCATTTGACGAATTGTGACTTAGTTACTTACGCATTTCAAGAATTTTAAATTAATTAATAATATATAATAATAAAATAAAGTATTATTAGAGAATTTTACTAAATAATACTATAATTAATATTTAAAACACATTATTACAAACTAAATTAACAAAAAGTGAAAAGAAAAAATGCTAGGATTAAAAAAGTTTTGAAAAATAACTGAAACTAGCTAAATTAACTAACTTAAGATAGAAAAATAAATTGGCAAGCTATGTTCGGTTTTTGAAAACATTGAACGATTCGAGTTGAGGAATTACTCAAGGGATTCAGAAGAATGATCTCCTCAGCCTGTCACGATAACTGGCGCTCCAAGATGTTGGGTGGCCAAATTTCGAACTGTTCCTCTGGAATGGATATGGGATTGAGTAATTGGCTTGCAGTTGGTGTTGTTGGCAAGACCAATTCTTCTCTATCTCCAAGGCTGATTACTCCTTGCATTTCTTGGGCACTTTGTGTACCTGCACACTGATCAATTGAAACAACCTCATCAGTTATATGATTTTCAGTTTCAAACAAATTTGGGTTGTCATTCAAATGGAAAATGTTCAACTCCAATGTCATGTTACCAAAGGTTAGTTGCATGATTCCATTCCGACAATTTATTCTTTGCACATTATGTTGTGGCCGAAATGGTCTTCCTAAGATAATTGGTACATGATTGTGTTCCGTTTGGAAAACTGGTTGGTCATCTGACCACAAAATCCTACTGGTAGTAAATTTGTCTATTTCTAAGGACATCTCGACTATCCTTTGGGATCTTCGATCTATCGCGGCCAATGAGAGTGTGATGTTGGTAGGTTTAAGCTCACCTAAACCTAGCTGTTTGTATACTGAATGAGGCATGAGATTCCTGCCCGAAACCTAAATCAAGCAATGAGCTTGTCTATGCTATTCCGCCAATATTGGCCCCGGGAATTGTGGGGAGAACCCGAGAATCACTCTTATATTTGACGAGGAGTATTTTGCTTTGGATTATGGCTCACATTTTGTGTTCTGAGTGAAATGCTTTCTCAATGCCTAATCCTTTTCTTAATTGTGCAAAGATCCTTGCCAAAAAAAATTTGCAAACGGGACTTGTTTGATTAGGTGCAGTAAGGTATGTTAACCTTCACTTGTCTTAAGACCTCGAGAATGCCTTGTTGAGGTTGCCTTCTCCTTTCCTCTCGAGTGCTTGTGGAAATGGAGGGTGGTATACGGTATTTCTTTACAGATCTCTCCTCCTAGAGAGGAACATGCTTCAAGTTTGCATTTTCTCCTGCACGGATTCTTGACAGGCTTTGTAGGTTGATCAACCTCTTTCCCTTCTCGGGTGATTATGGACTTAACCTCATCCATTCCCGACCCCACCTCATGAATCCCCTTAGGATTTGGAAGTGTTTGAGATGGAAACCTCCCTCTCTCTTGTACCTCTAGCAACTTGTTAATGTTTGTAATTGAATACTGTAGGTTGTCCATTTTCTGTTTGAGATTGCTCTCAAGCCCATCTATTTTCTTATTCAATGTGTTCTCTACAGTATCAATTCTTTGTGCCAGTTGCACATTGATTCCTTTTTGTTCATCAACAAAGTTGCCCACCACCTTACTCAAATTCAATATGGCTTGTTCTACTGGAGAAGAGGATAGTGGTTGTTGTGGTGTGAGGGAGCAAAGGCGAGTTTGGCCTGGAGGTACATGCTTGAGGGGGTTAGGTCTCCATGCAAGGTTAGGGTGATTCCTGAGTGGGATTATGCAAGTATTCCCATATGGAGCATTGGATTGTTGGCTTGAATTGTCCCTACAGTGTTTGCACGATACGACATCAAATCCTTCATTCTTTGAAGTCGGGAACCTTGTTCTATTAGGTGTCTTCAGGGATTGGAAATTTGTCGCGAGATTGGTTTTGTGCGATGTTGTCGATCCTTTGCCCACGCACTTAATGGAGCTGTTTACCTTCAAGCTCCTCTACCTTCCTAGCAAGAGTTGATAACCTAGCCTTCATTTCCATCTCATCATTCAATGCATACATCCCACCTCTTTGGTTGAGTGGTGGTCTAAATCTTTCCATTTCTCTAGGGTTAGGCTCATCTGACCATAGAAGTTTCGACGCGTAATTTAAAAAATCCTTAGCTTCATCCCGGGTGCTAGCAGAAAGTCTCCTCCACACATAGTTTCTAAAAGTTGCCTCATGAGGCGGGAGACATACCACCATAAAATGGTTCACTAACATCTATGTCCAACCCATGAATTATTGGACATGCCAGCAGTCAAGTCTCCATAAATCTTTCCCAACACTGGTAAAACTTTTCACCATCATGAGCTGCAAAGGTATAAATTTGCCTTTTCAAAATATTGGTCTTGTGAGCAGCGAGAAGAACGTGAGGCTACACTTGCAGCTGATGATTTCTAATGGTTCCTAGGCCTCAATGGGGTGAGTCTATATCTTGTATGATCTTAGGGTCAATGGAAATACACCTTTAGCTTCGACAAATCCATGTCCATCATACCTTATTAAAGGTAGTGCAAACCTCCTCAAAATCCCTAAGATGTGTGTATGGTTGCACCATTTTTCCATACCATGGTACCATTGGGAGTAGGAGCACCAAATAAGGTCTCAACGCTACATCATGGGAGGAATGATACAAGATGGGGGCACTAACTCTAGGAGGTGGATGTGATCCTCGTAGTTATACATATGCATTTTGGATTCATAGGGGTTCCTGGTTGGCTTTGTTGTTCCTCAGGTAGGGGATCCATGGTATCAGTTGGTACACTAACTTCACTAGCTGGGTCAAGTTGTGTACTACTCCTATTTAATCTACCTGATGTGTCTCTATTCCATTGTTGCATACACAGTTGTTACACAATTGTAGAGACAACAAAGAGCAACAAACAACTTTGCAAAAAGATTAAAATTTACTAACAAAAATAAAACCATTTGATGAAAACTAAGCTGAGATAAAAAAGCGAAACGGTCACGATTCTTTGCTAATTGCTAAAAAGCATGTAGGTTCACACCCATGCAGTTGTAAAGAAGGCTAAAAATGTTACCTTCACTTGTGATGTGGATCTGTTGCTCTTGACACGATAGTAGTTTGGCACCATCTCCGACAGCGGCGCCATTTTGATTCTGCCGTGCCCGCGATGGTGAGCTAAAATCAACAATTTTATGCACCTGAAGTTCCTACTGCGCGTGATCAGCCTCGCTGCGATGCCGCCGAGTGGTGCGGGGTCGAACACGGGGATGGGTTCATCCTCTTTATAAAAATAGTTTGCGTCGGTCTCCCATGAAGGTAAGGCTTTTCTATTTGGACTCTTTGGATTGTGTTTTAAAAATAATTGAGAATGGTTTGGCGAAAATTGTAAAGCGAAAGTAAAGGTGAAAAAGTTAACTTTGAAGATTTAGATTCACTAACTGGCAAGTTAGGGGCAAACAAGTGTCTCGGGTTTTATCCTCGCGTTATATTGTCACGACCTATAGTCCATGGCATACTTAGGATCTATATTAACTAGCAAACCTCACCCATGAAGCAACTCCTATTTGAGTCAATACAGGTAGCATCGCGATTATGGCCCTTTTTGGTTAAAACCTAACATTCGGTTATCATTTGGAAGGCTCGTAAAGACCATCTAAAGAACCTATCAGTGCATCTCTCACACGACAGCGTATCTAAAGCACATGGAAAGTGTGTGGCTTTAAAGCGATACTTGATGTAATGTTATTTAACCTAATTTGAAGAACCTAACATGTAAATATTGCAACAGAGGCTCGTAAAGCCATCTAAGAACAACGAGTGCATCTCACCCAGGAAACCTTTGTATCCTAAAGCATGGAGAGTATTGGCCCGAATCAATAACATCCCATGTTATGCAACTATGTTTTGAATATAGAATACCTGTAAATACACTACGTAGCTTTTAATACAAAGGGACAACATGCCAAGCCCCACCACCAAGCTAGCTTCCTTCTCTTCAAAGGAAGGAGGCAGCCAAGCTTGTCTCTTGAGTTGTCATCTCTATAAGAGGGTGTTTGGCGGCGGAAAAGGGAGAAAGAAGAGAGAAGAGAGAAAGGAGAAAGAAAGAGAGAGAGAAGAGAGAAAAGAAAAACAAAACCTAAAAATAAAAGACTTTATTTACAAAAACAGGAAACTTACAAAATTATTCTCCTTCACAATTGTTGCCTGAAAATTTGTTGCCAAAAATTGTTACTTAGGTTACAAAACAAGAGGGGCTTATATAGGCCACCTCTCAGTACAAAATACTAAACCTAAGAAATTGGCTGAGTTAGGACAGATATGCAGTAATACCAAGTTTGAAGGCGGGTTTGGCGTGACCACAAGCATGACGAGGCACCAAAATTTCGCTAAGCTGTTGAATTTCGCTAACTAGCGAAAATCAATGAGCCCTAGCGAAAGCAAAATTTCAATAGGTGGCCCAATTTAGCTAGCTAAGCGAAATTTAAGCTAAAGCCCCAGCGAAATTCTTGTGAGAAGCGAGAAATCAATTATTTTCGCTAAGGAACAGTACTAGCGAAATTGGGATGGGTCTAGCGGTGTGGCATTTTAAACCTTGCGAAATTTCCGGCAGGTTGCGGTACCCCATAGCTCGTATTTTACGCAGCTTAGCAGCATTCTGCTTTGCTAATCCTTCCTTGTTTTCCATCTGCCTTGGCGCATCCAATTTTTCTTCACTTTGCCTTGGTTTTCTCCTGTTGAGGTTGTAGGTTGGTTGAAGATTTGAGACTTGAATTCCAACTTCATGATTCATCACATTTGTATTGAGATTGAACTCCAGTACCATAAATATACCTGCAAACAATAAGCAAAAACATCTCTAAATATGCATAAGTGTTCTTAAGGCGACTCGAACACTTCAATTGGTATAAATGACATAGATTAATGCATAAAAAGCCTCAAGAAACCTATCCCCAATATGGGGGTTCAAATTGCCTTGCTTTTTGAGCCTTGTCGGTAACCTCCTCCATCATATCCCAAACATTAACCATATTACCATCGCAATTGTGCTGATTTATCTTGAGGATTCGTATGAATTCTGGGTGATTTCCATCAAGCCTAGATGAAGAAATATCAAGGTGGAAGAGGAGAATGCGAGGCCCCGGGATAGGAAGAAGCGGCGTTTTGGCTGTGACATAGCAAAATTCGCAATGATAGCGAAAATTTACTTAATCATGGCACAAAATTTTGTGTCATAGCTTGAAAATTTGTATGGCCGAATTTTTCGGCTATCTCTTAGAGAAAACTGCATTGCATAAGCGAAAATTTGAATTTCTTATGTCTTGAATTTTTTAATCTATAGTAGCCAAATTTACGTATTAACATAAGAAATTTTGGCCCTTTATCATAGCAAAATTCACTGTGCATAGAGAAAATCCTGCTCCATGTTTTTGTGATCCAAACGACTCCGTTTTGTTTAATTCCTCTTTTGCCCTCTATGTAATCATATTATTTAGGTTAGTTTGGTATTTTCACATTTTTGGGGAAATTTATGCTCAAGCCATTTATGAACATGTTAGCCACGAAGCTTCGCTTCCTTCATTCAGCGTGACTTTTGCTCGACCAGTTTTTGTTCCATTTCTCTCTTCTCTTTTCTCTTCTCTCATTTTGAGCTATGAAACACCCTTTGAGGATGACAACTCAAGATGTTGTGAGCCTGCTCTTTGCAGGGAGGGTTGCTTTTAGGTTGGATGATGTTGCTTGGTTTGCGGTGTTACTCTGTTTTGCGCATGGCTTGATGCTGCATTTTTGTGTTTCAAACTTTTTCAAACTTGTGGTTTAAAATTAACTGTTTAATGTATTTTCTTCGATTACCCTGATACTTGGCATCAACTGGGGTTAGTCTAGGTGTGTTCTTAATATGGTAGATCTGCTTAGCATTCCTGGGCCTGTCATTCTGATATTCAGAAAGTAGGTTAATCTTTTTGTATTTTTCAGCTATTTGAGACTACATTAATGCTCTAGGTTAATGCTTTGGTTTCAAATAGGAAGGTTACTAGGGTTGGTTTTTTTTAAAAGTTAAACAAAGATGGGTTTGGAAATGACTATATGTCATTGCATACAATATGTGAAAACTGGGGACACCTCTACAACCCTATCATATCAAACTAGTGAGCATAAACTTCAAGGTGTTTCTTTTTCTTACATCTTATTTTAAACTGCTTCACTTAGCTTAGTGACACCATCAACCATAGTTTTTAATGCAAATCCGAAAATCCAAATGAAAGCTTCACCATTTTGAATCATATGATCACAGCGAGGATTGGTATTGTACTTAGATGAAAACCACCATCCCATGAGTTTTGACCCTCTTATTGGCCGCGAATCAACCAATTGATCTCTTTAACATTTGATTTTGTGTCTAACCGATAAAGAAATCTCTTTGGATAGTAGAATTTTTTCCACTGTATTAGGACATCTTCCACTGTCCTTTGGTATCTTGATTGATCTATCTTCAAGACACAATGCAGTGAGTGGGCTTTAGTTCTCCAAACTCATTGTTTGTACCTTCGAATGAGGAGAGATTCACTGCCACCGCCGCGATTAACAGCGCCTTTTTCTGTGAAGTGCCTCCCGATATTAGCGAGATGGTTAAGCCCGACCGGATCTTTGTACTTCAGCGGAGTCTTGCATTGGACGATAGAGCCCGAGCTTGTTCAGTGAGCCTTCTTGTCTTATTCAACCCTCTTTCATACACAAGTCCTTCAAAAATTTTGCATAGGTGGGGACTTGTTTGATCATGTCAAGCAAGGGGATGTTAACCTTTACTTTCCTCAGCACTTCTAACATTTCAACTTGATTAATAGCCTTCTTTTTAGCTTTTAGTGCTTGAGGAAAATGTGGGGGTGTGCTATTATTTTCAGCAGTCTTCTTGATCACCACCTCCTCTGGTTCAGTTTCTTCAACTTCTTGGCCTTGTTTTATTGCTTTGGGTGCTAGCTATTTGAGCTCTTTGCCACTTCTCAATGTGATGATTGCCTTAACTTCATCCATCCTAGAATTTGGCCTTGTAGAGCTCTTCATGCGAATCCCACGGGATTTGGTTGTGTGCGAGAGGGAATTTCCCTTTTCACTTTTGTTGTTGGTTGGATAACTGATCACAGAATACTACGGTTGTCATATTTACCCAGGAAATTTCAGCTTGCAAGTTGTCCTTCTTTTGAGAAATTTAAGCTGAGTGTATGGTTACTCTATTTTCTATTTATTAAGTGTGCTTTCCCTTTACGTAATCGATTCTTTGATTGGCACAGGCATTCTTGCCTTTTGTTCTTCCACAAAAGTGCCCACCACCTTACTCAGAAGTTAAAAAATGAAGCACATTCAGCGGAGATGAAGATGGTGGTGGCTGTATGTTTGAAGTGAGGACCTTCTTTGTTGTTGTGCGATGGGAGGCACATAGGGTGGTGGTTTTGGTTTCCAGGAGAGGTGTGGGTGGTTCCTCCAGTTGGGATTGTAGTTATTGTTGTATGGGGTTGTGGATGGTGGCTTGTATTGGCCTATTGCATTGGTTTGTTCAGCCACAAAGTCCTCTTGAAGGAACACTTGAGACATTATATAACTGGTACTTAGTGGGTGACGGTTAGGCATGGTTGTTGGTTAGGCATAGATATAACCTCGATCAGCGCTTTCGTACCTCATCGCGATTCTCATTTCAAAGGCATATCTTCAACCTCACGGTCAAGGTGGACAACTTTGCTTTCTTCTCCATATCTTCTAAGAGCGAGTATATGCCTCTCCTTTGATTTGGTGGTGGCCTCATCCTGTCTGTCTCCCTAGTATTTGGCTCATCCCAAGCTTTGGAGGTTTCAGCTACATAGTTGAGGAAGTCCATGGCTTCGTCTGGATTCTTGCTATGGAAGTCCCCTCCACACATGGTCTCCAATAATTTCTTCATGGAAGAAGACATTCCATCATAGAAGTGGTTGACCAAAGCCATTGTGTGGGCATGCACTGATGGTTTCCATATATCTCTCCCAGCATTGGTAGAACTTCTCATTATCATGGGTTGCAAATGTATAAATTTGCCTCTTCAAACCTATTGATCTGTGCGCAGAAGGAACTTTTCAAAAACTGCGCACGTAGTTACGCGCCCAATTCGGATTTCTTGTCGCGCCCAGAGGTAAGGCAAATTTTGGCTTTGTCTTTGAGGTCAAGGAAGGCCTTCAGCAAGACATATCCATATCGATTACCACTCCTTGAAAATTGTGCAAACTCCTCAAGCTCCTAATGTGTGTGTATGGATTCTCATTTTCCATAGCATGGAAGGTTGAGAACGAGAGGCACCAAACAAGGCGGCGACTACATCTTGCTTGTGGGAGGTACAATGCATGAGGGTGCACTCACCCTTGGTGGGTGTATATGGTCCCTCATTGACATGTAGGCATTGGGGTTTCTTGGCATCCCTTGTTGACTTTGTTACTCCTTAAGTGGAGGCTCCATCTGATTACTATGTAGACTGACTTCACACCCCTGTTCTTGTGGAGCACTAGTTCTCTCTAGCCTACCTGCAGTGTTTCTATCCCAATGTTGCATAAAGTCCACAGGAACGACCTGAAAATATGAAAAGACAACAGGCTACCAAAAAGGGTTATAGTTGGTTAAATTTTAAAAACAAACAAAAAATAAGTATGTAGAGTATAAACATGCAATTTCCCCTGCAGTGAACTATAAATGGGGAAAAATGGTAAAATAAAAAAGGAAATTAGAATTCACCAACGCTTGTGATGTGGGATCACTGGATTCGGCAATGGCCTACCGGCTCACACTTCGCGTCCAGGAAGCGACGCCGTTTGATTTGCTGCCCGCGATGGGTGTCAAATCAGCATGTTGCCACTCCCCGAGGGTTCACCCCATTGCCGCAGCAAAAACTCTTGCCCGGTATAGTGGTCTGGGTCGAACTTCGAGGATGGGTTTCTTTATCTGCGAAGTGAGTCCGCAGTTCAGCCCGAAAATGGTGTTTCCTTTGGATTTGGGTTTCTTGCATAAAAATAGTAAGGGTTGATGGCTTCGAAAGAACCGTAGCGCGTAGGGAAATAAAGTGTAAAAGAAATCGCCAAAGTTTCGGGCCTTTGGGCTTAGGGTTCTAAAGAGCAAGCGCATAATGTCTACTCGGGTCCTTTCCTCGCGTTGGGAGGATGACCTATAGTCATTTCCGAACCGGATCAATGTTTAGCCATAAGTGAACCCTAAAAGTGTTTCTCTAGTATCACAACATTTATTAACCAGTAATGTTTCGAATAATCTAAAATCGACCTAGATCCCTGACTTTTGTAGGAGAAAATAAATGGCAACTAAGCTAGCATCCAGTGGATCGTAATAAAGTATTCTTGGTGCTGCGGCTGCCAAATGCGGCCACTTTCGGTACATCCACGAGTTCAAACCCTAACGTGAGATGTAGAAACATAAATGATAATAAATGCTGCGTTATTTGAGGATAGTCTTTACCTGACTTCCGCAAATGACCCTCTTTTTCAGATGAAGGGTTTATGTGAAACATCCCTTGAGATGTCATCACTCGAAGTGTTTAGATTTGACCAGAAAATGCAAGAAAGGGAGAGAAAGATGAGAGAAAATCACACGCGGGAAAGTTGAAAGCTTTGGCATCCAATTTTATTTATTGATGGATTGATTCCTTTTATAGAACTTGACTGAGGCTTATATATTGCTCGAGTCAAAGGAAATTCTGAAAAATATGAAACGACCAAGAAATATCTGATGAGGGCAATTTGGTACCAAAACTACACAGTGGTCAAAGTGGTCTTTGTGAAAACAAGGCAGGTTGCGAAAATTTTGCAACACTGAAAAATCTCTGCAATGCTCACTCTCCCTCTGTATTTAGCTCCAATTACCTTTTGCTTTGTTCATGCAACTTCAAGTTCGGCTCGGGTTCTTCGCATTTGAATTGGCTTATTGCTGAAAGATAATGTATAATTGACAAACCTGCAAAGACTACAAAAATATCCACAAAATATGTTCATTAGTGGTCGGGACCTTAGTCAATTGGGTTAAGTTAATTAGTACTGTCACACCGATTCAGGTCAGGCCCGGATTCATGGATCCGAGAACCGGGTCGATGCGAACTATATCTTGGGACTGTGACATTTTTCTGTTGTGAACATTGCACCAGCCAGTTGTACAAACAATTTACCGTAATAACATAAATCATTTTCATTTACAAAAGAACTACCACGGAGTGGTGTCCATCGAAAATCTATACACATATCTGCGAGTCCCGTTTGCCTGCGCGCACATTTTTCTAATACAAAACATCGAAGATCGCGAAGGCGTGCGGTGAGCTGTCTGGTGGCACTTCTAGCGATTAATGGGATGTCTGTGCTATCCTTTATCTTACCTTACGTACCTGCAGATTGAACTTGAGTGCTAAGCTTTGCGCTTGGTAGGAACATAAACGGACAACCACCAATAATTGTCACAACATACTGCATTTCATATATCTATACAAATTCATATAACTTTTTATTATTTATCACCTTTACATTCCTATTTCATGTCACATGTTCTCTGTCTTATACATATCTCCTATCTATACTTTTACTGTATTCCTGTGCTTTGTCATCTTTTACTTATCTCTATCGTTCTTAGCACTTATGCATTTCTATCATGTGTTCATAGCATGTTCCCTCTATTCATTTAGATATGTCTATCATATATTCATATCATATATTTCTTATTCTAGTACTTATCATTTAATCTATTATCTTTCTAATAGTTCATATTACATATCTATCTGTGCATCTATGCTTATGTATATATTACCCTTTCATGGTTATATACTATAAACCATTTGTTATGTTTCTATGCTGTCTTTGCATTTCCATGCTGATCATATTAACTTTTCAGATCATTTTACATTCTTATACTTTTTCATATATCACGTAAGATCATATAATCTCATGTTACATAACTTATCATCACATAGCAGTGCTATGCTTCTCATATCATATCATATCTTTCCACATGTCATATTCAAATCATTTATTTTATGTTTCATGCTTGTAAATACCAAAGAAGTGGATAGAAACATAAGATGACGCTGTACTCACTATGTGAAGCTTGATGGTCTATAAGGGCCCCGAAGGCGTCCTTATCATTGAGACAATGACAGCTCTATAAGGGCAGAGCCTTTGTGGTGACTCTTCGGGGCCACCTAATCCAAACGGGATCTATGTCATCGACCCAAACGGGGCCTCGACATCAGAACATAACTTGTATGCTGCAGACTTATTTTTCCTACTGGCATACTAATTTATCCCTCTACTTGGTCAGACACGAGCAATCCGTTTTATTACATTTTCTGTACATATCTCATAAGCATGATTAACTATTGTTATCATGATTGCTTATGCAATATATACTATCATTACTTTAAATCTGTATTCGTTCTCTATATTTGTAGCTTCATATTGGTTCTCATATTTCTCTATAAGCACATATATGTCTATAATATTTTTTATCATACATGCATTTACTCTCATTCTTATATTCATATGCTTATCATTTGTGTACATATACTCATTCCTAGTACCACCTTATATCATGTTAACTTATATCTTCATGTACTTTATTAGACTATCATATCTTATGACATATACCAATACATTTCTATACTTGTACGTTTTACTTGTGCTTTGCTCCAATTGTTCTATCCATAGGAGTGCAAGAACCCTAGACTTCTTCTTCAATACCCATGATGTACCCTTCATGTCAAACTATCTTACACATCATTTCTTATTCGAGATACACGTATAAACATTTGATTGCTTAGACGGAAGATAAAGAATGGCGAGACTTCGGTACAATAATGCTCTTACCAGTGTCTGATGCGGTCTGAGCGAGAGCATGCTGCCTATAATAGAGTGTGAAACACTAGCGATGTGATGCTGAAAGCACTATTAGTGTATATACATGCCCTAAGAACTTATCCTTATGTGTGTGCGCCGCATTGATAGAAGTGTTGAAACACTAGCGGAGTCTTGAAGCAGTCATATATGTCTTGTCATTCAATATCCGATCTTAAGCACTCATACAATTATACGTGTTCTCTGGCTTATCATATTATTCTTTTCTTCTATATTCCTTTTCATATCAGTCTCCTTATGTTACTATTTCTCATTCATATCTATCTCTTTTCTTATCATGTATTCCAATTGACTTTACCCAAGCGATTAGTACACTTGGTAAAACAATTCAATTTTAGTAAACTAGGTCTAACACCTCGGTCTGACCTATTCTAACCTCCTTAGGAACATGAATGGATTCTTGACTCAATGGGCTTTCCATAGAGTCCAAGAACACCCAAATCGGAGTTCGAACAAAGGCGTTATGACGCCCAGGGTTGGGTCTTACCATTGATCAACTCAGACGAGCTGACCTGACATGGACGAGCTCAGTATAACACCTTGGTCAGAAATCTAATATCCTCCTCAGGCATATCAATGGATTCTTGACTCAATGGGCTTTCCATAGAATCGAGAACACTTTCAATCGGAGTTCTTCACGAAGAAGTTATGACCTTCGAGTTGGAGGTCTTCACGTATTCAACTTCGGACAGTGACACAGTGACGAGCTGACTGACTTGGACGAAGCTCCACTTATAACACCTCGGTCTGACATCCTAATATCCTCCTGCAGGCATATCAAAAGGATTCTTGATGCAATGGGATTTCCATAGAGTCCAGAACACTCGAGATGAGATTCGGACGGGGAGGGTTATGAGCCTTCAGGATTGGAGGTCATGTCGTAGTCCAACTGGCAGGGGCGGCACGGGGCGATGAGCTGACCTGACCTGGATGAGCTCGGTCTATCACCTTGGTTTGACATCTAATATCTTCCTTAGGCATATGGATGGCTTCTTGACTCAATGGGCTTTCCATAGAGTCTAAGAAAACCCAAAATGGAGTTCGGACGAAGGAGTTATGACCTTCCTAAGTTGGAGGTCATACGTAGTCACATCCTGAACTGGACGAGCTGACCTGAGCTTGACGAGTTCGGTCTAACACTACTCGGTCGCGACCTATAATAACTAGTCAGGAACATGTGAATGATTCTTGACTCAATGGGATTTCATAGAATTCAAGAAGAACACACTTTAAATCGGAGTTCGGATAAAGGAGTTATGACCTTCCGAAGTTGGAGGTCTTACGTAGTCAACCCAGACGAGCTGACCTGACCTGGATGAGATCAATATAACACCTTGGTCTGACATATAATATCCTCCTTAGGCATATGAATGTATTCTTGACTCAATGGGCTTTCCATAAAGTCCAAGAACACCAGAATCGGAGTTCGGACGGAGAAGTTATGATATTCCGAAGTTGGAGGTCATATGTAGTCAACTCAGACGAGCTGACCTGAACTGATGAGCTGACATGAGCTAAATGAGCTCGGTCTAACACCTCAGTCTGACATATATTATCCTCCTCATGCAATTTAATGTATTATTGACTCAATGGGCTTTCCATAGAGTCCAAGAACACCCAAATCGGAGTTCGGATGAAGGCGTTATGACTTTCCGAAGTTGGAGGTCTTTACGTGAAAGTCAGCTTCGGACAAGTATGGTGTCTAAGTGACGAGCTGACCTGAGCTGGACGATCTCATTCTAACACCTCAGTCTGACATCTATTATCCTATTCATGAATATGAGTGTATTCGTAACTCAATGGGCTTTCCATAGAGTCAAAGACACCCAATCAGTTCCCGGACGGAGGAGTTATGACCTTAAAGTTGGAGGTCGCCATAGATCAGAATTCTAACGGGCTGATTTGAGCTGGACGGTGAGGCTCTGGGACGAGTACGATCTCTGGGACGACTGCGACAACCTCTGAGGATGAGAATTACCCTTTGACACCAATACCGCGGGAATCTGTGTGACCTGGCAGCCTTAAGTGCACTTTGACCTCCCTCTTGACCTGTTGCATGCGGTCTGCTGACCTCTCTTTGACGACCTCTATGGGCTGACCTCTCGCCCATTTGACTGTTAAGAATAAAAAGACCATAACTTAGTCTACAGATGTCTGAATTGAGAAATTCAAAAGCCTAACATCAAGTTCATTACAGTGTGGCTACAATTTCCCAGAATAAAGTACACACTTGTTTCACTTTATTTCGGACCCAAAAACCCGTTCTAAAGAGTCACCCTTTCTGCATTGTGGATACTAAAAATAGGGAATTTCACAGGTTCAATGACTTGCACAGCTAGACCCTTCCCAAAACACACATATCTAGGAGTCTTAGAACTCCTCCCAACTCAACCTCTGAAATGAGTTTAGGAGTTCCCAAGCCCAAACCATACACAAGATAGGGTTCTAAACCATGTATCTAAACTTTCTAGTCAACTAGACCCATACTCCTATAGTTTCCATACAAAGCTAGACATATATCCAACGTTTCTATATAAAAATCCTAGTTCCATACATGTGTTCTTCTTTTCCTTTCCTTCTTTCTTCTTTTAACTTCTCTTACTTCTTCTTGCTGTAGTAGCACCTTGCTTTTCCTTTCTCTTCTCTTCTCTTTTATCCGTTTTTGCTTCTCCCTCTAAGACCAAAAATGAGATACTTTTTTTTGGTCTTATCTTTATTTGATATTATCACTTACCCAATTTCACTTTCTGAGAGAAGCTTCCTCCTCTTTCCTTCAAGCCACTTGTCTCTTTCTCGATTTTTCTTCCTTATTTTGATATAATATCTCTTTTATTACCCTTTTTGGTCTCTTTTTCATTTTTATTCTCTATTCAATTTATCAAAAATCCTTTGTATATGAACTTATTAAATTATGACCCTTGGGTCTGAATTGGTAAATTATTAATTTTACCATAAGCACATTGTTATGATTCTTGCTTATTTTATTTTATCTTTATTTTATTTTGGATAAATATACTTTTACTTTCATTATACCCTAAACATGTCCAAAAACTGCTAGGGTATATTTCGGGTTGTTACAAATACACAAAAGTGCTCAAAACCTGCAATGAACAGCGCTCAAAACAGCACTATTTGGGCAATAATCAGTTTGATTCCACACCCTACCATCATCACCAAACTTTGCCTTATAGGGGGAGTAATTGGAGATTGGGATGTAGAAGAAACATACCCCAAGGTTTCCCCTCTAACATTAACTGGAAGTAGCGGGTATAAAAAGAGGAAAAAGAAAAGAGAAATAAAGGAAAGAGAGATGAAAGGATAATGACGGTAAACAAAGTCTACCTCAAGAGCAACAAGAGATTAAGAGAAGCTTGAGCCCTATCTGGAATGTATCTCTTCAGACATGAGAATCTATTGAATAGTGGGTTTTAGAGCACTAGGGTAATAACACATAACCAATGGAGATGCTGAAATTTATGAAACAGGAGATACAAGAGGAAAACCAGCTAAAAAACCAACTTCAGCTCAGGGATGAATATATGGATGTAGAGCTCAGAAGAAGAGATCAGAATTTGGAAGAGGCGTTGAAACAAAGGAGTGAGAATGAGGCCGAGGATGGAAAAGTTTACATAATGGAGAACAGTGATATGGGATAGAGAAGTAACTAAGTTGAAATAAGGAAACATAGAAGCACATGTTTGTTAAAAATATTAAGGGATAGAGGCAATGCCTTAAAGGCATGCACGGAATCAGGATGAGAATTAGTTTGAATAATCTTTCATTGAAAAAGAAAGTTTTTCGACTAATGGCTTATGTGTTAAGTCAACAACATGACACTCTTGGAATCATTAGCTAAAAGGCTGCGAGAATTGACAGAAAGCAATGTTAAGATTTTGGATTGGGCTATGAAAATAGTCTCAAACAAGAAGAAAGTGCCACTGGACCTCAAATCAAAATCTTAGACTGTGTGACTTACATAATAGTCCCTCAGGATGTCACAAACCCACCCAGCCCACCCTTCTCAACTGAATCCATATATGGAAGAAATATCTTTTGAACCTTGTAAGCACCAGGTTTCTTCTATCTCTACGTAACCATATCCACTTAATATGAAAATTTTGATGAATTGAAAAATCCCTTCTGAGAAGTGGTGTTCACTTTGCATTTCTTTTTGTAATCTTATTTGTATTTTCTTTCTTTACTCTAAATAATTGAAATTTGATGACTTTCGGTGAATGAGGTCTTGATATGTAATGGAGAAACCAAGGAACTCTTGGTTAAAACAATTTATGTTTGTCTTTCTAATGGTGTCTATGCTCCTAATTAATTATATTATCTAAATGTTACCTAGAAGACTGAATATAGAATGTAATGGGGGTATAGAGGCATATCATTCAGTGAAAGCCCAAAACAATAGTACATTTCATGATTATGGATCATACTCATATTCATTTCATCACCTTTCATTTGTGAATTATGTTGATGATTTTTGACACGTGTAAATTGTGTGAATGATATAAATTATGTTTGACGACGCGGATGTGTAAAATGTGTGCATTGTGTAAAATTTTACTTTGGTTATTTTACAGCTCATTATAAACTATTGTTTGATAAAATAATTGATTATAAATAGTTAATTGAAGGTTAATTTGTTTATATAAACATAATAAAATGATACAAAAGCAATGCACATATGTCTTCTAAAAAGAGTCAAATTTAGAAAAAAAAAAACAAATATTACCTTATAGTTATAAAGTCTTATTTGATTGATTTGTTTTTAATGGAATTTCAAGTGATTGATTTTATTTATATATGTTGAATATATTTTATAAAATGTAGTAGATAATATATTATTTTTTTAACCAATTTAGTAGTAATTTGATTCTTAATAAATGAATATGTTAATAGTCATATGATATTTGTAAAGAATATTTATAGTTATAAATAGTAAGAATATTTATTATATGAATAAATATTTGGACATGAGTATTGTAATTTATTAAAAAATATTTATTTTATTTCATCCCTATGATAAGGCAAAATACTTGCATTAGGATTTTAATTAATAATAAAATTTAAAAAATTTAATTACCATAATAAGTATAAATCTCTTATAATAGTCTTTGTATGGTATTCCCTTATTAATTTTTAAATAAAAGTATCATGATAAAAGTTTTTAAAAATAAAAATCAGGTAAAGATCATGGGAGTCATTAACTTTTAAAATAATTAAAATATCTTCTGAGAAAATATGGAAGAATAATAAAAAAATGATAATTTAATAGAGCGTTTAAAAAAAAAAAAAAAACTACAATGTTTTGACCGTTGTTTACTTGCTTGAAAAATCCTAAAAAAAAAATTGCAACTAAAGGTTTTGAACCCGATACACATTCGTATTAGAGATTGCCCCCATTAAAGTAAAATTCTCGCTCCGCCACTGGCCTCATTTATTTCACACTTTAAGATGTAGGTCTTCTCCTACTTTGGTTATTTTCTACCTTAAGGGTTGTGTGGTTGTGTCTTGCCCCAAGGGGGATGTTTGGTTGCATTTTGAACTATGGGAAGCTGCCCTAGTTTAATCCTATGCATTAGCCGGACTTTAGGACTGGTTTTCAGGTAGGAAACGAAGGAAATTTGGCTGTGTGTCCATCAGGTAAATTGTAGTCGCATCAATGAACTTGATGTTAGGCTTTTTAGATGCAATCGGGCCTCAATAGTCAAGTTATGGTCCATTTACGAGCGGCCCTAAGCGTGCAAAGTGCGTAGGCTGGGTTTGTCAGGTTAGGTATGTCGACATAGAATTCGATCCGGGCTTTGTGGTCTGATCAGCCTAGGTCGTGTCGAAAAGTCTATCATGTTAGGTCG